>CM034235.1:50587862-51012862 GCA_019916065.1 Vitellaria paradoxa | reverse complement strand
GTCTCCACCCCATACTTCTTCTTCTTCTTCTATTTCTCCATATCCATTGTTTGGAGGCATTGCCGAAGTAACAGACTCTGGCAACATCATCTACTAGAGGAGGAGGCTTTGATGAAGAGTTGTTGCTTCTATTCCCAAGATTCGGTGAATAGCTGGTCAGAGAAAGAGACGAATTGGTAAGACAGAGAGAAAGAGAGACGTGTGGAATTTGAGTGTAAAAAGTGTATCAAATTTGGGGTTTTTTTTATTCCTTATGTTTTTGGTCCAAAATGACGTCGTTTTTGAACATTATAAAAAATGTTAAAAAATTGTTGTAAACCAATAATACAATATGAACTATAAACAGTGGCGGAACTATAAATTTGGGTCAGTGTCGGCCTAAATCACAAGTAAATTTTTAAATTCTAAATAAATGCATAAAATATGATAAAATACAAAATACTATATATTAATATCAAATGTTTCTTACATAAAGTACAAAAGTAAGTTACTCTTACTCTTTGCCCAACAAAAATTGAAGATAAAAGAACATCAAAAAATGAACATAAATGCTTCTAAATGAATATGGCAGAAGAAAATAAATGAATATAAAAGAACATCAAAAAATGAACATAAATGCTTCTAAATGAATATGGAAGAAAAAAATCAAAAAATGAACATAAATGCTTCTAAATGAATATGGAAGAAAAAAATAAAAGAATTGGTGGAGTAAGAGAGGCTCGAACTCTGAACCTCTAAATATTTAGAATTAATGAGAGTTTGGTGCCAGCCAATTCTACCAGCCCACATTCACTAAAAGTAACTTAAATTATTTTAATTAATTTAAAATCTAGTGTCAACCCTCGCTAAGCCTTGACTCAGCGCAGGTCTGCCACTGACTATCAAGGGTAGATACAAAGTATTATAAATACAACAGAGATGTAGACGAAATTGTGAGCTAATCGAGGGTTTCGAACTTTCTGGTAATCAAATGAGAATGAAATTAGTTGAACTCCGGCGAAATTCCGGCGGTGAAAACTCAAATGCTGGTATAGAATTCACCGAAGAGTCATCAAATGTGTGCGCAGCGGTTGAGAATTGTTTGGGTAGTCTAGGCTTCGCTCAAACTTTTGGACAATATAAATTTTTTGCGGGCTTTACAGATTGGTGCAAAAATGGTTAAAAACGACAACGTTTTGAATGTTGTAAGGTAACGTTGGAAAACAATGTTGTACAAGTAGCGTTTTTGTTTATTAAATAAAAGGCTTGCCTTCTCACGGTCAGAAGCAATTTCTACAGTGTCAGTATTTAGAGTTTCTCCTCTTGTCACTTCAACATTTACCCGTCAATCACAACATTCAATAGCCGAATATATTAATTTATATATATATATATATATAAAAGAAAAAAAAAATACATCAATTCAAACAATCACACACCACACAAAAAAAAAAAAAAAAAAAAAATACATCAATTCAAACAATCACACACCACACACACGTGTATATATATATATATATAACAGCGAATATACAAGTAATACAAGGTTCCGTCCCTTACTTGTTTTGGCACTTGGATGTATCAGCAATCGGAAAAAAGTCAAATTTTCAACGGCCAAAACCTTTCTTCTCCTCTTTCTCTCGGTCTCTTTTCCTCTCTCTTAAAGTTTTTAATTTTTATCAAAATAATTCCAATTTTATATATTTATAAAAGAAGAATTTTAACCCTAACCAACTAATTAATTTCCTACTCCCCATAGATTTAAGAAAATTACACATTTTTCCTAAAATTAAAAATCTTCTCAAATATAACCAAAAATTAAACTTTTTAAATACAACTTAAAATTAAATACCAAAGTTATAAATTATTAATTTTAAATAACAAAATAAATTCACTAAAAGAATTAAATATATATATATATATATAAACTAAATTAAATGAAAATTTGGGTCATTATAAATTAAAAATATGTCAAAAGATAAATACCTAAACAAAAAATAATTTCAATGTAAACGAATATCATCTAATAAAAATAAATATAGTAATAAATCTGAGGGTAACACCAAATACGAATAACTTCACATAAGAGTGTTATCTAGAATTTGGTATATTTGTAGAGTCAAACATAATTTTTTATTTTATTTTAAATGAGGAATATTTGGTATATTATAAAGATAATAATTTCAATCGGAAGAAATTAAAATTTTGTGTTGTTTCTTATTTGTATGTTTATTATTAGCATTATTTCATATTCATAATATTTTTATGATATAAAGAAAGATTGAATATAAAAAAGTTAACAAAATTGAAATATAAAATTTTATAATATTTTGATTTCTTTTTTTCACCATAATTGAATATTGTACAATAATATTTTCACATTAAAAACAAATAAATTTTAAAAAATTTATATCTTGTATATAATAAACAAATTGAAAAAAAAAAAACCTAAAAAGAGTTTTGTGTTGAATTTAATGCACAAGAAGTTTAAATTTTACAACAATGAAAAAATATAAAAAAATTTTGAAAATTACGTAAATAATAACATTAAAAAATACAATAAAATTAGAAAAAAATCATACCTTGTATCCTTGAATGAACAAATTAAAAAATATAGTCAAAAGTAGGCGTTCCTTGTGATGCACAAAAAAATTAAAATTTTATCAATAATGAAAATTATTATTAAATTTAAAAATTAATATTAACAATCACAACTAGAAAATAGAATAAAATCTAAAATTATCAAACATTATATATTTTAACAATCACATTAACAGATAGATTAAAATCTAAAAAGCCAAGCCTTATGTATTTTAATGAACGAATTAAAAAATAAATTAAAAATAAATACATAAACAAAAAAATAATTTCAATAAATAGGAATATCATCTAATGAAAATAAATATACCAAACTCATCTTCTTTCTTAATGACCCAAAATAAATTATCAAACAATCACTCCAAACTATATTAATAATAAGTAAAAGCCATCATAATAAAACTCTAGCAAGTTTTTTAGGATGCGAATGCTATTTTATACCTATTTTTTTAAACTTGCTATGGTATTAAAATTTTGTGTGAATTTGTAATAAATTTCAAACATTTGATATTGGTTAATCGAAATTACCCAATTATATCACAACTAATGCATATATTTTAGTTAAGGCATGATATAAGTTGATAAGTATAATAAATTATTAACAATGTTAAGATAATAATAATAATGATTATATGATTGTCTTGTGATTCAAAAAAAAGTTACGTATTAAGGGTTAGGTCTCTCTATTTATGGTCTTTATCTCAATATATTGGTTAATGATAGAATTTAAATAGATTCAGATTGAAAAAAATATGTATTTAAAATTATAAAATTATTAATATAAATTATAATTTTAAATTCGTTAGATTATATCTAAAAATATATATATTTCAAAAGAAAGCATTCTATCTAACATGTATATTTAAAATTTAAAATAAATTAATAAAATTATATTTAATAAAAATATTTCTTTTGATAAGATTATAAATTTATTAGTTAGGATTATAATTTTTATCTAAAATGAATTCTGATAATTAATGTGGGCATAATCATTTAAAAATTAACATACTAATCAATGTAGAATTCAAATGGCAACGAACGGAAAGGATAAAAATTTTAATTTATTACCTGTCCCACCCCTAGTTTGGGATTTACATTTAAACCTTTAAATAGGGTGAACAACTCGAAATCTCTATGTAAAATATATTTATCATTACTATTTATATAAATACACACTAACTGAGAATATAAACTGTCTCGTTTATATTATAATGATAAATAAATCAAACAAAAAATCCCACAAGTATCTGAATTTATACAAACTTCTAACCTTCGAATCCCTTTAGACAAGACTTCAGTTTAGTACTGTTATAATTGTAAGTTTATTTATACAAACGTCAAATACTAGCACATGACTAAAATAGGAAAATAGATGACTTAAATTCTCATCCAAGCACTTGTAGCGACTTCTAAATTGAACTTAAAATGTATAAATTTAGGTATGAGCGTCACACACTCAATGGAGATATTAACCTTAAAGTAAAAGAAAATAAAAATACACAAAAAACAAAATAATTCACAGAAACTATATAGACAGTTGTCCTACAATCAAACAACAATTGATTTAAATGCATCATAACGAACAGTAATAAAAATATCTCATCACACAATTCATAGTCACTTTTCACTTATCAACCATTGATGTCATCACTAGGCCCCAACTGGCTATCTCATGTCATATTTGTATGTTAATAATGTAAATAGTAATGTAACACACATTTGATCTCATCTGACATATGACTTGAACGTTCAATTATGAATAGTGACTTTAATTTAGCATGTCCCATTAGCCCCCATCTAGCTTGGCCTCATCTGGCTTCATCAGTGGTCCTATTCTGCCTGGCCCCATTTGGCCTAGCGTCATTTGGCCTCTCTTTTTCTTTTTGTGGCCCCATATGACCTAATTTAATCTGATCATAATGCAAGTATAATACATACAATTCATATTGACATGCAATAATGCGATAATTTAATCTGATCATAATGCAAATAAAATATTATTTCTCAAATTTATCATTCCACAAATAATTATAATTCATATCTAACACAATAAATTCATAAATACTAAGCATTTTTTGTCAAAATTAATAATTAATAACAACAATAAATAAATAAAATTTATTAATTTATGTTTAATACCTTGTATCTTTAATTTTAATACATCCACCTGAATAACAGATATTATGAGAAAATCAAATTATTGGAGTGATTGCTGCTGATTTCCTCGAGTCCTAATTATAATCTAAACAAATTATATAAATCAGAAATTCAATGGTTAAAATATAAACTCAATCAATTAATAGTATAAATTAATAAGTAGAACACAATCACTTTAATTTTTAACATTCCTAATTTATTTAATTTTTTATAGAATTAATTTTAGATTGATAAAATAAAGTAACTTACCTTAATAATTCAGCCACAATTCTTAACTTTCTTCCTCGTTTGCTTACTGTTTCTTTATTTTTCTTACTATTTTTTTCCGCTTTCTGTTCCTCCTTCCTTAACTGTTTTTTTCCCTCTCACCGTTCTTCACTGTCTTCCTTTAATCTTTACACGCAGGAGAGTTAGGCACACACATATATATAAATATACTCGGTCAAAGTCACCAGCTATCCCCCAGCCGCCTCATTCATCTTCCTTTTACCTTTCAATTTCTCTCTCTCTCTCTCTCTCTCTCTCTCTTTTTCCCACAAAGTTGCTACGAGGCTTCACAAGCTTTGCACACCCAAAACCCACACATGCTGCCAACTCATGCCTAATCAAAGTATAGGCTAGTCACAATTAATATCTTAATTGATGTATTATTTAATTAACTTAAACTAACTAATATATTAATGAATCAATTAATCCACTAATTAATTTAAATTAGGATAAAATAAACTTTAGAACAACACCAAGTTAACACAATTAAAATTTCTAAGTATAAAATAAAAATTAAATTAGTAATGCATTTAAAAATTCAAATTGTCACATTATCGATTAAATAGAATTCTATTAGATAATATAAATTAAGATTAAATTTAAATAGAGTTCTAATATTTAGTTTTGAAAGTTACGTGTCACAATTATAGGGATAATTAGATCCTACGTGGTTTATTGATATTCCTTGACATATTATAATTAGTGAGTATTATAATTTTTATATAAATTGAATTCTAATAATTAATGTAAGCACAATTGTTTAAAAATTAACATTGTAGAATTCAAATGACAATGAAAGGGATAAAGATAAAAATTTTAATCTATTAAGTAGAATTTGATTAACTATAGTCAGTGATTAAATATAATTCTATTAGAAATTTATCGAAGCAATGAACGGGGATATTCCCAAAACTCACCAAAAAAAAAACAAAGTGAGTTAGATAAAAGGAAAAGCAACTTGGACAGGACAAGAAGCGACTAAGATAGAATTTATATAGAGTTCTAATTAATATTTAGTTTTGACATCACGTGTCACAACCATAGTGGAAGTTAGATCATACGTGGTGCAACGATACTCTTAAACTTGAAATATTATGTTAAAATAGATATATAAAATAATAAAAATTTTAAAATTAATTTATTACATTATTTTTTTATTTTCCTTTTTATTTGTAAAATTTGTTATTTTTAAAGTTTTTTATGAAAATATCTCTCAAACTATTCTTTTTTTTTCTATTTTGTCCTTAAACTATCAAACACACCTATTACGTCTTCAAACTATCCAATTATGTTCTATTTGGTGTAAACACTAACTCCATTCATTAAAGTTAACGAAAAAATATTATGTCCGGATCATATGATATTTTTCACTCCACTTTAGGGGCATAATGGTCAATTCATGTCTATTCTTTTCATCTAGCGCCAAAAGTGATATTTTTAAATATAAATTATGAATATAAATTATTAGATATTTTTAAATATAAATTATGAATATAAATTATTAAAAACATATTTTTATTAAATATAATTTAATGATTTTATTTTAAATTTTGAATATATGTTTTAGATAAAATGCTTTGTTTTAAAATATATTTTTATAAATATAATTTTATGAATTTAAAAATTATAATTTATATTTATAATTTTATAATTTTAAATAATCTTTTTAATTCATATCTATTTGAATTATACCATTAATTAATATATTTAGATAAATACCATAAACAAATATAGATAAACTATTAGTAACTAAATATTTTTACATAACAATCATATATATTAGTTAATAATACAATTTAAATAGATCTAAATTAAAAAGATATATTCAAAATTATAAAATTATGAATATAAATTATAATTTTAAATTCATAAAATTATATTTAAAAATATATTTTAAAACAAAGCATTCTACCTAAAACGTATATTTAAATTTTAAAATAAATTTATAAAATTGTATTTAATAAAAATATATTTTTAATAATTTATATTCATAATTTATACTTACAAACATACATTTTTTGTCACCAGATGGGAGGAATAGATATAGATTGACCATTATGCCCTTAAAGTGGAGTGAAAAATGTCACATGACCCGCATATGATAATTTTTTGTTAACTTTAATAGATGAATTTAGCATTTGGACCAAATAGAATGTATTAGATAGTTCTAGAATGTAATAGGTATTTGATAGTTTGAGGACAAAATAGAAAAAAAAAAAGGATAGTTTGAGGGATATTTTCATAAAAAATTCTTAATTTTAATTTTATTTTACCTTCAAAGTAGGATGACATAAGATGATAATAATATTTGAATTGAACTGTAATTCTAAATTTATATAAGAATTGTAAAATTATTTAAAATGATATACAATTTATGAAAAATATTAAAAAAATAATTTATGATAAACAATATGGTAAATTATAATCAGACAAAATTTTATAATAGAATTTAAATAGATTTAGATTAAAAAGATATATATTTAATGTAATAAAATTATGAATACAAATTATATTTTTAAATACAAAATATATATTTTAAAATAATGCATTCTATCTAGAGCATATAATCAAAATTTAAAATAAATTCATCAAATTATATTTTTAATAAGATCATAAAATTATTACTTAGTTTTATAATTTTTATCTAAATTGAATTTTAATATTTAATGTAGACATAATAATTTAAAAATTAAAATAATAATCAATGTAAAATTTAGTTCAATTGACAATGAAAGAGGCAAAGATAAAAATTTTCAATTATATAAAATACGCTACACTTTTGTTGGATAGAATTAGATTAACCATAGTGTCTAACTAAATAGAATTTCATCAGGTAATTACAAATTTAAATAGAGTTTTGATATTTAGTATAAAAAAATTTTAAAATTTAAAAATTACATTGGATAAAAATAGAATAATTTTAAAAAATCATATTTTGTACAGTTGAATGAACAAATTGAAAAATAGGTTAAATAATAGACTTTCCTTCTAATATGATACATAAAAAATTTAAAATTTTATTGATAATAAAAACATAATAAAACTTTAAAAATTTTCTCAAAAAATATATATATAAGAAACAAAATTTATGCAAAATCTATAATATATATAACACATATCAGAACAAGAATTCTTGAAATCAATGATCCTCTCGATCAATCTTGTGATCGCGAGAGTATTTCTATTGATTGAAGAATCCCCCGATTCAAATCACAAATCCCAGTCCCGAGTAAAGCAACAAACCCAATCTCCATGATTCCCCCCAACTTGTGGCTCTTGAAACAATATCCATTTATAAAAGAAAAAAAAATAGAGAATGAAAAATGAGAATTTAAGTAGTCTTAGTGAAAATTTAATTAGACCCAGTTCAAATTTTGTGATGACTCAAAAATTTTAATTCTTGATAATTTTTTAATTAATATTTAATTTAAAAAAATTAAATAGTTGATTTAAATTTTGAGCCATTTATAAATTGACAATTTTATTGTGGATGCTTGGGTTGTGCCAGAATTGTTTTTAGTATTTAAATATTTTTGTGAATTATAAAATTTTAGTTTAATTTTGACAAATTTTTAATTTAATGAAATATTATATATATATATATATATTAGTTCATGTTGCTATGTGTGTTTATATATATTCATTCAAATACATATTTACTAAATAATAATATTATATAAATATTGCACAGTTAGGGCCCGTTTGACAACGCTGTCATTTTTTGGTTGTTATTTTTCTATTGCCGTTTTCTATTTTTTGTTTTCTGTTACACTTTATTTTTTCTGAAATGAAAACTAAAACTGTGTTTGGAAATACAAGTTTGTTTAAAATTATTAATTTTTTATTTTAGAAAATATTTAATTTTATTAGTTTTAAAAAATTAATAGAACTTAATAAAATATATTTTATATTAATTTAATTTAATTAATATAATTAATTTAATTAATACAGTAAATTATTTATTAAAATCATTTAATCAATAAATATAAAATATATTAAATTATATTATTTATTAAAAATAATTTAATAAAATATATTTCATATTAAATAAATAATTAAATTAGATTAATTATTAAATTAAATTATTTATTTTTAAATTAATTAAATTCATTTAATTATTTATTAAAATAATTTTATAAAACATATTTTATATAAATTAAATTAATTAAATCATAAATAATTTAATTTAATTATGATATTTATTTAAAATAATTTAATAATAATTATTAAATTAAATTAAAAATTAATGCAATTTAATTATTTATTATTAATTATTTTATATAAATTAATTTAATTATTAAATTAAATAAATTAATTATGATATTTATTTCAAATAATTTAGCAAAATTAATTATTAAATTAAATTAAATTAAATTAATTTAGTTTTATTGTTTATTGAAAATAATTTATAGTAATTTATATAATTAATTTAATTTTTGAATTTAATTATATTATTTATTAAAATAACTTATTTTAATAAAATATTTAAATAAAATAATTTATTTTTCTGTAATGTAACAAAAATAGACAAAATTTTAAAATTGACAAATTATTGGCAATAGAAAAGAAAACCAGAATGAAAACACCTTTTTCCTGTTTTCATTTTTCTGTTTCGGTTTTTATTTTTTTTTGGAAACAAAAAAACGGAAACAGATTTAACAAACATGTTTCTGTTGTCAATTTACAAAATTTTGAAAACGGAAACAGAAAAATAGAAAACAAAAACGTTACCAAACGGGACCTTAGTAATTGATTAGGAGTTAGCTGGGTGGGAAGTTGAATCCTACTAGGAATCAACAGCTTGAATCAGGTAACCATGTGTATATATATACACTTATATGTGTGCACGCCAAGTAAGGTTATTCGGTAGGAAGGGAACAAAAAAAAAAAAGAAAAAGAGAAAAGAGAGTTGGCGTTGGCAGAGCATTCGGGCATGAGAATTTTTTTCCAGTGCTCGTGATTTGGCAGGGCATAGTCACGTTAATACAGAGGTTTTTTTCTTTGTTCAATCTGATGCATTGTCCCTCATTTTTTTCTGCAAATTTAATTGAGGTAGGGGTGGAGTTAAAAAAATTAAATTTATTATATGTAGTTTAATTTTGTAAATTTTTGTGATTATTTGATTTATTGTTACATGATAAGTTATGTAACTGTAGTTGTCTCGTGGATTGAAAAAATATGTATAAATTGATTTTGATTTTGGAGAATTAAAATTTAGTCGATATAGAAATTTTAATTTTTAAAATTTGTGTTTTATTATGGAATCTTCAATAAGGAAAAATAAATATTTTTAAAGAATGATTTGGATTTGAATAAATAAATAATTATTTATTCATTGATTTTACGATTTTGGTTTTAGATTATGAAAGGTACCGGGATAAGTAGTTAATGTTAAAAGCTCCGCTGGTGAAAAACTAGGAACCCACGTGGGATTGGGTTATCGTGTCCAGTAGGTTAGTAACTTACGAAGCATTAATGAGTTGATATTTTGGTATCCTATGGTTGAGGCATAGGTTGACCGGGTAGCAATACCTAATCCAATAATTAATAATATGGTTTGTTAAAATATTTGACCGACCCTGAAATGTGTTCGGGTTCTACCTCTCAAGTGCAAGAGGGTGGTCGTAGTCTTACTCGGTGAGAACCGAGGTCATCTCCACAGGGAGGGCTGTGTTAAAAGATACTAGACTTGTTCTCTTAATTAGTAGGTGAGCCTAAGCTAATCTAAACTAATTTTTGAATTACAAAGTGATTTGAATATGGCTGGGTTGAGAATGGTGGAGCGAAGCAAATTGTGATATTAAACTAGAATGCAAATATTGAAAATAAACTAACTAAAATGATCTTGGCTACGAACCAAATCCAGTAATGGGTAGTGGTTTACTCAAACGCATTTATAACTCAACCTAACAAACGCACATGCATTGCTAGGTCGGAAGATATTTCATTAAAAACTAATTTATGGAATTCAGAGTAAGCGGAGGCTTTTGAAATTGGTTTCAGACTCACCGGGACATTGAATCGAACATCTAGTGTGCATGAGCATCAACTCATAACTAGACTTCAATTATAACACAGGTGAATCGGTTTCTTAAGAAAACCTCATGTTTTGGTTTTATGAAAATAAGGTTCGAATCACCGGGCCATTGAACCAACCACCTGGTTTGCACGAGTGGCCAATCGTAACCAAGCTTTGGTTTTAACACGGGTGACTGATTTTGTAAGAAAACCTAATTTGGGTCTTGGAAAATCAGATTCTAACTCACCGGGACATTAAACCGAACACTTGGTGTGCACAAGTGAAAACTTGTAACCAAGCTACGGTTGTGACACGGGTGAGTAGGTTTCAAGAGAACCCTAGCTTACTACGAAATTCCAATTAAAAGTCTAAAATATATTTTGTTAAATAAAACTCGTTTACATTTGAGTTCACCAACTACTTCACCACTTTCAATGGCTTGAAGCCAAGAACTAACCCTAGCCTAACATTGCGAAAGTATTAACAAAGCCTTTCAAAAAGAAAATAACCTTCATCAAGCACTCAAACACGAAAACGAAGGATATAGAAATAAGCTAAAGCAATTTTGAAAGCAAATCAAACACTAACAATGACTACGAAGTACTGCGAAGTGAAAATAAAGAACAAAGATAAAGAAAATAATAAACTTTTAATTAAAACGAAGTAACGAATGAAACTTACCAATTAATCTTAATGCGAAGATGAAAAAATAAAGCTTCCGTCAATCCAACATGAGATGAAAACATCTAACCCTAATCTAAACTAAACTAAGAGAAAGAGAAGAAGTGCGTAGGGTTTCGACCCCTCCTACATCAGATTTTCAACCTTTTATATCAACGTATATTATAAGGGCATAAAGGTAAAACATAGCTCAAACTTATTCTAAACTTGTGCTGGTAGAGTCCTCATGGGCGCCCATGGCTGAGGTGGGGCGCCCATGGTACAAGTGTTTGATGAAGTCCTCAAAGAGATAGCCAAAAACAGTAGTCAGAACTCTCTCTCTGTGGGCGCCCATCTGATGAAGAGTGGGGCGCCCAAGGGTCCTCAGGGGCGCCCATGGGTGTAGGTGGGGCGCCCATGCTTGTGGTGGGGCGCCCATGGGTCTAGGTGGGGCGCCCATCTGCAAATACAGTGAACAGTTCTTCTTTGATAGCTTTCTGTCCCTGACTTCCGATGTGATTTTGACATTAAAGATGACAGATTCAGGCTTCGGCTAAACCAGCAAAGTTGTAGGGCTTCGAGTCTTCTTTCCAACGCAAAAAGAATGGAACCATTTCGAGTTGTGACGAAAAAGTTATGGCTGGAAAACTGAGAGGGTGTTGAGCTGAAACTTCAACCGCACACCACTTCAACTATTTTGAACTTCAAACCACTTCCTTCTCCTTGGCACCCATGGTAGTCAATCTTATGCCTTGGGATGGCTCCTCCTCACATGCAACCTTGGTGTTGTTTGGGCCAAAAACACCATATTATATCACCTGAAATATACACACACCAAGAATGCATGGAAATGAGATAATCACACTAATACATCGCCAATAATAATTGTAAATTCATAATTAGCATGCTCAATATATATATAATTGTACAATAATGCATGCTAATCAATATTTTATTTTATTTTATGTTGTGTTCAAAATATTTAAATTTAAATTTAAATATTTTTTGATATGTGATGTATGTTAACATGACATGTTAGAGATTTATGTTAGGACACTCATGCATGATTTATTTAATTTTTATTATTCTCTGAGCACCAATTGATTATTTCAATATACATTAGTATATTGTACTCATACCCCTATAACTTTAGATGCAGATGCGGGTGTTGAATTAGATGATGGTTGTAAGACGACCGTTTAGGCAGAGTAGATATTTTGAGTAGCTCATTAATTTTATTTTAGGGAAAAAACTTTAAAATTTTTTCCCATTTTATTATTTTTTTCCTCTTTTGGTTGGATTTTGATTATTATATATGTCTCGGTTTGGGAGACTAGAGATTGATTTATTTTTTTCATCTCAATTTGAAGACTATGAGTTCATTATTACTAAACATAATTGGCTCTAATTATTTTAGATTGATGGTTTTGATGATGTTTGCTTATTTGTTCACACTCTTGGGTTTGTGGAAATTTTGGGGCATGACAAATTTCTTGAAAATTTTGAAGAAATTGTTTTTATATACATACATCCATATATATATGTGTGTTGGGGGGTGTGGGGGGGTTGTTGGGTTGTGGAGCCTGAATACTGTACTCTTTTCCCACGAGTACGGCAATCCAACTCGACAGAGAGTTGGCTGGGGGTTCGGGGGCAGGCCCCGATGAAGTTTTTTTGTAAGGATATCTCAGGCAGTTCACGTAAAATTATCATTAGGGTTACTTCCCATATAAATAACCAATCAATGTAATGTAACGTTGTCTCTCTCTCAATTTATCAGTGAATATCCTGGCTTGGTAACGCCCCCAGACGTAGTTATATCTGTGACGAACTGGGTAAACAATTTTGTGTCTTTGTCGTTTTAATCTTTATTTTTCGTCTTTCTTTATTCCTTACAACTGGTATCAGAGCCAGGTTTGGTGGGATAGATATGATGGGTGACGGAAAATCGCCGATTGAAAAGTTTGACGGAGCAGATTTCGGATTCTGGAAGATATAGATCGAGGATTACCTGTATGGTAAAGATTTGTATCAGCCTCTAGAGAAGAAACCAGAGGGCATGAAGGATGAAGACTGGAAATTGTTGGACAGGAAGGCGATGAGCGTGGTTCGCTTGTCTCTGTCCAGGAACGTTGCGCTTCATACAACAAAAGCGAAGACCACTAAGGAGATGCTGGAGACGTTATCAGAGATGTACGAAAAGCCATCAGCAGCAAACAAGGTTCATCTGATGCGGCGTCTCTTCAACCTAAAGATGTCAGAGAATACTGTGGTTGCCGATCATCTTAACGAGTTCAATTTGATCACAGCCCAATTAAGCTCTGTGGATATTAATTTCGATGATGAGGTCCAAGCCCTAATTTTGCTGTCTTCCTTACCAGAGAGTTGGAGCGGAACAGTTACAGCTGTCAGTGCTTCATCGGGGAAAAAGAAGTTGAAATTTGATGAAGTAAGAGATCTGATCATTAGTGAAGAAATTCGCAGGAGGGAATCAGGTATTACTTCAGGGTCAGTTTTGAACACAGGAAATATGGGCAGATCTGATTCGAAGAAAACGAATCGGGGTAGATCGAATTCAAGAGGTCGGAGCAGAGGAAGAAGTGTATCGAAAAGGGACTTGAGTAAAATCAAGTGTTGGAACTGTCAGGAATATGGTCACTTCAAGAATTAGTGCACAGCACCAAAGGATAAAAAGGAGGCAAATGCAACAGTAGATGAAATCGAAGATGCATTGATTTTGAGCGTGAGCAGTCCATTGGAATCGTGGGTTTTAGATTCTGGAGCATCATTTCATTCTTGCAGTGATGCAGAGTTAATGGAAGGATATACTTTTGGTGATTTTGGTAAGGTTTATCTTGCTGATGACGAACCTCTGAAAATCGTGGGGAAGGGAGATGTTCAGATCAAAACACCGAATGGATCTGTCTTGCAGTTGCATGGCGTAAGACATATCCCTGGGTTGAAGAGAAATTTACTCTCAGTTGGGCAGTTAGATGATGAAGGTTATGCTGTAATCTTTGGCTGCAATAATTGGAAAATTACAAAAGGAACCATGGTGGTGGTCAAGGCAAGAAGGAGGGTACATTGTATACGACGACAAATTCCAAGGACAGTATTGCTCTTGCAGGAGCAAACAGTGATGCAGATTTGTGGCATTGCCGGCTAGGTCACATGAGTGAGAAAGGGATGAAGGAGCTGTGTTCAAAAGGAAAGCTGCCAGACCTCAAGACAACTGAATTCGGATTGTGTGAGGAGTGTGTACTCGGGAAACAGAAAAGAGTGAGTTTCTCGAAGGCTGGCAGAACTTTGAGAAAGCAGAAGCTTAAGTTGGTACACAGTGACTTATGGGGACCAGCGCCAATGACATCTCTTGGTGGTGCGTCATATTATATGACTTTTATTGATGATTCCACTAGAAAGGTATGGGTTTATTTTCTGAAAAATAAATCTGATGCTTTTAATACCTTTAGAAAGTAGAAAGCTCTTGTAGAAGTTGAAACAGGCCTGAAAGTGAAGTGTTTGAGATCTGATAATGGTGGTGAATATGAGCTCAGTGAGTTCAGAGAATTTTGTGAAAACAATGGTATTCACATGGAAAAGACTGTGCCAGGAACCCCTCAACATAATAGTGTTGCAGAACGCATGAACAGAACACTTAATGAACGTGCTACGTGCATGAGGTTAAAGTGCGGGTTACCCAAGATGTTTTGGGCAGATGCAGTTAACACTGCTGCCTTCTTGATCAATAAAGGACCATCAGTTCCGTTGGAGAACGGCATACCAGAGGAGGCTTGGAGTGGTAAGGAGGTAAACTTGTCGTTTCTTCGAGTATTTGGTTGTGTTGCTTATGTTCATGTTGATGCTGCTGCTAGAACTAAATTAGATGCTAAATCTATCAAATGTACGTTTATTGGATATGGCGGTGATGAGTTTGGTTATAGATTCTGGGATGAACGTAATCGGAAAATTATTCGTAGTCGAGATGTCATATTTAATGAGCAGGTTTTGTACAATGACAGATTGGGTGCACCAGATTCTGACAGTGCTGGTACCCAGGTTGTTGAGTTAGATATTTCGAACTCAAGTGGGAGCAAGGCTGTTCAGAATGATAAGGTTGTTATTGAGGCAGAGCAGAGTACACCGCGGCCCATAGCTCCGCTGCGGAGGTCTACCAGAGTGTGTGGTTCACCAAACAGGTATTCACCGTCTAATTATTACCTGTTGTTAACTGATGGTGGTGAACCTAATGTTATGCAGAGACTAGCCAGGGACAGAATCGAGCCAAGTGGAAGCTTGCGATGGATGATGAAATGGACTCATTGATGTCCAATGATACTTGGGAACTTGTCGAGCTTCCAAAGGGCAAGAAACCATTGCATAATAAATGGGTCTATAGAATTAAGCAGGAGGTTGATGGAAGCAAGCGTTACAAGGCAAGGCTGGTTGTGAAAGGGTTTCAGCAGAGACATGGTATTGACTATACTGACATTTTTACTCCTGTTGTGAAGCTAACCACTATACGTATTGTGTTGAGTATGGTGGCTGCAGAGAACTTGTTATTGGAGCAAATGGATGTGAAAACAGCCTTTCTCCATGGTGATTTGGAGGAAGATATATACATGATGCAACCAGAAGGATACTTGTCAGAGGGTAACACCGACCTTGTGTGTAAGCTCAAGAAGAGCTTATATGGCTTGAAACAGGCTCCGAGACAGTGGTACAAGAAATTTGATGGGTTTATGCAGGAGATTGACTTTATTAGATGCAACGCTGACCATTGTTGCTACTTCAAGAGATTTGACCAAAGCTATATCATCCTACTGCTGTATGTAGATGATATGTTGATAGCAGGGTCCAGTGCTTGAGAAGTGAGTAAATTGAAGCAGCAGTTGTCTGAGCAATTTGCTATGAAGGAACTTGGAGAGGCTAAGCAAATTTTGGGTATGCGTATCATTCGAGACAAAGAGGCGAGGAAGTTGTATCTTTCACAGGCTGAGTACATCGAGAAAGTATTAAAGCGGTTTAATATGCAAGATGCTAAGCCAGTGAATGTCCCGCTAGGTAGTCAGTTTAAACTATCTAGCAAAGAGTCGCCTAGGAGTGAGGAGGAGCGAACCCATATGAAGAAGATTCCCTATGCTTCGGCGATTGGAAGCATTATGTATGCCATGATTTGTACGAGACCAGATATTGCGCATGCAGTGGGAGTTGTTAGCCGTTTTATGAGCGATCCGGGCAAACAGCATTGGGAAGCACTGAAATGGATCCTTAGGTACTTGAGAGGTACCACAGATAGGAGTTTGTGTTTTGAAGGCAAGGATTGCGAGTTGGCAGGATATGTTGATGCAGATTTAGCGTCCAGTGATCTAGATAAAGAAGGAGTACAACCGGGTATGTGTTTACTTTGGGTGGTACAGCAATATCTTGGGGTTCTAAGTTGCAAAAGATTATAGCCTTGTCTACTGCAGAAGCAGAGTATGTGGCAGTGACAGAGGCAAGTAAAGAGATGGTATGGTTGCAAAATTTCTTAAGTGAATTGGGGACAAAGCATAGGAATGGTACCCTATACAGTGACAGTCAGAGTGCTATTTTCTTGGCTAAGAATCCAGCATTTCATTCAAGAACGAAGCATATTGAGTTGAAGTATCATTACATACGGCACCTCTTGGAAAGAAAGATCTTGCAGCTAGTGAAGATTCAAGGGAGCGAGAATCCTGCTGACATGTTGACTAAGGTTGTGACCTTAGAGAAGTTGAAGCTATGCATAGCTTCAACTGGGCTTAGAACTTGAAGAAAAGTCTTGGCGTTACCATTTGGTGCTCAAGTTACTGATGAGAGATTGAGGAGTTGCTTACATGAGATTCAGTCTCCAGGTGGGAGATTGTTGGGTTGTGGAGCCTGAATACTGTACTCTTTTCCCACGAGTACGGCAATCCAACTCGACAGAGAGTTGGCTGGGGGTTCGGGGGCAGGCCCCGATGAAGTTTTTTTGTAAGGGTATCTCAGGCAGTTCACGTAAAATTATCATTAGGGTTACTTCCCATATAAATAACCAATCAATGTAATGTAACGTTGTCTCTCTCTCAATTTATCAGTGAATATCCTGGCTTGGTAGCGCCCCCAGACGTAGTTACATCTGTGACGAACTGAGTAAACAATTTTGTGTCTTTGTCGTTTCAATCTTTATTTTTCGTCTTTCTTTATTCCTTACAGGGGTTGTGTGTGTGTGTGTGTAACCTCGTAGTTGAAAACCCTAACCTTAGGTTACAGTGATTCTTTCTTATTGGTGGGTTGTTTTCCAAAAGGATCAAAGCTAAAGGGGAAGTAGCCGACGGGAGGGAGATCTTGGTGGGAAGTTCACCGAGGATCTCAATCTTCACATGTACCTTCGTTCTCTTCTTTTTCTTCTCCTTCCTCTTCCTCATTGTCTTATTTTCTTCTTCAGTTACAATATCTCATTTCTCTTCCTATTCTGTAGACAAAAACTTGATTGTTCGAACGCTAATATGGCTACCAGAAGCCATCTCTCCGGCGACTAATGCTTAAAGGATGAGAGTGTTGCGCGGAAAGATATTTTGGTCTACTCATCTTTTATTTTTTGTTAGATATTGAACATTTACACTTTTTATACGTGTGTATCTCATGCATCATTAATTTTAACAGTTCCATTCAACGATTATTAATGTATAATAGTAAGGTATATAAAGTGTAAATGATTTTGATGTTAAATATATGGGTATAAAGACAATTACCCATAATTTGTTTTATATCACAAATTTTTATTATATTAACAATAAAAAAAGAAGTAACTTTTATGAACAAGAATATTACTCCTGAGACGATATATGAAATAATTATAATTGTGGATGGAGCATGGAGAGGGAGATGACCGGGAGAGTAACGGGAGCTTGGATTATCAAAGATATAAGAGGTAGTGTTCTCTCACCGAAACCAGAGGAATTTAAAGTATTGTCGGCTGTGATGGCCGAGGCACTAGCTTGTTTAAGAGCTTTGGAATGGGTGAGACTTTTACGTACATTGTTGATTGTGCGAAGGTTAATGTGTGGATAGATAGTGAATTAGTTGTTAGATATTTAAAAGAGAGTAAACAATGTAATCGGGAATCTAAGAATGTATTTTTGGATCTAGAACATAGTTTGGGAGGATTTAGTTGTAATATCAGGAAAGTATCTAGGAAATTAGTGACTAATCAAGCTCATCATAGAAGTATGTACTCGATTCTGATTAATTATTATAACTTGTGATTGTTTTGTCTGATCAAAAATAAAAAAATAAAAAAAATGGTAAATGACAACTTGATAACTTAAATAAAATTGTGAGTGTGACTAAAGTCCCATTTCAATGATCAATGGTATCTAATTCACGAAGTCACTACAGCAGGAGGGGGGGGAGGAACAGCACATCACACAATCAATGGTCATGTGCGTGGTTCAGACTCTTAGGTTAAGTTTGGGAAGGAAAAAAAGTCTTTTTTTTTTTATAACTGATTACTAGTTAATTACTAAAAAATTAACTTTTTTGTGTTTGAAAAGAGAAAAAAAAATTAACTTTTTTTAGTAGTTAACTTTTTAACTTTTTGTTAATTTGATATTTTTACTCTTCAATATTTGAAAAATATTTAAAACGTATGAGAATAAATTTGATCATCATAAAAAAAAAAGCCAAAAACCTAGTATACCAAACGGAACCTTGGTTGACTGTTTCTTTCTCGTGCTAGACCTAATCGCCGGTTCTCAAACTGAACCTTTTAATCATGTTGACCGTTTCTTTCTCGCGCAAGACCTCATCATGTTATCAATTTTGCCCTCCTGCATCAATTGTGTTCAGAGGGCAAGAGTGTCCGTTGAAGGCTTGAAGTCAATTTCCATTTAATTTTGCGGACCAACTACCTTAAGGGGGTTGTAGAGAATTTCCTCCTATGGATAGCTGAAAACAGCAAGATAAATATACAGAAAACATACAGATCGTTCAGAGCAGGAGATGGATTTTTCTTCTTCAATGTTGTTCAAAATCATCACCACCCTCTTTCTTTATCTTCTTCTTCCCTTAGAAGCGAGTTCTTCAGAGACCTGGATCAAAGCAGGTTACTTGTATTCCGGTGGATCATTACTCCCCATTCCTCAGGTAGATTCAACACTGTTTACTCACCTCATCTGTGCTTTCGCAAAAATCAACCCTTCCACCTACAAGGTCTATATCACCCCCGCCGACGAACCACACTTTTCTAACTTCACCGACACTGTCAAGCGCAATAATCCACACGTTACCACACTTGTATCGATCTGGGCTGGAGATGGAACCGTAGCAAGCTCCTCGGACTTCTTTGCAATGGTTAGCCAAGCTTCTCGCAGAAGCTCTTTCATCGAATCTTCAATCAGAACAGCGAGGCGTTATGGGTTTCAAGGCATAGATCTAGCTGTTATCCCACCAAGCATGGGGAGTAACATGACAAACGTGGGAACACTCCTTGACGAGTGGAGAGCTGCCATAGACTCTAAAACAAGGAATTCTAGGCAATCACGACTCATCCTTTCCATGGCAGGTAATTGCTGGCCTACTGAGAATTCCTCCAGTTACCCAGTAAACTCGATGAAGAGGAACTTGGACTGGTTAGCTCTCGTAGCGTACGACTACCACTATCCAACAAGAGAGAATTTTACAAGCGCTCATGCTGCTTTATACGACCCTTCAAGCAACCGAAGTACGGATTATGGTATAAAGCAGTGGATTGCTAAAGGATTTCCAGCTAGCAAGATGGTTTTGGGCTTAGCATACCATGGCTATGCGTGGTTACTCGCGAATCCAAAAGACAACGCAATTGGATCGCCTGCAAGAGGTCCAGCCCTTGCACCAAGAGGATACCTGCTCTACAAGCTCATCAAGGACTATGTGAGGGGTTATGGAGTTGCATCAGTGTACAATTCAACGTATGTGGTAAATTACTACGCCATTGAATCATCTTGGATTGGTTTTGATGATGTTGAGGCCATTAGAACTAAGGTTTCTTACGCAAAGGATAAGGGCCTTCTTGGTTACAGCGCATGGGAAGCAACCTGGGACGACAATTGGGTGCTTTCTAAGGCAGGTAAGTGACAGATAAATTTTCTCTGTAATTTATGTAGCCCCTCCCTTGTGAATCT
This sequence comes from Vitellaria paradoxa, assembly GCA_019916065.1. Taxonomy (NCBI): domain Eukaryota; kingdom Viridiplantae; phylum Streptophyta; class Magnoliopsida; order Ericales; family Sapotaceae; genus Vitellaria; species Vitellaria paradoxa. Next base: position 50,992,021 of record CM034235.1, on the reverse strand, counting down.
GCTAATTGGAAATTTGAGACAGAAACCACCAAATTTAGTAGCATGAATGAATGGTCACTACTTACTATGAAAAGAAAGCTATGCAATTCTTTCAATATCTCCTTGCCCTGTTCAAGCAACTCTTGTTTCCACAACAAAGTATGGCATATGTGGAAAAAATAAATCCAAATATCTCTTAAAACATCTGTTATGTTCATGTTCTGATTAACATAATAACCTATATTTTTGCGGCTTATGGCGAAAGCAAAAACACCTATCTTTTTGCAGCTCATGGCGAAAGCAAAAAACAAGGGAACAAGAAATTATTATTGGTGATTGTGCTTCCTGTAATTACTTTGCTTACTCTACTGCTAGCCACTCTGATGTGGTATTTGCGAAGGAGAGTACTCAGAAGGAAAGGTAACAATTCACAAATGTTAGAATTCAATATTAATGCCATTTTAACTATAAATAAATATATTAACACCATTCATTTTTGTATTTTTTTAGTTACAAGAATGTCAACTATAGGCAAAAATTCAGAATCTCCAAATCTGCAAGTATTTAGTTTTTCTGACATCAAAACATTCACAAGCAACTTTTCAAGCAATAACAAGCTTGGGGAGGGTGGATACGGACCAGTTTATAAGGTAATATTTGGTGGGATATCTATGATTTGGAGTAATATACCTGCAGCAGCCAACAGGAGTAGCTCTTTTGTAAGCAGTATTTCACTATTATACATAGTGTTAATAAAAAAAACATATGGATTCAATTCAATTTGCATTTAATAGTATTATAGTTATATCCATAGCAAGCATCACAAAATCTAAACTCAGAGGTCTCTGTCATTAAAAACAACTGATTATGCGTATTGTGATTTTGTTAGGGCAAATTACTAGATGGGCAGGAAATTGCAGTGAAGAGACTCTCTAAAACATCAAAACAAGGAGCTGAGGAGTTTAAAAATGAGGTTACACTGACAGCAAAACTTCAACATGTCAACTTGGTTAGGCTTTTGGGATTTTGCACTGAAAGGGACGAAAAGCTACTGATCTATGAGTACATGCCAAACAAAAGCTTAGACTTCTACCTCTATGGTCTGCAAGCTCTTACACTTTCCATTCATATTTTTAACGTCTAAATGTAGGGATCATTAACAGACTCTGACTTATAACCTTTGTAGACATCATTGTGATCACGGAATTCTTTTGTTAATAATTTCAACAATTTAATCGTTTTAGGTTTTAAAATGAAGAAAACAATCAATAGGACAAATACATTGAGCAACACTAGCTTTGCAAAATCATAGGGGTTATTAGCTCTAATTAAAAAAAGTTTTGACCAGGCAAGAAACTACTTCTTAGTCATCATATTTCCATCAAGAATATGGAGCACGACAAGACTCTTGTTATGTTGAGCAGGAGTGCAGCAATCTTTTCTGATGTTTTCCAAAAGACTAAAAAATATAACTTACAGATGTTTCTGACATGTAGTTTATTTTAACAAAACAAAACATCTCCTACCATAATCAGCCCATTTTTCTACCAACCTAACATGTACTTTTCTAAATGTATAAAGTAATTCGATACTCAAACACATAATTAAGGATATGAGATGTGTCCTATAGTTGGACATTCATACAACAAGCATATTTAGCAATTGAAGTTTTTACCACATAATACATGTAGCTGTTTTAAGCGTTGAATTTATCCAAGTCCATGTACTATAGTTTTCTATAATTGAGAATCAGAGAATCACATCTAAGGTGCTCAAACTCCATATTAAATTTTGTGCCTATAAATTTCTAGCCATGTTTTGGCACACACCATTAAGCTAGAAATTAAATAATTGAGGTTGAATTTGAGGTTTGAGCGTAATATCCACCTAAAGTTATCACCAGGAAAACTAATTGTTAATAGATCTTGCACTATGTAGATCCGGCTAGACAACAGTTATTAGACTGGAGGAAATGGTTTCAAATCATTGAAGGAGTTATTCAAGGGCTTCTATACCTCCAGGAATATTCAAGATTTACAATAATTCATAGGGATTTGAAGGCTAGTAACATTTTATTGGACAATGAGATGAAGGCTAAAATATCAGATTTTGGTTTAGCTAAAATTTTTCAGAAAGATGAATGTGAAGCTAGTACAAGCCGGATTGTAGGGACATAGTAAGTGAATCAATCCTCAAGTCTTCCAAGCAAGCATGTTTTATTTTGAAATTCTAAACATTTTTGTTCATTTTTTAAATGCAGTGGTTATGTTCCTCCAGAGTATGTAAGAAATGGTGTCTACTCTACAAAATATGATGTTTATAGCTTTGGAGTTTTACTATTGCAAATCATAAGTGGCAAAAGGATTGCATGCCTATGCGGTCCAGATCAAGATCTCACTCTTCTACAACATGTAAGCTACCTTGACAAGGCTTTCAAATCTAAGTTATAAATCAAAAATTGGCAACCAAAAAGATAACAATTGATATTACTATTTTTTCCAGGCATACGAACTGTGGAAAGATGATAAAAGCCTTGAGTTTACAGATCCACTACTAGATGATGCATCTTCATCATGTAAAATCATACGATGTATGCAGGTGGCTTTGTTGTGTGTCCAAGAAAAGTCGCAAGATAGGCCATCAATGTTAGAAATCTATTCAATGCTGAAAAATGAAATTGATGCTATTCCAACTCCTAAAAAGCCTGCTTTTTCAACAAATCGGGATAAAGAAATAACAAGTGGTTCCAAAAAACAAGAAGAAATTTTTTTAGACAATTGTATTACAAATTCCCTACTTGAAGGACGATAAATTTTTAGAAATCATGTAATGATTCCGAACTCCTAACATTCTGGCCCTTCCTAATAGTGTTCTAGCTTGCTTTGATAATCCATCAACCTCTAAGCCTAGGCTAGAATATGTAGGAATGATGCATGATAAGAGTGTTGAGGGTAGTCTACTTATTGGACTTATCGTATAGAAGTTTTATTTTTCTTATTAATTTTCATTATCATATTACTTGTCAAAGCAATTGAAATTAAAAATAATTTAGGATGAAAGAGAGATTAGAGAGATCTTTTTTTTTTTTTTTAAGGGAGATTAAAGAGAAGGTTGAAAGGTTTATTTTCTGCTCACACCATTAACCATTGTCTTGTTTATAATGTGAACAGAGTAGGGCTAGTTGACCATTTACAAAAATACAAATATCTCCCATATCACTCACTTCTAAAAAAATATAGAGATTCATATTGTAACTAAAGCCACGTTGGCTTATATTTCTGCTAGACATTGCAGGCTAATCAAGGCACACACTCGTGGTTATCGTTTCGAAGTTTGAATATGTCATTAACAGATGTTCCCAATCTTAGCATGCTTGGTTTAGGTAAATTCTTGACTTGTGCCAATCTCTCAAGCAAATTGATTTTAAGGAACTTCATTGTTTTTCAAAATTTTGTCTTTTGAGAGTGTTTCTTTTAGAATACCCTTCTCTTAAAGTATCAATATTGAGAGTTTTCATTTTTTGGAAACATATTTGAAAGTTTATTATAGAGCTTTCTTTTGGAAAGCATATTTGGTGAATTTATTTTGAAAAGTGCACAAGCTTAGATTTTTCTTAATTCTTTATTTTGTAAACTCGTGATCTAGATTTTACTTAATTCCTTGCTTTGCAAACTCGTGATCTAAGTTTTTATTTCGTTTTCTTTTATTAATTATCAGTGTTCGTATTTTTACCCATCTAGAGTTTAATTAATGAAATTTCGAACCTTCGAGTGATAAGTAGAAGCCAACTTTGGTTGGATAAGGCAGATGCCACCCCTTTTCCGCCTTATATCCAGGCTGACAGAGGCCGACAACAGAATTGCCGTCCTAAAGTTAAGGAAAAGTAGGACACTCAGTCTGAAGATAATCCTACTACTTGACTGGCCAAAAGGCTTAAAGTCGCGACTATCTCTCACCCACTTGGAACCTCTTTCTCTCTCTCTCGTCTTTCTCTCTCTAGTTGCTAGCCTCATCTTCTTGATTCACCAGGGTGTTAAATCCAGATTTGCAAAGGAGGAAGATTGTGTTCCACTGTCTTTTCTTTTTTTCTTTTTGGTTTCTGAGAAGGAGAAAGAACATCAATTTATATAATTTAGCCGGGAATGGGATATGTTGACTCAAGCCCTTAACATATATCAGCGGGCGGGGTGTTATTTTACACCTTGATCACAATTAGGTTGGTTTTTTATTTGGATTTATTTGTTTTCTATTTTTTTTTTTTTTTATGAAAATGAATATCATGTTTGAAATTTGATAAACAAAAAATAAAAATAAAATTTTGATACCAATGGGTTCTTCTTTTGTCAATGTTGGAAACTGGTTAGAAAGTGAAAGTTAAACTATATAAAGCAAATCACGTGAAGCCCCAATTAATGTGTTTTTTCTTTTTTTTTTTTTTAATTGATAAAATGATTGGTTTTTTCAGTTGGAACTTGGAAGGAAAAGTGTTTTTTTCTATCAGTCGTCGATTATTTAAAAAAAGAAGGGAAAGTTCAATTTTCTTTTATGTGAATTTTTAATTTTTGATCAACTTTTTTTTCCCTTCCCTTTTTTACCATTCAATAAATTACTCACTATATTGGTAGTGGATAAAATAATTCCAAAAACAATCTAGCTAATTAAATACTTTAACCATATATTTTACTTTTATGCCCCTTTACTATTTAAATTTTATAAATAATAAGTGACATTAACACACATATATTATGAACAATAACATCTATTAAATTAATGAATTGTTCATCATTTGAAATTAGGAGTGAACATGGACATGAAATAACCTGAATTTTTTTTTCTCTTAATTAAATTGCTTAAGTGTGGTGGTGATATTTGTTATAGTAAAAATCTAAAAAATTGAGGATTTGAAAATTTTTGGAATAATAAAATTAGTTGGAAAGATTTTCGGATTGAATTTCACCCTATGTGGGAGTTTAATGTAGAAATTCTAAAATTTTTATCCAAACACTTCCTAGCCCAATTACTTATTTGGTTCAAACCAAGCCCATTAACCCATGGGTCAACCCTTTTCTTTGACTCACCTCAACTCACTTCAACTCACTTTATCACTCAATGAGTTGACTCATGAATAGTTGCTCTAAATTATTTTCCGACAACTTCATTTTCCATCTTCCATACACTCTCACCATCTTTCAAAATTATTTGACTAATTAGACAAAGAGAAGACTCTACATTGATGACCTTAAAGCATCTTTTTCAAATTATTTAGCAAACAAGATTTAAAGCATTTTGTTTGAAAGCTAGCATGATTTAAAGCATTTTGTTAATTTGTCAAAAAGCTAGCATGATTGTTTAAATTTGTTAAAAAGTTAGCATGATTTCCGAATCATGCCACCCATCCTCATCCATCCTCTAACACCTTTCTTAAATTATATGGTTAGATAGTCAAAAAAGCAAGCATGATTCTTGGATCATGCTACCAATTGTATATGCATGATCTTACCTTAGTTGATTTGAAGCATGATTATTTTCTCCACCAATAACTTTTTCTACACTCCCATGATTCTTATAAATTGTGTGCCTTCAAAGAGAAGAAAAACAATAAGAAAGAAAAAATATACATTTTTATCAAGTGTGGTTGGACATTTGGTGTTATTTGGAGGAAGAAGAAAGGCTTGAAATTTTTCAGTTGGGTGGTGTTCAAAACTCAACTCCTTTTTCCTTCACATGCTTGGTCACCAATATCTTCATTGAGGTAGGATGATGAACCTCCTAAAATATATTTGATGCCTTTTCTGGTTTGAAGTATGAAACTTGATTGTGATAAAAATAAATACCCGTATATTGGGGGTAGGGAAGCCAAAATTTTGACTGATGTAACTCAGTATGCTGACAGCTCTCTATTTGTAACTTCTTATGTGCTTCTGACCCCTAAAACGGTGGAATTAGGCTTCGGCTAAAACATAAAAATTGTAGCCCTTTCAGTTTTCTTTCCAACTCAAAAAGAATTACATCAATCCGATTTGTGAGTCAAAAGTTATGCTCAAAATACTGAGCACGTGTAAAACTATATTTTCTGAACAAACTGAATTCAAGACTATTTTTGCACCATTAGACCTTAGATTTTAAAAAGTGTAAAACATGAAAGTTGTGGGTCTTAAAGTCTAGTTTCTACAGATATAAAGTTTATAGATATTGGAGTTCTGCTTTATTTTATATAAATTTTCTTTTAAGCTGCTGTCTCAATTTAGCCCTTAATTGATGCTTGGAATATTATGTTGAAAGATTTATTTAAAATTTCTAATTACCTTCTGTTAATTATTATCATGATAATAATTTTCATTGACGTGTAATTTTGTTCACAAGGCCTGATATAGTAAAACACTTATACTATTTTAATATAATATTAAAGTGGACGGTTAAGTTGATTCTACTTAATTATTTTCCAATTGATATGAAATTATTTTAACTGGATATTTGTGGATATTTTGAAGCCGAAAACCTATTATAAGGGTTTGGTTATAAATAAGATGATGAGTGAAAATTTATTCAAATTATTTTGAATAATATTATTCTCCTACTAAATCAAAAGGATTGAATCTATTAGCTTTGTGATCTCACTTTGACTTAATTATTCAAGTGATGTACTATACTTATCAAATTTTTTCTAAAATTAAATATAAGTCCAAAGAGTTAATTATTATCTTTATATTCCATAAAATAATAAAATAAAAAGGTAAAAGAGGCAAAAACCGAGATTTGTAGCCAATGAGGTTCGAACTTGCGACTTTAAATCGCAATTAGGGTCGCCCACTCACTAAGCTACCAACCTCGGCCTAATTAATATACCATTAGAAATAATTTTATTCTTATCAAATTTGGTACGGTAAACTTGTCAAAACAATTAACTAAAATACTAATTCGTATTTTAAATTTTTTTTCTTGCTACTTGTTAATTTACATGTAGTACCTACCTTTGTGATAATGATATTGGTGACTATGTTAAATCTTTGATTTATTGAGAATTACTATTAAATTATGGATTTAGATAAAGTGCTTAAAAATATACTGCATGTGACTGAATAATCTCACTTTTGATTCATCGCCCGGGAGCATTGCCGGTTGTTATTAAAAATGTCTGATTTCCATACAAGGTACCCTTAGAATGTAAAAGGGTGAGAAGAAATTAAGGTACTCGGTGCTAAAGTTATTTTTGGCAATGGGGTGATGGGTGGGTAGAAATGGCCTTTTAGATGAAGATGGGAACATGCATTTTATTTGGGAGATGCTCCCTTTTGACCTGGCCAGTCAGGTAGCGGGTCGCAACGGCTAGGTTTTTGATAGGTAACACCGTCGGTATGCATTGGATGCTAAGCCCGTAAAGTCACTGGTTCTCAAGGCTGGGGGTACAGGAGGATAGGAGTATGATTATCTTAGGAGGATTTAGATTAAACTCATCTATAAAATTTTACTGTGACTAGCAACCTCTCTTGTTATGTATGAATGATGTGTTGGAATTATTTAATTATATTTAATTCCTCTCGATGAATATTTTATAAATATATATATATATATATATATATATGAAACCTGTATCACTACGGAGTTTGATCCCGAGACCTTGAAGATCTAAATCTGAAATCCCTACCGCTGCAACACAGACTTCATTGTGGTATACACATCAATATTTAACTATTTTTTTTAAATGTAAGTAAAATAGTAGGTGGTGACGGTTTCATCGAACCGTTGTAAGTATAATTTACATTATTCAGTTGAGATCTATTGAAGTAATTGTTGCATAAACAGTATGCCACCTAAACACATTCACTGTAATGGGTCACTTAATACAGTGTAGTATTATAACCACTGCATATAGGCACCTAGGAGATTCTAATTACTGGGCTTTAGTAGCTCACCCCTTGTGGGAATATTTTTTTCAGGATATTAAGCACAGGGATACAGAAGATGAGCTGGAAAGAGATTAATTTCTCTTAAATATTCCATCAGAAGAGTTATCTATTTTTTCTTCTTTCCTGCGTAGAGCTGGAGGACTTTATTTTTGGTCTGTAACAATTGTTGGATGATTGTAATTACTAAGCTTAGACCTAATTTGCTTTTATTTAGTATGTAATGTTAATCGCATGGTTGGGACACTTAGATGGCTCTGTAATTTTTTTTTCTATCTTTATTTTGTGCCCTGTAGTTGAAATCCCATCAAATGGTTCAGTCCAATGACTTATAAATATTATTTGGGATAAACAAGGGATTTTGAATATCTTAAATTTTTCTTGCGGGTCAACCCCAGTTTGGAGGAAAATTCTGGGGTGTGACAGCGTGTTATTATCATTTTATTTTTATACATAACAAATAAATCCCAAGTCATCCCTGGGTATTCGGTTATGAAAATCCGGGGCGTGACAGGACAAGTCGAATTTATTAATATTTTATTAATCGTCAGCCAGGTTAGAAAAAGTTAAATTTAAGTTTTGAATTCTAAATCTACTCATTTAAATTTATTTATTTTTTAAATATATTTTTAGATAAAAAAATTTAAAAAAATAAAAACTTAGAATATGTTTGGTGCAAAGGAAATATGAGAGAAAAGAAAAATGAAAGGAAGGAAAAATGAGAAGAAGAAAGTACATTTGGTTGAGTGAAAAAGTTGAAAGAAGTAAAACTATATATATATATATATATGTTGAATGTATATATTAAAAGTTATTTTTAAACTAAAAATTATTTTAAAAATGATAGGTCCCACTTTTTAAATTTTTTTATCACATATATCCTTTCTTTCTTTCTCCTCTTCCATCCTCTTCCCCCTTCTTTTTCCTCCTAAGTTTAAGAGAAAAATGAGTGAGTTCTACCTTCATTTTTCCTCTCTATTTTTCCTTCCATTTTCCTTCCTCTTCACTTTTCTCTCCAACCAAATAATGAAAATAAAGTATTATCTCATCTCCTCTTCTCATTCTTATTTTCTATCCAACCAAACATACCATTAGCAAGCAGCAGTGACATCAAAGGATCACTTTGGAAGAAAGACAATTATTTGAAGTTTTGAACCATCATTGAAATATTCTATGTTTATGTGACTTCCCTCACCAACGCTTATAATCGCTCACCAAATTTTGTAATCCCTCTCCAAATTCCTTTTGTTTTATGGAAAATGGATTCATAGGTCCCCCAATGATTGGTATATGGAAAAAGGATTCATAGGTCCGCCAATGATAGCAACAAAACCAAAGCGGGAGACTGCAGTAGCCAAATTACTGCTGTCGCAACAATAAGAAAAACGGCAACGTTTTGTCATCCGAATAAACAAACGAAAGGGGAGTGTGTAAAACTTGTAAACATAAGTAAAAAAAAAAAAAAAAAAGAGAGACGGTAGAGCGCAAAAAAAAAAAAAAAAGAACCGAATAGTTTGTTTGGTGATTAAAAAAACTAATCTTTTTACAAAAAGTCACTAATTTAGTAAAAATTTAATTTTTTATTTATTTGATAAAATTAGATTTAGACTGAGTTTGAAAAGAAAAAAATTAACTTTTTTTTTTGTAATTGGTTACTATCTAACTATTAAAAAATTATTTTTTTATTTAAAAAGGAAAAGAAGCTAAAGCAGTATTTGATTTATTTTTCTATTTTTTGTATTCTCCTTTTATTTTTTATTTTTTTATTTTATATGTTTTATGTTTTGAAAATCCCAAAACATGAAAAACAAAAAACACAATTAGCTTAACATTTTTTGTTTTTTGTATTTTGAGATTTTCTTTATTTTGCGTTAAAAATGCTCAAAATAACTGTTTGTCATTTTTCATTTTATGTGTAAATTCATTTTCTATTTTTTAAAACAAAATTTGAAAACACAAGTAACTAAATGTGTTTTCAGCTGTTTTCCTTATTTTAAAAAATACAAAATGAAAAATGAACTCAAAACATGTATATTAAATTGCACTCAACTTTTTAGTAGTTAGTTTTTTTATTTTTTGTCAATTTAACATTTTTACCCTTCAATGTTTAAATATTAGAATTTAACTTTTTAATAGTTAGTTTTTTTTATTTTTTTGTTAATTTAACATTTTTATCCTTCAATGTTTAAATTTTTTATTTTGGAGTTCATTTTTCATTTTATGTTTTTTTTTTTTAAATAATCAAAACCCATTTGGTTACTTGTGTTTTCAAATTTTATTTTAGAAAATAGAAAATGAATTTACATATAAAATAAAAAATGACAAAAAGTCATTTTGAACTTTTTTTAACGCAAAATAAGGAAATTTTCAAAATATAAAAAACAAAAAATATTAAATTAAACGTATTTTCTATTTTTCATGTTTTGAGATTTTCAAAATATAAAACAAATAAAATAAAAAATAGAAAATAAAAGGAGAAAACAAAAAATAGAAAAGCAAAAAAAATGCTACCTTAGCTTCTTTTCCTTTTTAAATACAAAAAAAAAATAATTTTTTAGTAGTTAGGTAGTAACCAATTATAAAAAAAAAAAGTTAATTTTTTTCTTTTCAAAGTCAGTCTAAATCTAATTTTATCAAATAAATAAAAAATTAACTTTTTACTAAATTAGTGACTTTTATAAAAAATTAGTTTTTTTAATTATCTAACACACTATTCGTTTCTTTTTTTTTTTCTCTATTGACCTAGATTTTTTTTTTTTTTTTGCGTTTTCATGTTTTACGCACTCCCCTTTCGTTTGTTTTTTTTGAATGGAAAAACGTTGTAGTTTTTCTCACTGCTGCAACAGTAATAATTTGGCTACTGCAGCCCCCGCTTCGGATTCGTGGAGGACAAGGGGGGCTGTAGTTACCCGTGATTTCAGCTACTCAAGTCGCAACAAAACGCTGCCATTTTGTTTCTTTATTTTGAGTAAAAGTAGTCGAAAAATTGCTGAAGGGTGGACTCGAACTGGCACCGAGCCAAACAAAAGAGAGTTACACCCATTAATTTTTCGAAAAAACTCAGAGTGTAAAGAATTATACCCATTAATTTTATCAAATTAAATATATTTTATTATTTTATAATATTCAATACTTTACGTGTGAAAAAAATTTAAGTAATTATTTGAAAATTTTATGAATTTTTAATTATTTATAAACTTTAAGATTTAAATTTATTAAAAGTTATGAGTTTTTAGTTAATTATAAAATAGCATTTCAATTTCATTTAATGAAAATGTAAAACTTGAAGATTAAAAGATAATATCCATAATTGTTAAAAGAAAAAAAAAATTAAACTTTGAAATAAAATTTCGAGAAAATGTTATAATACAAAGTAAATTTTATCCATTAATTTTATATAATGAAATGTATTTTATTATTTTATAATATTAAATACTGTATGTGTGAAAAAAAAAATTAAGTAATCATTTGAAAAGTGATTTAAAAGAAATTTAAACTTAAAAGTGAAATTTTAGACAAAATATTACCTAAAATTAATTCAACTCAACTTAAAAATTTATTTTAATTTATGTATAAATCAACCAGCAACCAATTGGAGGGACTCTTTTTTGTTTGGCCCGATCCGAGTTTGAGTCCGCCCTTCAACAATTTTTCGACGACCTTTACTCAAAATAAAAAAGCAAAACGGCATCGTTTTGCTACCATTACAGCCGCTGAACTCACGGGCGACTGCAGCCCCCCTCGTTCCCACGAGTTCCTCCACATTCTTCTGTCGCCCACTGGGCCCCACATCCCTCACCCTCCTTCAGACGAAATGCGCACATTTATCGTGCAATTTCTCGTGCAATACGTGTCGGGCTATCAGCTCTCTCTCATTTTACTACAGATTATTATAAGCGGCTCCAACGCACGCGGTTCTCCAAGAAGCAGAACGTAAAATAATGCATATCTGACCAATGAAATGCTAAGGTTTTTTTTTTCAGTTTTTTATTTTTGTTAAATTTATTTTAAAAATTAAACTCGAAAATACGTTTAATAAATTTATTTTTTAGTTTTTTGGTTTAAAAATAATGAAAATTATTTTCAAAATTTTCAAAAATTATAAAAATATAAAAAATATGTTTTTCGCAAATTTTTATTTTCTTACACAATCACTACTAGTCAAAACCATCAAACACTACCATCCGTTGGATGCCACCAATATTTAGCCATCGCCATCACCACCTTCACCCATCTCTACTTACCGTCAAATATATTAATATTTAATATAAAAATATATTAATATATTAAATTAATAATATATTATTTTTATTTTGGTAAAAATACATTAAATATAATTTAACTAATAATTAATTTTATCAAAATTTAACTTAATATATAAATTAACAAAACTATATTAATTATAATTGAATTTAATTAGTTAAATTAATATAAAAATATTTTATTAAATTATTTTTAGTAAATAATATAATAAATTATATTTAATATATTTTATTTTTATCTAATTATATTATTCTTAATAAAAATATAATTAAAATAAGTACATTTAATTAATTTAAATTAAATTAATTAGTGTACTAAATTTTACTAAATAATTTAATACAAATCATTTTTAATAAATAATATAATTAAATTACATTGAATATATTTTATTTTTATTGAATTGAATTATTTAGAAAAATAATATAATTAAAATAATTAAATTTAATTAATCAAATTAATTTAAATTATTTAAATTAATTAATTTAATCAACATGAAGTATATTTTATTAAATTATTTTTAAAAAATAATTATAATAAATTATGCTTAATATATTTTATTTTTATTGAATTAAACTATTTTTAATAATTAATATATTTAAAATAATTAAATTTATTGAATTTAATTAATTAACAACTATAACTATCAACTACCAACCAGCATTACCAAATGTATTTTCAAGTTTTTGTTTTTTTACTGTGAAAATGAAAACCAACAATAAAAAACTAAACACAAAAACTGAAAACTAAACATAAAAATTAAATACAAAAATGACCGACCCTAAAATGTATTCGGGTTCTACCTCTCAAGTGCAAGAGGGTGCTCATAGTCTTACTTGGTGAGAACCCAGGTCATCTCCACAGAGAGGGCTTTGTTAAAAGCTTTAGATTTATTCTCTTAATTAGTAGGTGATCCTAAGTTAATCTAAACTAATTTTGGATTTATAGAATGCTTGAGTTTGGTTAGGTTGAGAATGGTAAAGTGAAGGAATGCTGATTCTAAATTAAGATAAAGACACTATAAATAAAATAATTAAGACAATTTTGACTTCGAACCAAATCCGGTAGTGGGATAATGATAGTTTACTCAAAAGCATTTGCAACTCAATCTAACAAACGCATATGCATTGCTAGGTCGGAAGATATTTCATTAAAACCCATTTTATGGAACTCAAGGTAAGCAGAGGCTTTTAAAATTAGTTTCGGACTCATCGGGATATTGAATCGAACACCTAGTATACACGAGTGTTAACTCGTAACCAGGCTTTGATTGTAACACGGATGAACCGATTTCTTAAGAAAACCTCAAGTTATGATTTTATGAAAATAAATTCTAAATCACCGGGCCATTGAACCAACCACTTGATGTGCACGAGGGGCCAATCGTAACCAAGCTTTGGTTATAACACAGGTGAGTGATTTCGTAAGTAAACCAAATCTGGGTTTTGAAAAATATAATTCTAACTCATTGGGGGTATTGAACCAAACACTTGGTGTGCACAAGTAAAAACTTGTAACCAAGCGATGGTTGTAACACAAGTGAGTTGATTTCGAAAGAACCCTAGCTTACTATAAAGTTCCAATTAGAAATCAAAAATATGTTTTATTGAAAGGAATATTTTATATTTGAGTTCACCAAACTACCACACCACCTTCAATGGCTTGAAGCCAAGAACAAACCCCAGCCTAACATAATCGAACTACGAAGAGGAAAATAAACTTGCATATCATCCATTAATATAAAATAAACAAGTACGAAGAAAAAACGAAAGATAAAAAGTGGTAACAAAATACTACGAAGTAAAAGCGAACGACGAAAACCACAAACGAAATACTACAAAGTAAAAGCGAAAGACGAAAAACAAAAATGAAGTATTTTAAATTGAGAATATCAAAAAATAAAGCACTTACATGTAAACCCTAGGTGCAAAAGTAATGTAATTCTTCTCCAAAATAAAATATAAAGCGGCTACCTAAGTTCTCCCCTAAACCTAATATGAAAATCCCTTTTATAGATGACTACAATGAAGGGCATAAGGGGTACATCACATTGCATAAAGAAAATCAAAGGTCAAAGGTGACGGGCACCCATGGTTGATGTGGGGTGCCCATGGCCTAACTCTCCAAGGTGTTTGATAAAGTCTTCAATGAAATAGCTCAAAAATCCCCTTTCGGTAGGCGCCCATCTGATTTAGGGTGGGGCGCCCGTGACCACTGAGGGGCGCCCGTGGGAAGCTTTTTCCAACTGTTTGACAAAAATCCTCTGAAATCCTGATGTTGCCTTCAAAAATGTTTCTCGGCGGGCACCCACCTAATTCAGGATGGGGCGCCCATCAGATCCATCTTCAACTCCTTGCCTCCTTCAGCTCATATTTGCTTCATTTCTTCTCAATTTGATCACATAACCCTGCACAATCCCATAAGTTGATCAAAATTCACATTTAACAGTAACAAATGGGATTTCTAACAAATAACTCACCTATAAACAACTGTATAGCCATGATAATAAAACAGAAAATATGCACAATCAAAAAACTAAAAACCAACAATTTTGTCAAATGGGCTCTAAACTGGTAAACTAAGGCAGTGTTTGTTAATTTGGGGGATTTAGGGAAAGGATTGGATTCCTAATCTCGTGGGATTCACAAATTCAATGTTTGATAGCAACAAAAAGACAGTGGATGAGCAATCCATTCGAATTGCTAATCCCCCAAAATGAGGTATATACCATCCCATGAGGGATGTGGTATTATTATACCCTAATTTCAGATTTGCTTCTTGCTAAAATTTAAAGGTCCAAACTTATTGCCGACCACATCTTATGTTAAATCACATATTTTATCCCACTTCATATCCCATCAATCAAATACCAAAAAAATAATTTCACATAAAAAATTAATTCTATTATATCTAATCCCATGTATTATCCCATAATATTACTTATACCCTATCATCCAATCCCTCCCATCTATTGACGATCAGTCCAAATCAGTGCCAAATCAGCCTACTTCTTCGGTTACAGTTGACAACAATTAGCTGATTTTAACTTAGTTTTTAAGTTATCATTTTGTTGTAACTTCCTTAGCGTATTTTGTGGAGTTTTTGATTTGGTTGTAATCTTTACACAATCAATATTAATACACACAGGCACCTACAATAGTTGTGTGTGGGAAATTATTTTTAATTTAGTTATCTAGCTTTCATTTTACATGGTATCAGGGCATAAGGATTAAATCTCAATTTTTTTCTCCTCAAATACTTTCCTGCCCACCTGCAACAATGTCCACCACCACTGAAACAGCTTCCACCCTTCCAGTCCTTACCGCCACGGTGACATCGCCTCAGTCACTTACCAACCTTCATCACCTTATTACTCTAAAACTAACCAGTGACAACTTCCTACTTTGGAAAACCCAAATTCTTCCCTACCTGAAAGGCTAGAATCTTTTTGGATTTATTGACGGCTCTATTATTTGTCCTTTAGCTACCATCCCTATTCCTACATCTGCCAACCCCGATGCCGTCATTACCAACCCAGAACATGCAATTTGTATCCAACAGGATCAACTCATTTTGAGCGCCCTTATTTCCTCATTGTCTGAGGATGTCTTACCCCACGTCATTAGGGTCACCACTTCTTATGATGCCTGGCTCACCTTGGAAAGCAACTTTGCATCACACTCACGCGGTCACAAAAGTCAACTTGAGTTTCATATGTCTTCTCTAAAGAAAGACAATATGTCTATCAACGAATACTACCTTAAGATGAAGTCGATGGCGGATACACTTGCTATGATTGGCAAGCTTTTTTGTGAATCTGACTTTACTGCATTTCTACTGTCCAAACTTGATGCATCCTACAATATTATTGTTACATCCATTCACACCTGTGTGGACCCTCTTTCGCTTGAGACGATTTATGGTCATCTTCTCGCGCATGAAAACCGACTTGAACAATAACAACTTAGCTCCGATGTTCACTCGCCTTTGGCAAACTTAGCAACTCATTCTGCCTTTCCACCAAACCAAAGCAGTAGGCACACTTCAGGTCTAAGATCCGAGCAGCATTATAACCTCAACTATGGTGGTAACAACTCCAGTCGAGGCAACTGCAATCGCACCCGAGGTTGTGGCTCACACTCGAGGTCCAAGTCGAGACCAATTTATTGCCAGTTATGTCGTGAAATTGGCCATATAGTGCTTCAGTGCCCTCACCGATTTGATCACTCATTCTAGGGGGTGCCTACTAATCCCTTGGCATACACTGCCACGACCCAGTCTATTCCTGGGGACCCTTGGTATCATGACTCCGACGCCACTCACCATATCACCTCAGATCTGCAAAAGTTGAATATTATTGCTGATCCTTATCCCGGTTCCGATCAACTTCAAGTTGGGGATGGTTCAGGTTTGCGTGTTGCCCACATGGGATCCTCTTTTTTCCCTACCCCTACCTCATCATTTAAATTATCTAATGTTTTACATGTCCCAGATGTTAACAAGAAACTAATTTCAATCAGTCAGTTTACTAAGGACAACTCTGTATTTGTGGAATTTCATGCATCTTCTTTTTTTGTGAAGGACGAGCACACGGGGACGCTCCTACACCAAGACAAATGTGAGAATAGCCTCTAGCCCCTCCACCCGAGTTAGCCAGTCTTGTCTCCAGCAACTTATACCAATGTCCGTGTCCCAATCGATGTGTGGCATGCCTGTCTGGGCCATCCGTCATATCGCGTTGTTCGATCTTTAGTCTCTGCTTTTAAATTACCTAGTGTCAATTCCCGTCCTCACTCTGTTTGCGACTCATGTCAACAAGCAAAGAGCCGTCAATTGCCTTTTTCTTTATCTAAGTCAGTTTCTTCTAGTCCTTTAGATTTGCTACTTCTTGAAGTTTGGGGTCCTTTCCCTGAGTTATCAATAAATGGGTGTCGATGTTTGTTAACTATTGTTGATCATTTTTCCTGTTACACACCGCCTACCGTGTCCCTATACCCATCAACAACACGGTCTTATCGAGCGAAAACATCGTCATGTTGTCAAAACGGGTCTCATGCTCATAGCTGAGTCCTCCATTCCTCTAAAATTTTGGACCGATACATTCACAACTGTATGTTTTTTACTTAATCGGTTACCTACTCCAGTCCTCAGTGGTATATCTCCCTTTCAAAAACTGTAATAACCTGAATTTTTTTTCTTAATTAATTTGCTTAAGTGTGATGGTGATATTTGTTATTGTAAAAAAAATCTAGAAAATTGAGGATTTGAAAATTTTTGGAATAATAAAATTAGTTAGAAAAATTTTCGGATTTAATTTCACCCTATGTGGGAGTTTAATTTAGAATTTCTAAAATTTTTATCCAAACACTTCCTAGCCCAATTACCTATTTGGTTCAAATCAAGCCCATTAACCCATGGGTCAATCCTTTTCTTTGACTCACCTCAACTCACTTTATCACTCACTGAATTGACTCATGAATAGTAACTTTAAATTATTTCCCGAAAAACTTTATTTCCATCCATCCCTTCTTCCATACATCTCTCACAACCTTTCAAATTATTTGACTAATTAGACAAAGAGAATACCCTACATTGATGACCTTAAAGCATCTTTTTCAAATTATTTAGCAAACATGATTTAAAGCATTTTATTTGAAAGCCAGCATGATTTAAAGCATTTTGTTTGATTTGCTAGCATGATTTAAAGCATTTTGTTAATTTGTCAAAAAGTTAGCATGATTCCCGAATCATGCCACCCATCCTCATCCATCCTCCACCACCTATCTTAAATTATGTGGTTAGATAGTCAAAGAGACTTAGCTAGATTATTTGGATTATACTACCTAATGCATAATGCTATTTTAGTGGTTTTCAAGTCTAAGTAGTGGAGCTTATTTTTCTCTACCGACACTTCCTCTACACTCCCTATAAATTGTGTGTGTTCAAAGAGAAAAAAAATAAATCATTAATTAGTGAGGTTGGAGATTTGGTGTTGCTTGGAGGAAGAAGAAAGGCTTGGAATTTTCCAATTGGGTGGTGTTCAAAGCTTAACTCATTTTTCCTTCTCAGACTTGGTCATTAATATCTTCATTGAGGTAGGATGACGAACCTCTTAAAATATATTTGATGCATTTTTCTGGGTTTGAAGTATGAAACTTGATTGTGATAAAAATAAATACCCGTATATTGGGGGTAGGGAAGCCAAAATTTTGACTAATGTAACTCAGTATGCTGACAGCTCTCTATTTATAACTTCTAATGTGCTTCTGACCCCTAAAACGATGAAATTAGGCTTTGGCTAAAACATAAAAGTTGTAGCCCTTTCAGTTTTATTTCCAACCCAAAAATAATTGTATCAATCCAATTTGTAAGTCAAAAGTTATGCCCAAAATACTGAGCACGTGTAAAATTGTATTTTCTGAACAAACTGAATTCAAGACTATTTTTGTACCTTTAGACCTTAGAATTTTAAAAAGTGTAAAACATGAAAGTTGTAGGTCTTGAAGTCTAATTTCTACAGATATAAAGTTTATAGATATTGGAGTCCTGCTCTATTTTATATGAATTTTCTTTCAAGCTGCTATTTCTGCTTAGCTTTAATTGATGCTTATTTGGATTTCTTTAGAATATTATGTTTAAAGATTTATTTAAATTTTCAATTACCTTCTATTAGTTATTGTCATCTTAATAATTTCTATTGATATGAAATTATTTTAAACTGGATATTATGTATTATTTGACACTCTAATATTGATGATAATTGACTTAGATAATCAGTTTCATCATGGATAGTTGGATAACTTATTCAAATTAAAATGCTAAGTATTTGATAAAATGCCCAAAAGAAATAATGGACTTGTTCTTTTCTCATTTGGTCTTCCTTAAATGAAGTTGATTTATTTTTAGGCATTGTTTTGTCAACCTAGCATGTTATATAACTATATTTTAATGATTAAGTGAATTTAATGAAACTCATTTAATACCTTCCTAAACATTGGAATAATTCTGTGGACATTTGTGGATATCTTGAAGCCGAAAACCTATGATAAGGGTTTGGTTATAAATAAGATGATGATTGAAAATTTATTTAAATTGTTTTGAATAAAATAAAACTTATAAATTTTTCTAAAATTTAATATGAGTCAAAAGAGGTATTTATTATCTTTATATTCCATAAAATAATAAAATAAAAAGGTAAAAGAGGCAAAAACCGAGATCACAGCCAATGAGGTTCGAACTTGCGACTTCAAATCGCAATTAGGGTCGCCCGTCCACTAAGCTGCCAATCTCGGCTTAATTGATATATCATTAGAAATAATTTTATTCTTATCAAAGGTAGTACGGAAAACTTGTCAAAATAATTAATTAAAATACTAATTTGAATTTTAAATTATTTCTAGCTACTTGCTACTTGTTAATTTACATGTAGTACCTACCTTTGTGATGATAATATTGGTGACTATGTTAAATCTTTGATTTATTAATAATTATTATTGAATTATGGATTTAGATAAAATATAAAAAAAAATTATTTACTGCATGTGACTGAATAATCTCACTTTTGATTCATCGTCCGGAGACATTGCCGGTTGTAACTAAAAATGTCTTATTACCCTTGGGAACATAAAAGGATGAGAAAAAAAAATTTAAGGCACTTGGTGCCAAAGTTATTTTTGACAATGGGGTGATGGGTGAGTAGAAATGGCATTTTAGATGAAGATGGGAACATATGCATTTTATTTGGGAGATGCTCCCTTCTAACCTGGCCAGTTAGGTAGCTGGTCGTAACGGTTAGGTTTTTGGTGGGTGACACCGTCGGTATGCATTGGATGCTAAGCCCGTAAAAGTCACTGGTTTCTAAGGCTGGGGGTAGAGGAGAATAGGAGTATGATTATCCTAAGAGGATTTAGATTAAACTCCTTTACCAAATTTTACTGTGACTAGCAACCTCTCTTGTTTATGTATGAATGATGTGTTAGAATTATTTAATTATATTTAATTCCTCTCGATTAATATTTTATAAAAATATATATATATATATATATATATGTATGTATGAAATCTGTATCGCTACGGGGTTTGATCCCGAGACCTTGAAGATCTAAATCTGAGATCCCTACCACTGCGACACAGACTTCATTGTGATACACACATCAATATTTAACTATCTTTACATGTAAGTAAAATAGTAGTTACAGTGACGGTTTCATCGAACCGTTGTAAGTATAATTTACATTATTCAGTTAAGATCTATTGAATTAATTGTTGCATAAACAGTATGCCACCTAATCACATTCACTGTAGTGGGTCACTTAATACAATGTAGTATTACGACCACTGCATATAGGCACCTAGGAGATTCTGATTACTGTGTTTTAGTAGCTTACCCCTTGTGAGAATATTTTTTTCAGGATATTAAGCACAGGGATACAGAAGATGAGCTGGAAAGAGATTAATTTATCTTAAATATTCCATCAGAAGAGTTATCTATTTTTTTTTCTTTCCTACATAGAGCTGGAAGGCTTTATTTTTGTGGTTTGTAATAATAATTGTTGGATGATTGTAATTATTAAGTTTAGACCTAATTTACTTTTATTTGGTATGAAATGTTAATCACGTGGATGGGACACTTAGATGGCTCTGTAATATTTTTCTCTATCTTTATTTTGTGCCCTGTAATTGAAATCCCATCAAATGATTCAGTCCAATGACTTATAAATATTGTTTGGGATAAACAAGAGATTTTGAATATTTTAAAATTTTATTGCGGGTCAACCTCAGTTTGGAGGAAAATTTTGGGGTGTGACAGCGTGTTATTATCATTTTATTCTTATACCCAACAAATAAATCCCAAGTCACCCCTGGGTATTCGGTTATGAAAATCCGGGACGTGACAAAAACTCTTTTCAAAACTCCCAGACTACACTTTTCTCCGAGTATTCGGGTGTGTTTGTTGGCCATGTCTTCGCCCGTATAACAGACATAAAATAAATTTTCGATCCAAACTATGTGTATTTTTAGGCTATAGCCTTTCCCATCGTGGGTATCGATGCCTTGACACAAGTACGGATCGTGTATATATCTTTCGACATGCCATTTTTTATGAACATCGCTTTCTATTTTCTTTCCCATCTCAGCCTGCAAGTCCTCCTAGCTCATTACCTCTAACTCTGCCTCCCTCCTTACGTGTGACCCAATTCCAATCCTGCTTGTCGTTCCACAATGTGGATTTACACCCCAAGTGCAAGGTGGTCCAATGAAACAATTTCAATTTAAACGGTGAAGAACCGGTCGTACCCACAGGGAGAGGCGTAGTAAACTCACAATTCTTCTTCTCTTGATTAGTAGGTGTCACACAAGAAAAATTCAAGAAAATTGGTTTGAGTTTGAAAATCTAGGCATTTTGTCAAACACCTAGGAAGTGGCATTAAATCTAAATTGAAATTATCAAAGAAAATTTGAATAAACTAAAACAACTATAAAAATGACTTGAATCAAACCGATTCAAGTAGCGATTTCTATGGATTTTCAAGGAGAACAATGACTAATTAATTTGGTTAAACATCAAGTTCACTTGGTTGTTGTTCTAGATCAAACACTTAAGAGTGCAATAATCCATATGGATTACATGAGAGTTCTAGGTGGCAATCCACATACAAAATCCTTAAGATCGAGCATGAAAATTCCAGTAAGCCACTTACATATAATGAATATAGAATATACAATCAAGAGTTAATCTAGTAACATCAACTAGTGGTTTCAAAGAATCCAAACAAACTAATCATCATTCAATAAATCTAATTGAAATTGAAAATTAAAGCACAATTAAGAACAATGATTGAAAGATTTGGTAACAATACTTAGTTCATGTAATTGAAAACCTAAATTAAACACTTAGAATGCATAACCTATAAAGAGTACATATAAGTTCTATATTAGCAATCCACATACAATTTCTCAAAGAAGTGCATGAGAATTCTAATTAGCAACTCACATATAATCTATATAAGCTATACAAACAAGGCTAGATCTAGAGTTAACAACTAACAATTTCAATAGATTCAAACATTTCAACCATCATTCATAAAGAATTTCAAGAAGATGTAAACATTGAAAAGCAAAATATCTTGAAAATCTACATATATCATCTACTATCCTTGATTTGGATCCAAGTAAGAGAGCTACTCACACATAATGAAAGTGGAAATACATGAAAATGAAACAATTCCATTCATAAGCTCAAAATTCTGATACAAAAATTCAAAGAAAATGAAGCTTGATCCACTTTCTCTCTCTAAAACTCTCTCTCTACAAAAAGAAATCTGAAAAACTGAACTATACGTAATTCTCCCCTCTCTAGATGACCTCACTCATATATATAGAATATAAAATAAGAAAGTATATATTTGTCCCTTTTCCAAAAGTTGAATTTCAAGATCCTCGCATTGCAGGTTGGTTCGAACATGTGTTTGAACAAACTAATTGGTTCGAACAAGAGTTCGAACCAAGTTTTGGGACTTAGTCAAATTTCACTCTAGTTGGACCTTGCACAGTCTCTGTTGTTCTAACCAGTGTTTGAACTAAGGTTGTTCGAACCAAAATTCTGGGACTTAGAAAATTTTCATCTCCTGATACTTGTCACCTTTCTGTTGATCGAACCAAGGTTTGAACCACATGTGGTTCGAACCAAGGTTCAAACAACTTTGCCTTAGTCGATTTCTTCACTCCACTACTACAAAAATGCATGAACATCACAACTTTTAAGCGTGATGTTTCACTTTTTATCTCAGTCACAAAAGCGCGATTGATTCAGGTGAGATTGTAAGTCACCTCTTTTTATCACAGTTTACAACCGTGATCGAAAACTTACAACAATCACACACTAAAAGCGTGATCTTTATGGTAAAAACTGAGATGAAAAGAAATCTCATATGATCTTTTATGTATTTTGATCTTACTTTTTTTGAAAAATCGTGATCAAATATAAACAAATAATCACGCTGAAAAAATGGATTAATTTTAAAAATAATAAAAATCCACATAGCAACTTACTATTACGCGATCATAGCATCGTTTGCCACCTTATCATTATAGCAACCTTATATATTTTATATTTTTTTGTTGCTGCTGCGAATCGAACCCCTGCCATTCATTTGGAAGTTAGTATAGTTGACCGCTAGTCCAACCTATCATTTATATATACATTTTGCACATTAATATATATAAACAAATTTTTATCATTTTAGGGGTTACTAAAAGTAATAAAATTATATTATTTTAAGTTTTTTTCAATAATTTATTATGACTTTTGTCAACCAATTAGTAGTTAAAAGTTGCATTTTTTCTGATCAATTGATCGAAAAAAATGATAAAAAATTTACTTTTATTTAATTATTTTAACTTTTTTGCAACAACTTGAAATCGTAAGTAATATATAGAACAATATGAATACTTAATAAATAATTTATGAATATCTATTATATTTAATTAAAAATAATCTCAAATCTTTTTCTTATTTTCCTTTACTCTTTGTGTATAGCATATACTTAATCATAACTCACTATTTATAATATATTTTTCTTCATTCTGTATTAAAAGTAATTAGGTCGCGTTTAGTCTTATTCTAGAAAATTATTGTTCAAAACAAAATTTTTGAAAACTAATTTAAAATTTGATTTGTAATACAAAAAATATTTTTAATGATTATATTTAAAAATTATTTCTAAAAAAACAAAAAAAATGAAAATTTTTATTATTTTTATTTGTAAATTTTTATCACTTCCAACAAAATATAAAATAATGTCACTTTTAATATAAATAATATTAAAGATACACTAAATATTTAATATTCAACTCGTTATAAGTTATACAAATTATGAAAATTACTTCCATATATTTACTGAAAAAATAATAATTATATATTTAGCGTTATTTAAATTTGATTTGGTAAATTTAGTTTTAACATTAATTTAAAATTTTTTTGTTTATTGATCCATGATTATAGTTCCTATATCATATTCAATTAATTAAAATAAATAAATATAAATAATATTAAAGATACACTAAATATTTATTAGATATTAAATATTTAATATTCACCTCGTTATAAGTTATACAAATTATGAAGACTACTTCCATATATTTACAAAAAAAATAATAATTATATATTTAGCATTATTTAAATTTGATTTGGTAAATTTAGTTTTAAAATTAATTTAAAAATTTTTTGTTTATTAATATATAATTATAGTTTTTATATCATATTCAATTAATTAAAATTAATAAATAAATGTTACAATAAAGTTTACAAAATCTAATTTAAATCATATAAGATGATAAACAAAATTATTTCAGAGAGATATAAAGAAAAAAATAATAATATTATCTCTCATCCTTTTAATTATCTCGTTTTTTTTAAAATATAATTTTACTCACTTTTTGATCTCAGTTTTTTTTAGAGATGTTTTCACTGATCTTTTATCTTAGTTTTTTCTATAGATAGTTTTCACTAATTTTTTATCTCAGTTTTTTGTTGAGATGATTTCCACTGATCTTTTATCTCGTTTTAAATACAATCACGATTTTAACAAAAATGAGATAAAAAGTATTAAAAGTAACTTTTTATCTCAGTTTTTTAATTAGACTGAGATAAAAAGTTTAACTCACAAATCTTTATCACGCTTTTTCTAAAACCGTGATCTTTATGAATTTCTTAGTGTGATCTTTATCAATTATTGTAGTAGTGCTCGTTGGTCTGCACCACCTTCTGTTGTTCTAACCAAGGTTCAAACAACCTGTGGTTCGAACAAAGGTTTGAACCACTTTCTCCACACTTAACCAATTTTTGTTGCTGCTTCTTCTAGTGTGCCTTCTGTGGTTAGAACATTGGTTTGAACAACAGGTGGTTTGAACACATGTTCAAACCACTTTCTTGATTTCTTCCATTTTAGTCCAACTTTATCCATTTTAGTCCCAAATACCTGCAAATCACAAGAAATCCTCATGAATGCATTTAAAAACACTTTCTTATCTTTTTAGGATATAAATCTACCCATCAAACCACAAATTAAGGTTTATGATTGTACTTTTCATAGTACAATCAAATCCCTACCCAACCAATGTCCTAGTCACGCCAGCCAAGTACAACAACCAGACCCCACGCCACAAAGCCTTTCATGTCAAGCATCTTCCCTACCCATAACTTTGGTTCTTGTCCCAGACAATCAAACCTAGTCCACACTAAGTCCACCATCCATGAATCGCTTTAGTTCGATCCCTAAAATCCAGCCATTTACCATAGTCCAACCACCTCCCACTTCACTACTTCTCATATGTACAGTGCCTCGGAGTGTCCCTGACCCGCCTCATCACCCGATGCAAACCCGTTCTCGGAGTAACATTACTTGTCCAAAATCAAGAACTGATGACACAATCCGCTATCTGGTACCAAAAGCTCTACTTGCTACTTGTTCTCCTACCATGACAGAACTTATATGCTATACGCAAGCTATGAAACAACCCGAGTGGTGTGCTGCCATGTGTACTGAATTTGACGCGCTAATGCGCAACGAGACCTAGACTCTGGTTTCTCGTTCTCTAACCAAGAATATTGTTGGATGCAAATGGGTTTTTTGCCTCAAACATAAAGCAGACGGAACCATTGATCGGGACAAGGCTTGTTTAGTAGCTAAGGGATTTCACCAACAGTCGAGCTTGGACTATAATGAAACTTTTAGTCCCGTTGTGAAACATTCAACGATTCGACTTGTCATTTCACTAGCTGTTTCAAAGAATTGGCCAATGAAACAACTTGATATTTCAAATGCATTTTTGCACGAGTTCATTTATGAGGAAGTTTACATTTAACAACCTGTGGGTTTTATACACCCTTAATTTCCCGACTATGTTTGTCATCTTCATAAGGCCCTTTATGGTCTCAAGCAGGCCCCCCAAGCATGGTATCATCGATTGAGCTCAAAATTACTATCATTTGGTTTTGTCAACTCTTGTGCCGACACATTGTTATTTATACTACACCATACCTCTCATACTATTTTGGTACTTGTATATGTTGATGACATACTTGTAACAAGATCCTCACCTATGGTAATCTCAACTCTAATTGCTTCTCTAAGCTCTGACTTTGTAGTAAAGAGCCTAGGTGATCTGCATTACTTTTTAGGTGTGGAGGTTCATCACAACCCGACGGTGTTCATCTCACTTAGCAACGATATATTATCAATCTTCTCAAACGCAATGGCATGCTTGGTGCAAAACTTGTTTCTTCGCCAATGTCATCAACGCAACAATTGACCAAAGAAATGGGAGATCCGGTCGATGATCCATCATTTTATCGTAGCATTGTGGGTGCCCTTAATTATCTTTCCTTCACCCGCCCTGACATTTCATTTGCCGTCAACAAGCTGTGTCAGTTTATGCACAATCCCTTACGGGATCATTGGATTGCGGTTAAACGAGTGTTACAGTATCTCAAGTCTACACTACACCACGGGTTGTATTTTCATCCTCACCCGACAGCTACTGTTGCAACCTTTGGGGATGTTGATTGGGCTGGCGACTCTCATGACCGTCGATCCACCGCCGATTTTTGTATCTTTTTTAGCTCAAACATTATTTCGTGGGGATCTCGCAAGCAAAGTACAGTCACTCATTCAAATACTAAAGCCGAATATCGAGCCTTAGCAAATGTATGTGTAGAATTAACTTGGGTTCTATTTTTATTTCAGGAAATTGGGATTCAGCTGCCCAATGCACCGATAGTTTGGTGTGACAACATTGGTGCCACCTACCTGGCAGCAAATCCAGTCTTTCACGCACGTACAAAACCTGTGGAAATTGATTTTCATTTTGTTCAGGAAATGGTGGCCAACAAATCCATTGTTGTTAAGTTTGTTTCCTCTAAGGATCAATTGGCGGACTTTCTTACAAAGCCTTTTACTTCGGCTCGATTTGAATTCTTACGCGACAAGCTCCAGATTGTTCCACTACCAGTTCGCTTGAGAGGGCGTATTGACGATCAGTCCAAATCAGTGCCAAATCAACCTACTTCTTCAGTTACAGTTAGCAACAACTAACTGATTTTAACTTAGTATTTGAGTTATCATTCTGTTGTAACTTCCTTAGCATATTTTGTGGAGTTTTTGATTTGGTTGTAATCTTTACACAATCAGTATAAATACATAAAGGCACCCACAATAGTTGTGTGTGGAAAATTATTTTTGATTTAGTTATCCAGCTTTCATTTTACACCATCAAACATACCCTAATAACTAGTTTCATTCTCACTAAGGGGGCTGACCTATGCCAAAAGCTATCCCAGGCTGTTGCCTGAGTATCTCGGCCTAAAAAAATTTTTTAGTTAAAAAATGTATTTTTTTTAATTTAATTTAGTCTATATTTTTGTAACCTAACTCACTTTATTTTTAAATTTTTTATTCAGTCTAAATTTTTATAATTTAACTCACTTTATTTTTAAATTTTTTATTCAGCCTAAGTAAAATTTAAATCCTGCTCCGCCCTACTCTCACTGGAGAGGCCACGATTATTGTTTCTTCATTTATTTCTTCTTTTTCAACTGATCTTTATTTATACTAGAAAAATGGTTTTGAAAATGACGAGAGAGAGAGAGAGAGCCTGGCAGTGATACAGGCAGATTGTTTTTTTTCTTTTTTCTTTTTTTTTTCCCCTTTTCTAATCATAAAGTGTTGAATATTTGAAAAGTCAGTATGTCATTTAAACTTTGAAATAAATTATAACAGAATTAATGGAGATTACTTGCATCATAAACTACGTAAAACCTGAGTGAACCCTTAATTTTTTCATGAATTTTTTCGCCTTTTTATTAGTCAATTACTCACTATTTTAGTATTTATATAAAATAATTCTAAAAATAATCTACAAAATTAAGGGTGCATTCGAAATGAAAAGAGTTAATAAAATTTGATAAAAATTGTGAGTTCGTAATTCATATCATGAGATAAAAATGAATAACTTTTAAAAATTTTTAATATTTTTTAACAACTATCAAAACTCCAAAAACAACCTAAATAATTCAACATTTGTTTTACTTCTATATCATTGTATCATTTCGATTTTATAAATAAAATGATAGGGATATATATATATATATATCGTAAACACCTATGTCTACCGGCAGATTGAAAGATGCTAATCCATCACTGGAAACTAAGGGGGCGGACATAGGTAGGATCAGGTTTATTGATATTTTATTAACTGTTCGAATTAATTAATTTAAAATTTCAACTCTTTAAAAATTCAAATATTTTATTTTTAAAGATTTCAAGAGAGGCAATGCTTAGAAGGCGTTTAAAGGCTCAATTTTTTTAGTAATTCTTAGCATTTTTATGTCAAAAATTACTAATTACAATTTTTGATGTGTTTGATGAAATAAGTATCAATTTTTAACAACTTTTTGCAACGTTTTAGTATTTGGTAAAATTGTCAACAACTTTTGGTAATTTTTAACAATTTTTAGTAATTTTTGAGTTGAGAAGTTAATGTAGTTGAGTAAAAAAGTGACAAAAATTAGTAATTTATCAAACACTGCAAAATAAAAAATTAATAGTTTTTTTACTAGAAGTTGTGTGGCCAAACAGCCCCTTACATCCATAGGGGCATTTGAAGTTTTGAAAAAAGTTTAAAAAATTACAAGTTAATATTGAATGATGTAAAAATGACATATGATGAAATTTAAATAAAGTTAAAAATTTTAAAAAAATTTTAAGTGTTTTAAAAGAATTTAATATCCAAACCGAGCCCTAATAAATCGGACTTGCCCTGGGAAGTTTTTTGTCAACATGCTGCGGGTGCATTCTTGGTTTGCACTAACTAATTTGTTTCAAAGGTGGTCAAAGTTGAGAAATACTTCAAATATCTCAGTCATGTAATATTAGAAACCGTTTGGCTCATTAAAATTTATTAAAAGTTATATAAAGTTATAAAATTTTTTCTAACTTCTTCAATTAAATTTTATTATGCGTCATTTTTCACTAACTTTTTTCAATTTTTCCATCCAAACACCCTCAGTCCATAAGTTTTGAAGGCGAACGTGGCTGACATCAATTGGGGAAAATAGATTGGCTGGGAGTTGACTTTGTCTTAGTGGATCATTTTGCAATTGCATGGAAGTTGTATCAAATATATTTAATTATTTGATTATTATTTAAATATACAGTTGAAATAAATTGAAATTTAAATAATCAAAACCTTTAGACTTATATGATATTTTATCTATTATTATTATTATTATTATTTAAAATATTTATATTTATATTTATATTTGTATAACACTTGCATCTCGCATCGGTATTGAGGTCCTGTTTGAAGAAGCAAAAAAAAAAAGGGGGCTAACTTTTGGTGTTTTAATTAAACACATAGTAGAATACTAAAAATTACTAATAATCTTATATGACAAGTTGTCAACATACAAAGGTAGCATTTGGTAACAAAATTTTTAGTAAAAAACTACAAACTTTTGATTTTTGAGTGATCAGTAAACCACCAACTTTTGCTATTTTTACACTTTACTGCAATAATTTCTCAACTCAAAAGTTACTAAAAGTTGTTAAAATTTACCAAAAGTTACTAAAAATTTACCATACCTAAAAGTTGCAAAAAATTATTGAAAATTACTAAAAATTGTTACTTGTTTCACCAAACACATAAAATTACAATTAGCAACTTTTGATAAAAAATTATTAAAAATTATGCTTCCAAACGCTCCCTGATTTTTGTTGGGTTGACGAAAAATATAATAATCATTTTACTTTAGTCCAATTCAAAAGTTATCTAAATTTTTACCAAATTCATAAAAAATTACTAAAAGTTACTAAAATTGCGAGTTTATTTGCACTCTACAAATAGATTCTTACAATCTATTTTATTTTATTTTATTATTAAATAAAATTACACAACTATCCTCATTCTTTTAATAAGATATATTGTATAATTTTAATACTATAAATACCCTTATACAAAAATGAGGGTAATTGTGTAATTTTATTTTATAAAAATGTCACGCCCTGGGTTTCACAACCCGAGCATGTGAACAAAAGAACACATAATACAACATTAAATAAATTTTCCTGTCCCACATCAGAGCCATACACGCACACTATGGAGCAATGTAAAGGAAAATAAATAAAATTTATACTTTAAATTTAAATAAATACCTTAGTCAAAACCAAGTAGGCTACAAAGCTAAAAAAAAAAAACTAGGCCCAAATATTCTCCACAAAATTTAAATAAATCAACAATTCATCTTCACCTCACAAACAGAGATTTATTACAAACCACAAAAAAAAAAAAAAAACAATAAATAAATTTTTCTAAAATTTATCATAACTATATAGCAATAAATAAAACTTCTAGTTTCTATGCTCAGAAGGCCCAGCATGTGACTCAAACTTATTATCTGCATCACAAACTGTAAGGGGATGAGCACTAATGCCACGTGTGCTCGGAACCCTAAATAATAATATAAATGCAGTAATGCCCTACTATGCTACTAAGTTAAACAATTATGCACATATAGCAAACTCAAGAAAGAAATTAAATTAATTTGTCAATTCGTCTTCGTTACAATTTAATTGTGTTTTAATACCAAATCACACATCAAATAAAAAAACAATTCGATTTCAAGATACTGCTGCTTGGTTGTTCCGTAAAAATAAAACCCAACCAATATATACCATCCTTCAGTGTCTACTTCCTAGGCTGAAGCCTTAGGAATATAATATGCCACCCTTATGCATCTGCTCGTTTGTAAGTTACTAGCCTACTGGAATCGATAACCAACCCTGCGCGGGTTTTGGGACTTGCAACCTTTAGGTTCATATACCCGATATTTTCAGTACTCCTCAACCCCAACAAAAAACACAAAATCAACTCTCACTTTGCTTTATAAATAAATTCAAATTTTTATTTTATTTTATTTTATTTTTATTTTTGTTCACGCTCAAAACTTCCTAATAATTAATGAACAAAAGAAAGTTAAATGAATAAATTCATACAAACATTACTCATCACGTTACAGATGATTAAATCACAATCTGTCAAGACAATTAATGCAAGTCTCAGCATTAATCGGGTTTCCCGGCAAGCTCCATAAGGAATTCAATGCATAAATATAAATATATGTTAATAGAACAATGGGTATGATTCTTTGTACTTTTGTACCTATATATATACACATTAGTTATATATATATATATATATAAATTACTAAAGCTTCTTGGCAATGCCTTAATCAAACTAACAATTGAACTCTCACGCATAACGAGATCACTAGAGGACAAAAGTGTAATTAAATAAATGAACACACAAATCTACACAGCATACACGTATATGTAATTTCAGTACGCATAAATTCCCAAAATTAGCGAACTGCCAAATTTCCAAACAACTATTATCGTATATATATTATATAAATTTTATAAACACAGGCAGTAAAAGGATTCGATCCCCTTACCTAGATTAATTCGGTAGATCTGAAGAAGACGAAGTTCAGCAAATGCCAAAAACCACCGTGCAGTCGCTCAAACAATTTAGGGTTTTTAATATCTTTTTTTTCATAGAACAAATACTGCAGTATATATATATATATATATAATAGTAGAATTTTAACTTTAACAAACTTAATTAATTTCCTACTCTTCATAAGTTTAGGAAAATTACACCATTTCCCTAAAATTTAAAAATCTTTTCAAATATATCCAAAAACAACCTTTTTAAATACACTTCAAAATTAAATAGCAAAATTATAAATTATTAAATTTAAATAACAAATTACAATCACAAATATTTATATATATATATATTATATAAAATTAAAAAAATCAGATCATTACAAAAAAAGGTAAAGTAAAATGTAAGAATCCAATTATAGAGTACAAATAAGCCTACCCTTGCTAAAAATTTCTATTTATTTTACTAAATATATCAAAAATTTCACTTACCAATTTCTATTAAAAAAATATTAAAAGTTAACTAAAAATTGAACATCCTCTTAAAATTTTTGAAAGGAAAGACTAGAACCAACCTAATAATACCCTAATAAAACCTACTAATTATTGAAAGACCACTTTACCCACACTCTAACTCTGGTAGCGTTTGGAGTGGTAAAAACTAAGAAAAAAAAACACGATGAATTGAGATAAAACGTAGTTTTGGGTTAATTTTGGCGTTTGGTATTTTTCTTTCCAAATTACATTTTTTAGAGATGAACACTAGCAAATCGTTTGAAAAGTTTCCTAGATATGTTTTAACGGATTTAAAAAATCAATACTTAATACTCTGTACAATAGTTCTACTCTCTCTCTCTCTCTCTCTCTACAGTACTAAACCGTTAGAAGGATTTTCTAAATCTGTTCTAACGGATTCAAAAAGTCTATTTGGAGATGCATAGCGCTAAAACCGTTAGAACGGTTTTTCCAAATCTGTTCTAATGAATTCAAAAAATTTCGTATAAAATAGTGACAATGGTACTCGTTTGAAAGTTTCGACTTAAAAAATATGATTGTCAAAAAAATTTACGCACTCGTTTAACCTCCTTACGGATTTTTTTTTTAGTGAAATATTGTAACTTTTTGAAATTAGTAAAAGTAGGGAAATGTAAATGTGTAATAGAGAGTTTAGTAATTTATAGAGGTTGTTGAAGATTTATGTTATTTTTTGGGTAAATTACACCTAAACTCCCTTAACATTTGGGTAATTACACCTAAACCCCTTAAACATTTAAAATTTACTAATACTCCCTTATTTTGAAATATTGTTAACCTCCATTCCCCCTTCATTAATATTCCGTTAGATTTTAGTTAAAACGATGACGTTACTAAAATTTTCTTTCCATAATACCAAGTTTACCCTTTTAGAAGGAACGCAACCATTCGGTCCAACCCAAAGTTAAACCTTTTTCGATTTACACATTAGAAATTATTTTTTTTAAAAATTAACTAAAAAATTAATTATTTCATATCTAATTTCTCTCTTAAATATATAAATATATATATTTATTTATCTTTCATAGCTTGGAAAGTAGTTGAAAAAATTAAAATTTTTTTCTTAAGAATAATTGCAGTTTAGCAAGTTTATTTTTTAATATTATTTTTGGTTAAATTAATTTTAAAATCCCAAAAATATTGCTGAAAAATAATTATTTCTTGACAGTAATTGGATAGTGTTTAAGATTGCGAAATTTTTTTCTTTCTTTGTAAAACTAAATAAAAAATTAATTATTTCCTAACTAATTTCTCTCTTAAATATATATATATATATATATATCTTTAGTTGTTCGTAAAATTGGCAAGTTCATATTTTTAATATTATTTTTCGGTTAAATTAATTTTAAAATCCCAAAAACAAAATGCTTAAAAATAACTATTTCTTAAACAGTAATTGGATAGTGCTCAAGATTGTGAAATTATTTTTTCCCTTGTTTGTAAAATTAAATAAAATGGTCTATTTTATTAAACATATTAATTTTATTAAATCTAATAACAATTATATATTTTTAATAAAATTATATATATATATTTTTAAATAAAATTACATCAGCAAACATATTCTTTATTTTTATTTCTGGAATAATTGAAATAAAAAAATAATTAAATATAAATATTACTCAATGTGCCTTAAATAAGAGGACATTTGGAGTGACAAAAAAGTGATAATTTGAAATAATTTATGAATTCGTAATTCGTATAGTGAGATAAAAAGTAAATAATTTTTAAAAATTTTCAACGTTTTTTAGTGTGTCAAACGCACCTTAAATATCCTTAGTTTGGAAAAATCAGTTAAGTATAATTATAAAATTTTATTTTGTTTATTATGTTAAATTATTAATTGTGTCCAATTTCTAATTCTGATAATTATTATTAAAATTCAATTTATCAGATCCAATTAAAATTATAGAAGAAACATATTAATAAAAAAAAAATGTTATGTTCACAACAACTTTTCCTAACATTTTTACAATATTTCAGAATGACGTTTCGGACAAAAAAGATGAATAAAAAAAAAAAAAAAAAAAAACGCTTAATCTTCATAATCACTTCTTACGGCCATTGGAAGAAATCTATGCCGAAGATCACTGATCAATAACACCAAAAAGCTTCCAAATCCAAAGGGGCAAGTGTAGACGAACAGTCAAAATTTTTGGCATATACACAAAAACAACCCATATGTCTACTGATCAAAGATCAGAGATGCAACAAATTACCCCAGCTAAAAGGCAAACAATAAATTTAAGGTAAATTATATATAAATTCCTTGAATATTTATAAAATTACACATGAATTCTCTCAACATTTTAAAATTACATTAACTTCTCTTATTTTGAAATATTTGTAACACTTAAATCCTTCCGTTAACTTTGTCAGTAACTCCATTAAAATTTTATTAAAAAGGCAAATTTACCCTCAATTAATTAATTATAAATAAAACATAATAAAAATATATGCACATATATACAATTTGTAATATATTTATATATAGTTAGTTAAAATTTTATTAAAAAGATAAATTTACCCTCAATCAATTAATTACAAATAAAACATGGGTTTGTTTGGAGTAAAAAAAAATGAGATAAATTGAGATAAATTGTGGTTTGGGGGGCGTTCGTAATGCGTGCAGTGAGAGAAAAAAGTTGATATGATATAAAGTTAATAGAGATTTATAGAAATTTTTAGAAATTTTCAGCAAATTTTGCCAAACCAAACGGGCCCATAATAAAAATATATGCACATATATACCATCTGTAATATATATATATATATAACAGAGGCCTGTGACTTGTTGCCGGCGTCACTTATCGAGGAGCAATTTGTAGAAGCACGAGTTTCGATTCCGGTAACACCGCTCCATCAAAGCATTTCGCGAAGGCCTAAAGTCTAGCAATGGAGATTCAGATGAGCCATTTCCAGCAAGCCCTTGAGATTCTGGGCACTAATTGGCTTGCACAGTTGTGGATCTGCCCAAATTTATATAGCCCTTGAGGCTGAGAGCTCCCTTGGTTCGACGAAGGTTGGAGGAAAGAAGACCCGAGAGTCCTCCCTCTCGGAACTTTTCGTTAAAGTCATTTTCTTTGTTCTCTGAGATCTTATCTTTGTTCTCTCACTCTTGCTGAACATCACCAGGATGTCGGAATCGGAGAGAGCGCCGATGTCGCCGTGGAGTGCGTTGACGGGGGAGAGGAATCCAGATCCGATTCCGAGGGAGACAAGGGTCTGCGAGATCTTGCGGCGACGAAGCCGGATTTTCCGATGCTGGAGAAGAAGATGGTCCTCTTGGCGTTCAAGAGGGTCTGCGTGAAGGCTAGGGCTTGAAGAGATTTAGGAGTTGTTTTCGGTCGATTTGGGTTTGTTTTGAGGGCAGGGAGAGCTCTGACGATGGAGGGAGAGGCCCATGAGTTCTCCAAATTAATTTTCCTTACCGGTTTTGGTTATATGTGAAGAACGAAATGAGTTCAACACTTCATGTATAATTACGTAAATATTTAGTGGGTCTAAGTGTAATTTGCCCTAAATTCAAATATCAAAAGATAACTCAACAACCATTTTCAAATTCTTCTGATCTATCCGTTCGGACCATTGGAAGAAATACCTAACCATCATTGGACTTCACAGTGATTGAAAATTGTGCATCAACAGGTCTCATACTGGGAAAAAAAGAAAAACAAAATATGAGATTAGGGTTTGAAACTCACTTTGATCGGAATGAGATTACAAACCTTTCAATTGGGTTCCGACTAAGCTAATGAGGGGGAGCGAAAGAGAGACAAAGAACAATTAATCACTATACCAGCTGGACGTGTGGACGACGATTTGAGTTTGAGAGTTAGGGTTAGGATTTCATTTCTAGGTTGCAACTAGGGTTTCGTTTGGAAGTGTGGGCTAGGATTTCCTCTTGTCTTGGAGATTCATAAGGGAGGCCAGAAGGGAAGGGGAGGGTTTCATTTCAAAGGGGATGGGGAGGGTGAGAGAGGACCCTTTGAATAGAGTAAAATTAGACGATTGAGCTTTTGGAAATGATAGAAGTGTAATATTACATATCAGGGGTATATTTGTCTTTTCACTAAAATATTAATGGAGTCAGCAGCAAAACTAACAGAAGGGGGTTGGGAGTTGTAACATTTCAAAATAAGGTGGTATTTACTAATTTCAAATGTTGATAGGTGTTAGGTGTAATTACACAAATTTTAAAGGGTCGAGGTGTAATCTACTCCCCTTTCTTTTTTGTGGTTTGTTGGCACTCCAAACAAACCCTGTGTATCTTGGGTTCAAGGGGGTTACAGTGAAGAAATTCCCTGCAAGGACTGCAGTGAAAAATCAAATGTTGAGATTTAATTGTTTTTAATCAAATAGTTCTAATTTAATTTAATTAAAATTATTTTCAAAATAAAAATAAAAGTTAAAAAATATGATTGGAACACAATTAATGTAAAATATAAAAAGTCACGCGTCATTAAAATAAAAATAAATCTCAGTCCTTCGTTTCTTCACTGTCGCCCCTACCATAAATTTCTTCACTTGAATCCCTTGAACCCGCGTATCTTTGTCACTTTTACGCTCTTACCCAATCACTCATTTTGCCTCTCTGACACTTTTACGCTTCAAATTTTGCCTCTCAGTCTCCCTACCCTTTACCAGTTCTCCACACAAACAAACTAAAAAAAATCAAATAATACAGGTCTACTTAGACCAAAAAAAATCAAATAATGGGTGTGTTTAAAGTTTTATAAATTTGAATAATTTTGTAAAAGTTAATGTTTTGTACATTATACAATTAGTAAAAAATTTAAATTTTATACTCTTTTAAGTTGTATTTGTAGGGTTTTGTAGAATTATATATATATATATATATTTTAACTCTAAATAGTGCCAATATGAGTTTGTTCTAGGCTGACGAATGATAAGGAGAGGGGTGAAAATAGTGTCTCAATCATTGGCAACTGTGGCAAGATAATGAAGTAAGAGCGGATGAGTTGCTGTAAAATTTCAGAATAGGATAATTAACAAAATTAATGTTCATGTTATAACAGATGGGCCTGTGGGTTTAATCATCCCAATGATAGTTACGTAATATCGAGATAATAAATTGTCTAATAAATGTTAGATGGTTGACAATAAAAACAAATTTTTTATTCAAAATTTTTAAATTTTATTTTAATTTGAAATAATTAGATTTTAATTGGATGGTTTACAATTTTAATACCACATAATTAACATTTAAAGTGATATTGTCTCTTTTCTCTCTCCTCTCATTTATAATAATATACAATTATTGATGCAAATAATATAAATAATTAATGCAATAAATATTTTAATATTAACAAAAATTGCTCTAATGTTAACATTTCCTTTTGAAAAATAAAAATTTTTCTATGCATGTGTATGAATATGATTACAGTGGAAGAAGATCAAAACGATGATTTTTTTAGTGGAAGAAGGTCAAAATGTTGATTTTTTTTAAATATAACATAAAAATGTTTAAAAATACGATTGTAGGCTGCGTTTAATATTTTAAAATAAATTGACTTTTTTTTGGCTATCTTTTCATTTTATATAAATTTTCATACTAAAATGTAATTTTTTTTGTTTGATAAATTTTTAGCATGGTATTTATATTTATTTAAAAATTCAAAACTTATTTAAAAATAAAAAAAAAAATTCACTTAGGAATAAAATGAGTGGAACTTATTTGAAAATCAATTTTTAGTAGAAAAAAATCATAAAACAAAAACGTATCACAATGGGACCAAAGTATAAGTTGGGGACACCGTATAGTATTAAAATTCATTATTTTTATTTTAATGGCCAAATTTAGATTTATCTAATTGTATTCACGACACAAGTATCTTCAATTTTTATATATTCTTGCTTGCTCTGAAATTATAGACAACAGATAATCATTAGAATTAATGAGTAATATATATTTATATATATAATTTTTATTATAGGGCCTGTTTGGCAAAGAAAAAGTTAGGAAAATTTTTTGAAAATTTTTAAAAATTTTTAAAATTCTCTAATATATTTTACTCTTCTAGTACTTCTTAAAACTTCCATAAATTTATATATATATCTACATATCTCAATAAATTTTTACAAACTCCAATAAATTTTTTACAAATCCTAATAACACTTTCATAAATCCCAATAACTTTTTTACAAATTTTAAAAACTTTTCAATAATTTTTAAAAAACTCTGACATAAAACTATTCGAACGGATTCTCTCTAAAAAGTTATGCAAAAGTTAAAAATAATACTATTCGTCTCTGAAATACGTGATTTGATGGCCACACACCAAACCATACTTTTCGTTATTTTTCGTTGTTTTTTCAAGCTCCAAACCACCATAATAAGTAATTTATATTTATATATTTAATGACTAATAAACTCTAACGAGAAAAAATGAGGTGGGGTTGACATTCTTATAATAAAAGTGCATTTTGGTGCTTGTATATTTATTTATTTTTTTTTTTTTTGTGTAACATACCAAAAAATTTTTTTAATAATATAGTATTACTCGATAGCACTGAATTAGCTAGTATTATGTGAGAGTATGTTAGCTTATATGCAGTGAGATATACCAATTAAGTGTTGTGTTTTGACATGGTCAAAATTACAGAATGGACGAAAAAATAGCAATATGGAGGCTATAAAAACTTTACACAGAGGTTTGAGGAATTTGAAAATGAGGTTATTCTCAATGATCAGAAAATTTGTAACAGGAGAATTGATATTCTCAATGACTTGGATAAAAAATAGGATGCTATTGCTTTAACCCAAAGGCATCAGACCGATGAGGCTCAACGTTTATTATTAATTAAATGCTTCCTATCAAAAATTAAGGCTTAGCTTGAACATATTGCATCAGAAAATGCTCAAAACAAATTCCATGATTGAATATAATCTTCCACCTTCCCTAATCAAATCTTTCCACAGGACAAAACATTAATCCTCACTCAATCAGAACCGGCTCCTTAGAAATATAATGATGATGAATTTCAACTCAACTTGGAACGAAAAGGAAATTAAAAATTGAAAAAAAAAAGGAAAGAAAGAAAAAACTCTTATGACCTCAAATCAGGTCCAATAATTTGCTAATGTACACAATGACCCAAAAATTTGACAAAAGTAATAGAGAATTAGGGTTTTCATTCAGCAATTTTTTGGAATTGTTTGAAAGATATTATATCTATTCTAGTTTTCCCTTTTGCATGGTAAGAGGAAGAGGGATAAGGAGAAGGATTTGGGAGAGCCGACATAATAATGTTATATTAACTTCATAACTTGCAATTAATATCTTTATTTTAAATTTAACAGTTTAAATACCTTCGCATTTATTTGGAGTTAAAATAATACTAATGCATCTGAATTGTTGAATTTTAATCTAACGAACGATTTTTATGAATTTGTAATTGTTATAAATTTTAGAAAATTAAAAATTAATATTTTAATGCATGGAGACTTCATCGAAATTTTTTCTTTAATTTGGATTTTGGGGGAGGGGGGGAGATTAAATCCGCTTGAGAACTTTGGGGTCAAGAACTTGTTTTGGGTCCAATTCTAGCCCAAAAGATAAAATGGTTACAGAAAATTATATTTAAGTCATACTTTATAATCTTTTAAGGCTATTAGTCACACCAAAAAAAAGTATTGCTTTTAAGTCACATTAATGTAAAAAGTTTTGTGTTTAAGTCACACTTTTAAGTAGGTCCCATGAGTTTGTTTTAAATATAGTTTCTAATATACCAATAATATCATTTATTTCTATAATTAAGTTACAGAAGTTATTTCTGGGAATCACGTGAAGATATGGTTACCGAAAATCACGCTTCTTTCATTTTTTTTTCCTCCCTTATTTTCATTTTCATTGTTTACAATTTTAGTCGTGAAGATATGAAAAAGATAGAGCTTATTTGGTCTATCTTTTTCATGGATTGATTTTGCCGATTGGCGTTTTGAGCTATCTTTAAAACAGTATCAGTACTATTTCAAAAAATATGATGATGTTGGCTCGTATGGTTGGTTTGTGTTATGTATCGATTGATATTTTTTAGACAGTATGAAAACAGTACCGGTACAAAACAGTACCGATACTGTTTCAAAAAATATGATGATGTTGGCTCGTATGGTTGGTTTGTGTTATGTATCAATTGATTTTTTTAGACAGTATAAAAATAATACCGGTACAAAATAGTACCAGTACTATTTTCGGTACTGTTTTCAAAACAGCACCATGAATTATAAGTAGATGACGAGTTTTAAGGGTAAAAGAAATCCACGGGGCCGATTGGCGTTTTGAGCTATCTTCAAAATAGTACCGGTACTGTTTTAAAAATATGATGATGTTGGCTCATATGGTTGGTTTGTGTTACATATCGATTGATGTTTTTTAAGCAGTATGAAAAGAGTACCGGTACTGTTTTCAAAACAACACCATTAATTATAAGCAGATGACGAGTTTTAAGGGTAAGAGAAATCCATGGGGCCAATCGGCATTTTGAGCTATCTTCAAAACAGTACCGATATTGTTTCAAAAAATATGATAATGTTGGCTCGTATGATTGGTTTGTGTTATGTATCGATTGATGTTTTTTAGGCAGTATGAAAATAGTATCGGTACTGTTTTACCAGTACTGTTTTCAAAACAATACCGTGAATTATAAGTAGATAACGAGTTTTAAGGGCAAAAGAAATCTATGGGGTCGATTGGCGTTTTGAGTTATCTTCAAAACAATATTGGTACTGTCTCAAAAAATATGATGATGTTGGCTCGTATGGTTGGTTTATGTTATGTATCGATTGATGTTTTTTAGGCAATATGAAAACAGTACCAATACAAAACAGTATCGGTTCTGTTTTTAAAACAGTACCATGAATTATAAGCAGATAACGAGTTTTAAGGGCAAGAGAAATCTATGAGGCCGATCGGCGTTTTGAGCTATTTTCAAAATAGCACCGGTACTGTTTCAAAGAATATGATGATGTTGACTCATATGGATGGTTTGTGTTATGCATCGATTAATGTTTTTTATGGTAGTATGAAAATAGTACCGGCACAAAACAGTATCAGTACTATTTTCAAAATAGTATCATGAATTATAAGCAAATGACGAGTTTTAGGCAAGAGAAATCCATGGAGTTGATCAGCATTTTGAGCTATCTTCAAAATATAGCACTGGTACTGTTTCAAAATCAGAAAAAATAAAAATACTTAGGAATGATGATCAATTTAGGTTTTTCCTAAACAGTTTTGATTTTGTTCCAAAAATCAGTTTTGCTTGCTTTGTAAAGAAGATGGAAAATCGCGGAAGTTAGGAGTGAAGTGTGCACATACAAATTTTTTGGGTATGACTTAAATCCTTATAAGTTTATAAATAATTACCGGCTTCCAAAAATCCCAAATGGTTATGTTGTCCCAAATAGCAACACTAAAGGGGGGTGAATATGGTTGCTTAAAAAAATTTGCAAATAAAAATTTCAACCCTAAGATAAATATGTCAAGATGAAAAGGATAATCAAATATAAAATGCACCAAAAAAAAGGTTATTCAATATTTGTGGATGAAGAGTGAGTGCTAGTGTTTGCAATAAATATAAAGAGAAGGGAGAAGAAGCAAACACAATCAATTTATAGTAGTTCGGCTTCAATGTTGACTACATCCACTCCCTAAGGCCTTCCTTGAGATTTCTCTACTATTTTTTGAAGAGCTTATTACACACTAACTTTCCAAGGTGTTAGAAACCTTTCCCACGTGATTTTATCTCCAAATCACTCACACAAGTCTCTCTCAAAGAAAATCTCTTGTTTTGGTTCTAACACTTGAACCAAAACCAACAAGAGCTCACCCAACTCTCACAAATTAAAAGGGCTTTAAATTTCCCTTTCTTACAACAACAATGATGAGTTTAAAAGTCAATCAAATCAAAAAGAAACTCTCACAAGTTGAATATGAAAGATAAAGCACAAGTGTGAGAAAATATCACTATATGTTTGCAAAGTTATAGATTTTCTTGTATCTCTTTGTAAGCACTTCTTTCTTGCATTCATCATACTCTTGAATCTGAGTTTGAGGCTCTATTTATAGATGAAAATCTGCAAATGGCCGTTACTAAGTGAAAAGACACTTTTGCCCTTCAAAAAGAAATTGAATTTCCTTGCTTCTAATGCTGTTTTTCATATTCAGATTTTCTGAGATATATTTGTGACCGTTTTTCACCCTTATAACGTTTAAATCTGACATTGCCTCAGATAAAGAACTTTGTAGATGTATAAGTCAGCTATCATATGCCAAAATTTAAGCTTCATCCAACGGTTAGATAGTCAGATATAGCTTCTAAACCGAGACCAGCTTCTGATAGCTTTTTCTGACATTCTGAATCTGTGTTTCCAGTTTAAGTTTCTGTTTCACTATCATACTTTTAGAATTAGAAGAAATGTAAACTACAAAAGTTGTAGTTTTATGAGTCTTCTTTTCACACACCAAAAATCAGAATTTTTTAAACCATAGAGTATGAGTTATGTCTCAAAAACTAAGACTAACTCCAGAATCCAGAATTAAAATCTTTCCTGTAATGACTGATATTCCAACTCATTTTTTGATATCTTAACTTCCGATCCACAAAAATCTCCCTTCGGTAAAGTTGTAGATATGGAAGTCTAGTTTACTATATTAAAATTTCATGAAAATTGAACCGTTGGATCAGAAGATATCATCTATATACTGACATGTGTCTGATTTCTCTACTTATTTGAGTTAACCTCTAGTTCAAATCTTTATCTTACTTTGATTTCTATTACTCCCAACTTTGAAATTCCTTTATTCCTTTATCCAAATTATGTGAAAATATCTAAAAAATAATATCAATGTCACGCCCCGGATTTTCATAACCGAATGCCCAGGGGTGACTTGGGATTTATTTGTTAAGTATAAAAGTAAGATGATAATAACACGCTGTCACACCCCATAATTTTCCTCCAAATTGAGATTAACCTGCAAGAAAAGTTTAAGATATTCAAAATCTCTTGTTTATCCCAAACAATATTTATAAGTCATTGGACTGAACCATTTAATAGGATTTCAACTATAGGGCACAAAATAAAGATAGAGAAAAAATATTACAGAGCCATCTAAATGTCCCAACCACACGATTAACATTACATACCAAATAAAAGCAAATTAGGTCTATGCTTAATAATTACAATCATCTAACAATTGTTACAGACAAAAATTAAAGTCCTCCAGCTCTGCGCAGGAAAGAAGAAAAAAAAAATAGATAACTCTTCTGATGGAATATTTAAGAGAAATTAATCTTTAAGAGAAATTAATCTCTTTCCAGCTCATCTTCTGTATTCCTGTGCTTAATATCCTGAAAAAAATATTCCCACAAGGGGTGAGCTACTAAAGCCTAGCAATCAGAATCTCCTAGGTGCCTATATGCAGTGGTTGTAATACTACACTGTATTAACTGAATGTGTTTAGGTGGCATACTATTTATGCAACAATTAATTCAATAGATCTCAACTGAATAATGTAAATTATACTTACAACAGTTTGATAAAACCGTCACCGTAACTACTATTTTACTTACATGTAAAAATAGTTAAATATTGATGTGTGTACCACAATGAAGTCTGTGTCGCAGTGGTAGGGATCTCAGATTTAGATCTTCAAGGTCTCGGGATCAAACCCCGTAGCGATACAGATTTCATACATATATATATATATTTTTATAAAATATTAATCGAGAGGAATTAAATATAATTAAATAATTCCAACACATCATTCATACATAACAAGAGAGGTTGCTAGTCACAATAAAATTTTATAAAGGAGTTTAATCTAAATCCTCCTAAGATAATCATACTCCTGTCCTCCTCTACCCCCAGCCTTGGGAACCAGTGACTTTATGGGCTTAGCATCCAATGCATACCAACGGTGTCACCTACCAAAAACCTAGCCGTCGCGACCGGCTACCTGACTGGCCAGGTCAGAAGAGAGCATCTCTCAAATAAAATGCATGTTCCCATCTTCATCTAAAAGGCCATTTCTACCCACCCATCACCCCATTGCCAAAAATAACTTTAGCACCGAGTGCCTTAATTTTTTCTCACCCTTTTACATTCCCAGGGTACCTTGTATGGAAATCAGACATTTTGAATAATAACCGGCAATGTTCCCGGGCAATGAATCAAAAGTGGGATTATTCAGTCACATGCAGTATATTTTTAAGCACTTTATCTAAATCCATAATTTAATAGTAATTCTCAATAAATCAAAGATTTAACATAGCCATCAATATCATTATCACAAAGGTAGGTACTACATGTAAATTAACAAGTAGCAAGTAAAAAAAAAAAAATTTAGAATACGAATTAGTATTTTAGCTAATTGTTTTGACAAGTTTACCGTACCAAATTTGATAAAATTATTTCTAATGGCATATTAATTAGGCCGAGGTTGGTAGCTCAGTGGATGGGCGACCCTAATTGCGATTTAAAGTCGCAAGTTCGAACCTCATTGGCTGCAAATCTCGGTTTTTGCTTCTTTTACCTTTTATTTTATTATTTTATGGAAT
The DNA here is from genome assembly GCA_019916065.1 of Vitellaria paradoxa. NCBI lineage: Eukaryota > Viridiplantae > Streptophyta > Magnoliopsida > Ericales > Sapotaceae > Vitellaria > Vitellaria paradoxa. The sequence goes on along the minus strand of CM034235.1, from coordinate 50,947,257 downwards.
ATAAAGATAATAAATAGCTCTTAGACTTATATTTAATTTTTTAGCAACATTGATAAGTTTTATTTTATTCAAAAATAATTTAAATAAATTTCCAATCATCATCTTATTTATAACCAAACCCTTATCATAGGTTTTTTGCTTCAAGATATCCACAAATGTCCACAGAATTATTCCAATGTTTAGGAAGGTATTAAATGAGTTTCATTAAATTCACTTAATCATAAAAATATAGTTATATAACTTGCTAGGTTGACAAAACAATGCCTAAAAATAAATCAAATTCATTTAAGAAAGGCCAAATGAAAAAAGAACAAGTCCATTGTTTCTTTTGGACATTTTATCAAATACTAGCATTTTAGTTTGAATAAGTCATCCAACTATCCATGATGAAACTAATTATCTAAGTCAATTATCATCAATATTAGAGTGTCAAATAATACATAATATCTAGTTTAAAATAATTTCATATCAATAGAAATTATTAACATGACAATAACTAACAGAAGAAAATTGAAAATTTAAATAAATCTTTAAACATAATATTCTAAACAAATCCAAACAAGCATCAATTAAAGCTAAGCAGAATAGCAGTTTGAAAGAAAATTCATATAAAATAGAGCAGGACTCCAATATCTATAAACTTTATATCTATAGAAACTAGACTTCACGACCTACAACTTTCATGTTTTACACTTTTTAAAATTCTAAGGTCTAAAGGTTCAAAAACAGCTTTGAATTCAGTTTGTTCAGAAAATACAATTTTACACCTGCTCAGTATTTTGGGCATAACTTTTGACTCACAAATCGGATTGATGCAATTCTTTTTGGGTTGAAAATAAAACTGAAAGGGCTACAACTTTTATGTTTTAACCGAAGCCTAATTCCACCATTTTAGGGGTCAGAAGCACATAAGCAGTTACAAATAGAGAGCTGTCAGCATACTGAATTACATCAGTCAAAATTTTGGCTTCCCTACCCCCAATATACGGGTATTTATTTTTATCACAATCAAGTTTCATACTTCAAACCAGAAAATGCATCAAATATATTTTAGGAGGTTCGTCATCCTACCTCAATGAAGATATTAATGACCAAGTCTGAGAAGGAAAAATGAGTTAGCTTTGAACACTACCTAAATTGGAAAATTCCAAGCCTTTCTTCTTCCTCTAAGCAACACCAAATCTTCAGCCTTACTAATTAATAATTTATTCTTATTTCTCTCTTATTTTCTTCTTTTTGAAGACACACAATTTATAGGGAGTGTAGAGAAAATTATTGGTGGAGGAAAAAAAAATCAACTAAGGTAAGATCATGCCTATACAATTGGTAGCATGATCCAAGAATCATGCTTACTTTTTGACTATCTAACCATATCATTTAAGAAAAGTATTGGGGAAGATGTATGGAGGTGGCATGATCCGGGAATCATGCTAACTTTTTGACAAATTTAAACAATCATGCTAGCTTTTTGACAAATTAACCAAATGCTTTAAATCATGCTAGCTTTCAAACAAAATGCTTTAAATCTTGTTTGCCAAATAATTTGAAAAAGATGCTTTAAGGTCATCAATGTGGGTCTTCTCTTTGTCTAATTAGTCAAATAATTTTGAAAGATGATGAGAGTGTATAGAAGATGGAAAATGAAGTTGTTGGGAAATAATTTAGAGCTACTATTCATGAGTCAACTCAATGAGTGATAAAGTGAGTTGAAGTGAGTTGAGGTGAGTCAAAGAAAAGGTTGATCCATGGGTTAATGGGTTTGGTTTGAATCAAATAGGTAATTGGGCTAGGAAGTGTTTGGATAAAAATATTAGAAATTCTATATTAAACTCCCACATAGAGTGGAATTAAATCCGAAAATCTTTCTTAACTAATTTTTATCATTTCAAAAATTTTCAAATGCTCAATTTTCTAGATTTTTACTATAATAAATATCACTACCACACTTAAATAATTTAATTAGGGAAAAAAACTCAGGTTATTACAATCAATCTCTTCCAACTCTATTACCTTGAATCTATTAAATAAATTGTAACATTTTTTACAAAATCTATTTAAAAATTTATTGTGAAAATTTAATTTAATATTTGTTATCATCAAAATCAATTATAAAATTAACTTTATAAACCTTGGCCAACAAGTTATATCATCTGAGTAAATACCAAAGTCTACTTTAAAATTTGAAATGCCTAAAAGTTTCATAAATTATCAAATTAGGCCTAATTTAAATTCTAGTGCTTCAAAACTCACACAAGAATTTGAAAGAACTACAAAACGAAGTGATCTATTGTTCAATGGATTTATCAAATTAACATAAATGGCGAATTGACAGAGAAAAAAAAAAACAAAAAGAAAAACAAAGCAAAACAATAAAACAACAGCAACAAGCACCACAAAATGGAACACTCGGTAGAATATATGAACTTGACAAAAATTACTATTATGGACTCCAATTTTGTCTGAAATATCTTATAGCATTAGTAAAAGTTAATTACTAAAAAAAAAAAAATCAAACGTTAAATTTCAACCATTCACACAAGCATTCTTTACAACAATTTTTCTTGGCACGTGCGGCGTGCCTTAAAACATTACAACAAAAACATGCGCTGCATCGTTGCTCCACCACGTGCGTTGTATGTTTCTTGAACATAGTTTTATAATATTTTTATAAGACGGGTATTCTTCTTAAAGCTTTTTTTTTAGTAAACATACAAGCATAGCCACGTCAAACTATTTGCGACCTCTGGCGAAACACAAACTCCCAAAAAAAAAAAAAAAAAAAAATCCTTGGGTTCAAAAATTTTTTTATATATTAAAAAAAATTATATAATAATATTTTAAACTTAAAAAGTGCTTAAAAATTTTGAATTTAAAAATTTTCTTATAAATGCGATTAACATAATTAAAAATTACACAAAAATATAAATTAAGTAAAAATTTGAGACAAAAATTATATGAAACAAATAAAAAGAGAAACCAAAAAAATATCTTAAGAGTTAGATCAACTAATAAAATTTTACGCTGCTCTCCAAAGGAAACATTGATATGAATGAGTTATTCGTGTTAAGATGTGAGAATAGTTTGATTAATAATTAGAGATAAGTGAATTTTATTTAAATTTAAAGAAAATTAAAATATTTTAAAATTTTAAATAAAATATAAAATATTTTAAAATTTTTATTTGAAGATTGTTCTGCCTATGTTTGGATATATGATTCCTTTCCACCTTGTTTGTTTGAGAGAATTGGATGATAGTGGATAAATAATACCATGGATAATATATGAGATTGGATATAAGATGGGATTAATTTTTTATGTGGAATTATTTATTTAGTATTTAATTAGTGGGATAAAAGATGTGATTTGATATATAATGTGATAAAAAATAATTTTAAACATTTAAATCTTGATCGGAAACAAATTTAAAGGTGAGAGATTATTAATTCCACACCCCCAAAAAATTTGTTATCCGACATTTTGATTCATTTATCATCTAATCCGTGGAATCCACATATTACACAAATATTCGGATAAACGTTGGCTTTTTGTAGGGCCCACGGATATTTTGTCCAAGCCGGCCATTTCATCCCGTAAACAAACGAGGCCTTCGAGTGTTGCTTTTCCAATGTGCTAGAAAGAGTGACGTCGGCCCATCAAAGTAAACGGTGGATGAATTCAGGTAGGGTCAGTGGTCAATGATTATTAATTGAAAACACGTACAATTTTTTTTTTTTTTTGGTTGGTAATTAAGCGTTGAAAACACGTACATGCATTCAGTTTCAATGAGCCTCGTTAGCTGGCAAAACACGTACATGCATTCAGTTTCCTTACTTTAAATTCGACGTAATACGTTGTTCTCTTGTTAAATACTTAATAATCTTTTTTATTGAAAATTTTGGGTCAAATTATTTTTGTATATTAAGCTAATCAATATATTTTTTACAATTTAACGATTAAACTTTTCTTTTAACAAACATCATTTGAAATTTACTAGAAATATCTTTTCGTTACTAAAAAAAAATATATCATTATTATTAAATTTTTAAAGTTTATAAAATTTTTTATGTTATATTTTTTTAATAGTATAATAGGAAAATGTATTTTGCTTTACAAAAAATACTTAAGTTCAATTCTCGTATAATATTTTTATTTTAAAAATTTTTAAGTTAACTTTAATTTGTTAATAAGACGAAAATATTTAAATTTTAAATTAATTTATTTTTAACAAAATTAAAATATTAAGAGTATTTTAATAATTTTGTTTCTAAAATCAAAGGGATTACTTGTCTCCTTGCCTCAAGGCAAGTCTAACCTTGGCCATCATGGACTTTTTCGCTTCGAAACACGTTTTGAATTAATTAATTTTCATGGAAAAATTATATTTCTCCATATATTTTACTAATTAAATCAAAAAATTTTTGACCAGAATTAATTGATTAATTTCGTATCCAGAAGATTCATAATATATGAAAGAATTTGTAAATGAAAGACCGTTAATTATTATTATTAATTCATTTATTATGGCTCTCTAGATAATGTTAATTAATTGAATCGAGTTACAACTTAAAAAAAAAAAAATCCCTAATTTGGAAATTGCTCGTTATTTAAGTGCATAAATACATTTTGAAAAATTAAGATGTCACAAATAGAATTTTCTGGTAAAAAAAGATGGATCGCGAATGTAATTAAGAAAAATGTTCAGTTAAAATATTCCAAAAGATGTCACAAAAATATCATGGTATAAAATTAGTCTAGTTAGAAAAAAGTAGTAATAATAAAAATAATTTTGATACAATGTTTCAATCTGCTGACCGTATATATTAATTTGCTCGCATAAGTAAGATATATATATATATACACACACTATTATAACAATTATTTTTCATGTTTTATCTAAGATATATACATGGATTATTATCTTTTGGTAATTATGTAGTAAGATTTTTTTTTTAATTCAAGGTGTCTTATACGAATCAATTTATATGTATCTTAATTAATTTTTGAGACCTTTCAAATGATAGGTAAATTTTTTTTTTTTAATTCAAGATGTCTGATCCGAATTAATTTATATGTATCCTAATTAATTTCTAAGATCTTACAATTAATGACAAGACAAACTTTTTAGTAGACTAAAAAGACGGAAAATAATTATAATTATAAGTGGTTGATAAATGGTATTAGTTTACTAATGTATATATACGTATAATAATGATCACAGGCGTAAACATATTGTAGTCAAAGATATCACGCTGCAAGATTAGGAAATATTCAAAAGTTGAATATGACTTATACCTGCCATGGCTAGTACAGAGAGTCGTTACGTGCCCTTTTTTTGGCCCCCCCCCCCGGGGGGGTTGTCAGGGGCTTGCCGATGTGAATAAATACTAATGATATACTGTTAATAAAAAAACAGATTTTACAAGAACATTTTTGCATTAATAGAAAATACCTTTTCGAAAGATTTTTTTTTAATTTTAGTTAAAAAAATACTATTTAAAATAATATCATTCTTTTTAAGAAAAAACACTTTATGCTAATAAATTAAATATATTAGTAAGTGAAATAGATGTTGGTATAGGTAAAATATGAAGACGCTAAAATTATACTTTTTTTTTTTTTGGTCATAATCTTAAAAATTGTTCTTTTGAAGAACATTTTCACATAATATAAAAACGTTATTTTAAATGACAACTTTTACTAATAATTTTTTTATTAATTAATTTAAAATTATCAGTATTAACCAAGTATAGTTGTTGCCTAGCAAGGAAAATAAAATAAAAAGCACTTGTGCTGTTCATTTCATAAGATATGAGATCATTTGTCACGCCCCGGATTTTCATAACCGAATGTTCAGGAGTGACTTGGGATTTATTTGTTAGGTATAAAAATAAAATGATAATAACACGCTGTCACACTCCAAAATTTTCCTCCAAATTGGGGTTGACCTGCAAGAAAAGTTTGAGATATTCAAAATCCCTTGTTTATCCCAAACAATATTTATAAGTCATTGGACTGAACCATTTGATGGGATTTCAACTACAGGGCACAAAATAAAAATAGAGAAAAATATTACAGAGCCATCTAAGTGTCCCAACCACGTGATTAACATTTCATACCAAATAAAAGTAAATTAGGTCTATGCTTAATAATTACAATCATCTAACAATTGTTACAGACAAAAATTAAAGTCCTCCAGCTCTGCGCAGGAAAGAAGAAAAAAAATAGATAACTCTTCTGATGGAATATTTAAGAGAAATTAATCTCTTTCCAGCTCATCTTCTGTATCCCTGTGCTTAATATCCTGAAAAAAATATTCCCACAAGTGGTGAGCTACTAAAGCCCAGTAATCAGAATCTCCTAGGTGCCTATATGCAGTGGTTGTAATACTACACTGTATTAAGTGAATGTGTTTAGGTGGCATACTATTTATGCAACAATTAATTCAATAGATCTCAACTGAATAATGTAAATTATACTTACAACGGTTTGATGAAACCGTCACCGTAACTACTATTTTACTTACATGTAAAGATAGTTAAATATTGATGTGTGTATCACAATGAAGTCTGTGTCGCAGTGGTAGGGATCTCAGATTTAGATCTTCAAGGTCTCGGGATCAAACCCCGTAGCGATACAGATTTCTTACCTATATATATATATATATATATATATATATATATTTATAAAATATTAATCGAGAGGAATTAAATATAATTAAATAATTCCAACACATCATTCATACATAACAAGAGAGGTTGCTAGTCACAATAAAATTTTGTAAAGGAGTTTAATCTAAATCCTCCTAAGATAATCATACTCTTATCTTCCTCTACCTCCAGCCTTGGGAACCAGTGACTTTATGGGCTTAGCATCCAATGCATACCAACGGTGTCACCTACCAAAAACCTAGCCGTCGCGACCGGCTACCTGACTGGCCAGGTCAGAAGGGAGCATCTCTCAAATAAAATGCATGTTCCCATCTTCATCTAAAATGCCATTTCTACCCACCCATCACCCCATTGCCAAAAATAACTTTAGCACAGAGTGCCTTAATTTTTTCTCACCCTTTTACATTCCCAGGGTACCTTGTATGGAAATCAGACATTTTGAATAATAACCGGCAATGTTCCCGGGTAATGAATCAAAAGTGGGATTATTCAGTCACATGCAGTATATTTTTAAGCACTTTATCTAAATCCATAATTTAATAGTAATTCTCAATAAATCAAAGATGTAACATAGTCATCAATATCATTATCACAAAGGTAGGTACTACATGTAAATTAACAAGTAGCAAGTAAAAAAAAAAAAATTAGAATACAAATTAGTATTTTAGCTAATTGTTTTGACAAGTTTACCGTACCAAATTTGATAAGGATAAAATTATTTCTAATGGTATATTAATTAGGCCGAGGTTGGTAGCTTAGTGGGTGGGCGACCCTAATTGCGATTTAAAGTCGCAAGTTCGAACCTCATTGGCTGCAAATCTCGGTTTTTGCTTCTTTTACCTTTTATTTTATTCTTTTATGGAATATAAAAATAATAAATAGCTCTTAGACTTATATTTAATTTTTAGCAAAATTGATAAGTTTTATTTTATTCAAAAATAATTTAAATAAATTTCCAATCATCATCTTATTTATAACCAAACCCTTATCATAAGTTTTTGGCTTCAAGATATCCACAAATGTCCACAGAATTATTCCAATGTTTAGGAAGGTATTAAATGAGTTTCATTAAATTCACTTAATCATAAAAATATAATTATATAACTTGCTAGGTTGACAAAACAATGCCTAAAAATAAATCAAATTCATTTAAGAAAGACCAAATGAAAAAAGAACAAGTCCATTGTTTCTTTTGGACATTTTATCAAATACTAGCATTTTAGTTTGAATAAGTCATCCAACTATCCATGATGAAACTGATTATCTAAGTCAATTATCATCAATATTAGAGTGTCAAATAATACATAATATCTAGTTTAAAATAATTTCATATCAATAGAAATTATTAACATGATAATAACTAACAGAAGAAAATTGAAAATTTAAATAAATCTTTAAACATAATATTCTAAACAAATCCAAACAAGCATCAATTAAAGCTAAGCAGAATAGCAGTTTGAAAGAAAATTCATATAAAATAGAGCAGGACTCCAATATCTATAAACTTTATATCTGTAGAAACTAGACTCCAAGACCTACAACTTTCATGTTTTACACTTTTTAAAATTCTAAGGTCTAAAGGTACAAAAACAGCTTTGAATTCAGTTTGTTCAGAAAATACAGTTTTACACGTGCTCAGTATTTTGGGCATAACTTTTGACTCAAAAATCGGATTGATGCAATTCTTTTTGGGTTGAAAAGAAAACTGAAAGGGCTACAACTTTTATGTTTTAACCGAAGCCTAATTCCACCGTTTTAGGGGTCAGAAGCACATAAGAAGTTACAAATAGAGAACTGTCAGCATACTGAGTTACATCAGTCAAAATTTTGGCTTCCCTACCCCCAATATACGGGTATTTATTTTTATCACAATCAAGTTTCATACTTCAAACCAGAAAATGCATCAAATATATTTTAGGAGGTTCGTCATCCTACCTCAATGAAAATATTAATGACCAAGTCTGAGAAGGAAAAATGAGTTAGCTTTGAACACCACCCAAATTGGAAAATTCCAAGCCTTTCTTCTTCTTCCAAGCAACACCAAATCTTCAGCCTCACTAATTAATAATTTATTATTATTTCTCTCTTATTTTCTTCTCTTTGAAGACACACGATTTATAGGGAGTGTAGAGAAAAATTATTGGTGAAGAAAAAATCAACTAAGGTAAGATCATGCCTATACAATTGGTAGCATGATCTAAGAATCATGCTTACTTTTTTGACTATCTAACCATATCATTTAAGAAAAGCATTGAGGAAGATGTATGGAGGTGGCATGATCTGGGAATCATGCTAACTTTTTGACAAATTTAAACAATCATGCTAGCTTTTTGACAAATTAACCTAATGCTTTAAATCATGCTAGCTTTCAAACAAAATGCTTTAAATCTTGTTTGCCAAATAATTTGAAAAAGATGCTTTAAGGTCATCAATGTGGGTCTTCTTTTTGTCCAATTAGTCAAATAATTTTGAAAGATGGTGAGAGTGTATGGAAGATGGAAATGAAGTTGTCGGGAAATAATTTAGAGTAACTATTCATGAGTCAATTCATTGAGTGATAAAGTGAGTTGAAATGAATTGAGGTGAGTCAAAGAAAAGGGTTGGCCCATGGGTTAATGGTCTTGGTTTGAACCAAATAAGTAATTGGGCTAAGAAGTGTTTGGATAAAAATTTTAGAAATTCTACATTAAACTCCCATATAGGGTGAAATTTAATCCGAAAATTTTTCCAACTAATTTTTATCATTCTAAAAATTTTTAAATGCTCAATTTTCTAGATTTTTACTATAATAAATATCACTACCACACTTAAATAATTTAATTAAGGAAAAAAAATTCAGGGTATTACATCATTGACTTTGAACTATAGCTTGGTAAGGGCTAGCAGAAAAGTTAAAACTCGGAGTACCTGCGCAGTTCATTCCAGATTGAGTTCATTGACTTGAAATTCTAGGTGCTCAAATTAGGTCCGGCTCATGTTTTTTTTATAAAGGGATACAATATAGTTTAGTTCAGCTTGAATTCAATTTCATCATTTAAACCTGGAAATTTTGTCAAATCCAATCCGGTAATAAGTGGATATTTAAAATGATAAAAAACGAGATAAAGTAAGATAATTTGAAATAAGTTGTGGGTTCATAATTGATACAGTGACATAAAAAATGAACAATTTTAGAGACTTTCAAAAATTTTTTGAAGTTTATAACACGCTAAATACACCCATATATATTAGATTTAGCTTAAAAAAATTATTAAACCTACTGAGCAGGGCTCAAACTTGTAATCTCAATCCTAAATTCAATCTAAAATTTAAATTGAACTTAAAATTTAACTAATATCCATTCCATAAATTAAATTGAAATTTAGGATCTAAAATTTAAATTGAACTTAAAATTTAACTAATATCCATCTGATATATTAAATTGAAAAGACTTTCTCTAAACTGTTTGTTACCGGATAGGCCCGCCCGATCCAACTGGGTTGCTCTGCCGATAATCCGCTCTACTTAAAACTAACACCTAGTGTGATTTGCAGGAGACGAGAAGTGAAAGGGAAAATATTTGATGAGTTTGGAGGGGAAAAGAAAATATATATATATATATATAGTAGTACACAACATTTTTTCTTTATTTTCTTTCCCTTTTTCTTGTTTTCCCCTTCCCCTTCTTTTCAACTTATATTTTCTAGATTCCAAACAAAGCCTAAAGAGGGGAAGACTGCACACTGTTTCTATTCTTGAACAAGAGATGATATGAATTTACCTTAAAAAAAATGTGATACAGGAATTTTCCAACTTTCCTCTGCTAGTTGGTCTCTAAGTTAAATAAAACAAACTAATTAATAAATTAAACAAGAGTTTAAGCCTCCATTTGTGAGTTTAGGATAGAAAAGTAAAAAAAAATATTGGTTAACAGAGAAGCAAAAGTAAGAAAAATGATTATATCTTTTTTTTTATGTTTTTGTAGGTTTTAGAAAGAAAGGATAATAATTTTCCTTCTTTTTATTTGTGGGTTTAGAAAAAATAAAAGAAAAAAAATGATACATGATTATTTTTTCATTAAATCTTTTAAGAAATTGACGTATAATCAATTTATTTAATCTTAGGACATATTTGTAATTTAATTTTTATTCTTTATCTTAGGAATAAATATGTCATTTTAAAAGTTTCATTAATTCACTTTTTTCCTCTGCATTTCTTTCCACTTTTGGAAAGAATGAAAATTTTAAAGTTTTGACATTTATTTTTCTTTCCATTTATTTTATTTTCTTTCCCAAAAAAATTCACAAAAAAGTTATTAATTCTAATTTTTTTTTTAATTTCACTCTATCCAAACAGACAGTAAGCAAAACATAAAAAGCATTTAAAATTAATATTTTCTTTTAAAAGACTTATTAGTTTTCAAGATAATTACTTCACCTGAAGAACATATGTAAGGAGACATTAATCAATTTCACGATCCTCAGTCAGATAACCAGTTCGTTTTTTAACCTTCACCACCCTGTCAAAATAATGCTTTTATCAATCACGGGAAAAGAATAGCCGTTACACAAATGGAAACCCAGTCAAATTCATTCATTCTACTCAAGAAACAGATCCTTCAGATATTAAAAAATTATTATTATTGTTATTATTATTATTATTATTATTATTATTATTATTATAATAAATAACAGAAATAAAAAAAAAAATTAATGCTTACAAAGGTGCTGTAAAGATGTATTCATCAATTTCCACCTAATCTTGTGGACCGACAAAAGGGGGTTCTTCAGAATTTCCTTCTATACGTAGCTGAAAACAGCAAGATATATAGAAAACATACAGATCCTTCAGAGCAGGAGATAGATATTTCTTCTTCAATGTTGTTCAAACTCATCGCCACCCTCTTTCTTTATCTTCTTCTTCCCTTAGAAGCGAGTTCTTCAGAGACCTGGATCAAAACAGGTTACTGGGATTCCGGTACATCATTACTCCCCATTCCTCAGGTAGATTCAACACTGTTTACTCACCTCATCTGTGCTTACGCAAAAATAAATGGTTCCACCTACAAGGTCTATATCACCCCCGCAGACGAACCACACTTCTCTAACTTCACCGACACTGTCAAGCGCAAGAATCCGAACATTACTACACTTGTATCGATCTGGACTGCACCAGAGTCTGACTTCTTTGCAATGATTAGCCAGGCTTCTCGCAGAAACTCTCTCATTGAATCTTCAATCAGAACAGCAAGGCGTTATGGCTTTCAAGGCATAGATCTGGCTGCCATTCCACCAAGCATGGGGACTAACACGACAAACATGGGAACTCTCCTTGACGAGTGGAGAGCTGCCATAGACTCTGAATCAAGGAATTCTAAGCGATCACCACTCATCCTTTCTATGCAAGGTTTTTGCTGGCCCACTTGGATTTCCTCCATCTACCCCGTAAACTCGATGAAGAGGAACTTGGACTGGTTAACTCTTGTAGCATACAAGTACCACTATCCAACAAGCGAGAATTTTACACGCGCTCATTCTGCTTTATTCGACCCTTCAAGCAGCCTAAGTACAGATAATGGTATGAAGCAGTGGATTGCTAAAGGATTTCCAGCTAGCAAGATGGTTTTGGGCTTAGCTTACTTTGGCTATGCGTGGGAACTTGTGAATCCAAAAGACAACACAATTGGATCGCCTTCAAGAGGTCCAGCCATTAGTCCCGGAGGAGCCCTGGACTACAAGTTCATCAAGGACTACGCGAGGGGTTATGGAGTTGCATCAGTGTACAATTCAACGTATGTGATAAATTACTACGCCATTGAATCATCTTGGATTGGTTTTGATGATGTTGATGCCATTAGAACTAAGGTTTCTTATGCAAAGGATAAGGGCCTTCTTGGTTACAACGCATGGGAAGTAACCTGGGACGACAATTGGGTGCTTTCTGAGGCAGGTAAGTGATAGATAAAATTTCTCTGTAATTTATGTAGTCCCTCCATTGTGAATTTGCTAATTGGAAATTTGAGACCGAAACCACCAAAGTTAGTAGCATGAATACGAATGGTCACTACTTACTGTGAAAAGAAAGCTTATGCAATTCTTTCAATATCTCCTTGCCCTGTTCATGTAACTTTTGTTTCCAGAACAAAGTATGGCATATGTGGAAAAAATGAACCCAAATATCTCTTAAAACATCTGTTATGTTCATGTTATGATTAACATAATAACCTATCTTTTTGCAGCTTATGGCATAAGCAAAAAACAGGGGAACAAGAAATTATTATTGGCGATTGTGCTTCCTGTAATTGCTTTGCTCGCTCTACTGCTAGCTACTCTGATGTGGTATTTGCGAAGGAGAGTACTCAGAAGGAAAGGTAACAATTCACAAATGTTAGAATTCACTATTAATGCCATCTAACTATAAGTAAATATATTAACACCATTCATTTTTGTATTTTTTTAGTTACAAGGATGTCAACTACAGGCAAAAATTCAGAGTCTCCAAATCTGCAAGTATTCAGTTTTTCTGACATCAAAACATTCACAAGTAACTTTTCAAGCAACAAGAAGCTTGGGGAGGGTGGATATGGACCAGTTTATAAGGTAATATTTGGTGGAATATCTATGATTTGGAGCAATATACCTACAGCGGCCAACAAGAGTAGCTCTTTTGTAGGCAATATTTCACTATTATACGTATTTTTAACAAAAAAAAAAAAAAAAAAACATATGGTTGCAATGCAACTTGCACTTAACAGTATTATAGTTACATATATAGCAGGCATCACAAAATCAGATGTCTCTCTCATTTAAAAAGATTGATTAGGTGTATTGTGGTTTTGTCAGGGAAAATTACCAAATGAGCAAGAAATTGCAGTGAAGAGGCTCTCTAAAACTTCAAAACAAGGAGCCGAGGAGTTCAAAAATGAGATTACACTGACAGCAAAACTTCAACATGTCAACCTGGTTAGGCTTCTGGGATTTTGCACGGAAAGAGACGAAAAGTTATTGATCTATGAGTACATGCCAAACAAAAGCTTGGACTTCTACCTCTATGGTCTGCAAGCTCTTACACTTCCACTCATATTTTTAATGTCTAAATGCAAAGATCATTAGCAAGCTCTGACTTATACCCTTTGCAAACATCATTGTGATCACGGGATTCTTTTGTTTATAATTTCAACAATTTAATCATTTTAGATTTTGAAATGAAGAAAACAATCAAAAGGACAAATACACTGAGCAACAATAGCTTTGCAAAATAACAGTGGTTATTCACCCTACTTAAAAAAAAAGTTTTGACCAGGCAAGAAACTACTTCTTAGTCATCATACTTCCATCAAGAATATGGAACACGGCAAGACTCCTCTTATGTTGAGCAGAAGTGCAGTAGTCTTCTCAACTCGGCACTCATTCGTATTGCCAACAAATTCCCAGTCAACAAATCCTTGTAGATTTGGGTTATACTGTCAATTTTCTAGAAGACTAAAAAGTATAACCTACAGATGTTTCTGACATGTATTTTATTTTGACAAAACAAACATCTCATACCACAGTCAGCCCATTTATCTGAGGCGTGTTACTATAGTTTTCTACAACTAAGAATCAAAAAACAACATCGAAGGTGCTCTAACTTAACATTAAATTTTGTGTCTGTAAATTTTCAACCATGTTTTGGCACACAACACTAAGCTTGAAAATAACAGTGGTTGAATTTGAACTCTGAGTGTAATATCTGCCTAAAGTTGTCAATGGAATAACTAATTATTAATAGATATTGCGCTATGTAGATCCAGCTAGACGACAGTTATTAGGCTGGAGGAAATGGCTTCAAATCATTGAAGGAGTCATTCAAGGGCTTTTATACCTCCAAGAATATTCAAGATTGACAATAATTCATAGGGATTTGAAGGCTAGTAACATTTTATTGGACAATGAGATGAAGCCTAAAATATCAGATTTTGGTCTAGCTAAAATTTTCCAGAAAGATGAATGTGAAGCTAGTACAAGCCGGATTGTGGGGACATAGTAAGTGAATCAATCCTCAAGTCATCCAAGCAAATTTCTTTTATTCTGAAATTCTAAACATTTTTGTTCATTTTTTAAATGCAGTGGTTATGTTCCTCCGGAGTATGTAAGAGATGGTATATACTCCACAAAATATGATGTTTATAGCTTTGGAGTTCTACTGTTGCAAATCATTAGTGGCAAGAGGACTACATACCTATGTGGTCCAGATCAAGATCTCACTCTTCTACAACATGTAAGTTACCTTGACAAGGCTTTCAAATCCAAGTCATAAATCAGAAATTGGAAATTTAACTAAAAAGATAACAATTGATATTACTATTTTTTCCAGGCATACGAATTGTGGAAAGATGGTAAAAGCCAAGAATTCACAGATCCACTACTAGATGATGCGTCTTCATCATGTAAAATCATACGATGTATGCAAGTGGCTTTGTTGTGTGTCCAAGAAAAATCGCAAGATAGGCCATCAATGTTAGAAATATCTTCAATGCTGAAAAATGAGATTGATGCTCTGCCAACTCCTAAAAAGCCTGCTTTTTCAACAAACAAGGATAAAGAGGTAAAAAGTGATTCCAAAAAACCAGAAGAAATTTTTTTAGACAATTTTATTACAAATTCCCTACTTGAAGGGCGATAAATTTTCAGAAATTATGTAATGATTCCAAGCTCCTAACATTCTGGCCCAACCTCTAAGCCTAGGGGTAGAAGATGTAGCCATGATACGTGATAGGAATATTGAGGGTAGTCTAATTATTGGACTTGTTGTATAGGAATGTTATTTTTCTTATTATATTTCATTATCATATTACTTGTCAAAGCAGTTGAAATTAAAACTAATTTTCTTTTTTATTTTTTTCCTCTTGATAAGTGAGATTAAAGAGAAGGTAAAGAGGTGTATTTTCTGTTTCACCCCATTAACCATCGTCTTATTTATAATGTGAACATGCTAGGGTCAGTTGACCATTGCCAAAAATACAAAGATCCCCCATATCACTTATATCCGAAAATATAGAGATTCATGTTGTAACCAAAGCCGCATTGGCTTATATTTTTGCTAGCCATTGCATGCTAATCAAGGCACACTGTCTTGGTTACCATTTTGTAGGTTGAATATGTTATTGGTGGAATCTCCCGATCTTAGCATGCTTGCTTTAGGCAAACTCTTTAACTTGTGCAAATTTCTTTGAGGCAAATTGATTTTTAGGAACTTCATTGGTTTTCAAAATCTTGTCTTTCGAAAGTGTTTTTTTTAGAATACCCTTCTCTTGAAGTATTAATAATAGGGAGCTTGCATTTTCTGGAAACATATTTTGAAAATTTCTTTAGCAAAGCTTTATTTTGGAAAGCATGTTTGGTGATTTTATTTTAGAAAGTGCACAAATTTAGATTTTATTTAATTCCTTGTTTAGTAAACTCTGTGATCTAAGTCTTTATTGTTTTCTTTTACCAATTATCATTATTCGGGTTTTTCCCGATTTAGAGTTTAATTAACAAATTATGAACCTCCAAGTGATAAGTAGAGGTCAACTTTAGTTGGATAACGCAAATGCCAACCCCATTCCACCTTATGCTTTACCCCTTTTAACTAAATTTTCTAGTGATAAAAATATATAATATCTTGGTAGCTAAAACCAAGGCAAGACTTTCTTAAGTAATTTTTCATAACATTTGCTCTTGTAACCAAGTGGTTCTGGATCTTGTTGGGTTTTGGATTGTTGGATTTCTGTTATTTAAAGATTCGATGAGTTGTGAGTTCAGATTAAGTTGGGTTTTTGAATTTTTGTGGCCTTATAAACTCGACAGATTTATCTTATGTGAGTTCTCAAGAGCCATTGAGTCATGTGGTCCAATCCACTCAAAATTTGGCCTAATATGGTGTCTTTTGGTAAATCTTCCAATTTCTAAAAATGGGAAAGGATACTTTTGCATCGAATATTTTGTTTCATGAAATATTATGAATGGTCAACTTCTAGAGTTGAAAAATGGTACAAAATGCTTTCAAGAAAATGAAATTAAGTTCAAGAGACAAATTCAAATGGGCCATGTACTTCTATTTTTTATTGTTTATTTTTTCTCTAACTTATCTTAGACAACAAGAGTTATATTTCTTAGAAATGCTCATCAATATCATCTAAGTTTGTTGTTAGGGGAGAATTAGACTTTGGCCCAGCCAAAATTACTTTACAAAACCCTTTTCATTTGATACCCCCCCCCCAAAAGAAACATAAAATAGGTCCTTTTGCTTTAATCCCATCCAATATATATCCATTCCAACACATTTTTTAGAATTAAAAACTCACAAAGTGCAGATACTTGCAAGAAATGTTGTCGCGTATCGAGTATCAACACTTGTTGGGCACAAGTCCAATTGTCCAAATATATCCATCTATTTTTTTATTTTAATTTTTTAGAACCAAATAGATTTCATTCACTTGGGGGCTAACTATAAAAGTCTTGAGACATACAAAGTAAATTACAAAGTTGAATAAACTATATTTGAATCCAATGATTTAAAAAAAAAAAAAAAAAGAGACAATTTTACCATTTACAACAGCAGCAACCACCACAAAATGCAACACTCGGTAGAATATATGAACTTGACAAAAATTAATGTCATGAACAATAAAGCAAGCAACAACCACCACAAAATGCAACTCTCGGTAGCATATATGAACTTGACAAAAATTACTATCATGGACTCCAATTTTGTCTGAAATATCTTATAACATTATTAAAAAGTTAATTACTCAAAAAAAAAAAAAATCAAACGTTAAATTTCAACCATTGTCGCGCAAACATTCTTTACAGCATTTTTCACGGCGCGTGCGGCGTGCCTTAAAACATTACTACAAAAACAAGCGCTACATCGTTGCTCCACCACATGCGTTGGATGTTTCTTGAACATAGTTTTATAATATTTTTATCAGACCGGTGTTCTTCTTAAAGCTTGTTTCGTGGACATACAAGCATCGCCACGTCAAACTATTTGCGACCTCTGGCAAAAAAAAAAAAAAAAAAATTGCCTTTAAAAAAATTTTATATATTTTTAAAAAAATTGTACACTAATATTTTAAAATTAAAAAGTTATTAAAAATTTTAGATCTAGAATTTTTTTTTTATAAATGCGAACAATGTAATTAAAAATTACAAAAAAAATAGAAATAAAATAAAAATTTGAGATAAAGTTATATAAAACAAATAAAAAGAGAAATTAAAGTAGAATATTAACAATTAGCTTAATTGATAAAATCCTACATTTACTAGCTAATTGATAAAATCTTACATTTGCTTCCCAAAAGAAACATTGATACAGATGAGATATTCTGGCTGAGAACATGTCGATTAATAATTAGAGATAAGGGAATTTTATTTAAATTTAAATAAAATAATTTTGTTACAATGTTTCAATCTGTTAACCATATATATTAATTTGCTTACACAAGTAAGATATATGTATATATACACACCATTTTAATAATTGATTTTCATGTTTTGTCTACGATACATACATGTGATTATTATCATTTGGTAATTATGTAATTTTTCCAACGGTAGGTGAGACCGTTTTTTTTTTTTTTTTCAATTTAGAGTGTCGGAGTAACTTACGCGTACGTTGACTAATCACTAAATCAAATCAAATCAAGTCTTTTTTTACTAGGTGGGGTCGGCTATATGGATTTGAAGACGCCAATTAAATATGTTTAGGGTCATATCTTCCGTTAAATTCAGGTAGGCAATGTCATGTTTAATAGTTTCTTTCCAATTTCTCTTAGGTCTTTCTCTTTCTTTCTTACTCCTGACAATCTCCATACTTTCATACGTTCTAATAGGTGTTTCCGTTGGATGCCTTCTAACATGACCGAACCATCTTAATCGATTTTCTCTCATTTTATTTTCAATCGGTAATATTTCTACTTTATCTCTAATTTTCTCGTTTCTAATTCTATCTCTCTTTGTAAGTTAATTAATCACTAAGACTCTGAAATTAATGGCCAGACAAAATTTTTAGTAACTTAAGGAGGCGAAAAAATTTATAATTATGAGTGATTATTACGTAAGTATATATATTACAATTTACTTTATTATAACAGCATTTTTACATATAATAAAAATTTTTAAATTTCATTTTCTTCTCAACACCAGCTGCATGCAGTTTTTTGCATTCCACATTTTTCTTTGTCAAGCTTAAAATAATAACTAGAGGCACAAACACATTGCAGTCAAAGATGAGTTGGGAGTAATTCTGGTGCATCACAGACAGTTAAATTATTGAATAATATATTTTATGATAATTTGTACAAATAATTTAACGATATGAGATGTATCAGACCTACCCCTTCCGGTCAAAGATATCACGCTGCCAGGTCAGGGAACATTAAATGGCTGAATATGACCTACACCTGCCACTACAAGTCCGAAGAGAAGTCAGGAGGGGCAGCGGCGGATCAGACAATTAATTGATTATTACAAGCAGCCACCTAACTTTTTTTTTTTTGGGGCTGGGGGTATGTGTCAGTGCCCTAACGATTTGAATAAATACTAATGATAATTATTAAACACTGTTAATAAAAAAACAGATTTTAGAAAAAACATTTTTGCATTAATAGAAAATACCTTTCAAAAGAATTTTTTTTAATAAATTTTAGTTAAAAAAATACTATTTAAAGTAACATTTTCTTTAAAAAAAAAAAACAATTTATGCTAATAAGATAGGTATGTTAACAAGTCAAATAGACATTGATATGCTTAAAGTATGAATACGCTAAAATAATTTTTTTTTGGTCATAATCTTAAAAGTTACTTTTTTGAAGGGCGCTCTCACGTAGTGTAAAAATGTTATTTTAAATGATAACTTTTACTAATAATTTTATATGAATTAGTTTAAAATTATCAGTATTAACCTAAATATAGTTGTTGCATAGCAAGGAAAAATAAAATAAAAAGCACTTGTGCTGTTCATTTCATGACATTTGAGATCATTGACTTGAACTATAGCTTAGTAAGGGCTAACAGAAAAATTAAAACTCGAAGTACTTGCGCAGTTCATTTCAGATTGGGTTCATTGACTTCTGGGGTTGGGGAGAAACCCGCAGCCACTACTCATGAGTGTACACTGAGTGAAGCCCGTCCCGTAACCCTAACCGGCAAAGAATCACGAGGAGGTAAACCACAGATTGAGTTCATTGACTTGAAACTATAGCTGATCAAATTAGGTCTGGCTCATGTTTTTTTTTAATAAAGAGATACAATATAGTTTAGTTCAGTTTGAATTCAATTTCATTATTTAAACTTGGAAATTTTGTCAAATGTAATCCGATAATAAGTGGGCATTTAAAGTGACAAAAAGTGAGATAAAATAAGATAATTTGAGATAAATTGTGAGTTCGTAATTCGTACAGTGAAATAAAAAATGAATGATTTTAGAAATTTTTAAAAATTTTTAAATTTTTATAGTATGCTAAACACACCCATATATATTAGATTTAGCTTAAAAAAAATTATCAAACCTAACGAGCAGGGCTCAAACTTGTAATCTTAATCCTAAATTCGATCTAAAGTTTAAATTGAACTTAAAATTTAACTAACATCCATCCCATAAATTAAATTGAAATTTAGGATCTAAAATTTAAATTGAACTTAAAATTTAACTAATATCCATCTGATAAATTAAATTGAAAAGACTTTCTCTAACCTGTTTGTTACCAGATAGGCCCGCCCGAACCAAGTGGATTGCTCTGCTGATAATCCGCTGTACTTAAAACTAACACCTAGTGTGATTTGATTTGGAGGAGACGAGAAGTGAGAGGAAAAATATTTGATGAGTTTAGAGGGGAAAAGAAAAAAAAATATATATATATATATATATATAGAAGTACATAACATTTTTTCTTCATTTTCTTTCCCCTTTTCTTTTTTTCCCCTTCCCTTTCTTTTCAACTTATACTTTCTAGATTCCAAACAAAGCCTAGAGAGGGGAAGACTGCATACTGTTTCTATTCTTGAACAAGAGAGATACATGAATTTTCCAACTTTCCTCTGCTAGTTGGTCTCTAAGTAAAGTAAAACAAACTAATTAATAAATTTAAAAGAGTTTAAGCCTCCGTTTGTGAGTTTAGGATTGAAAAGAAAAAAAATATTAGTTACAAAGGAGTGAAAATAAGAGAAATAATTATATTTATTTTTTATGTTTTTGTAGGTTTAAGAAAGAAAGAATAATAATTTTCTTTTTTTTTTGTTTCTGAGTTGAGAAAAAATGAAAGGAAAAAAAAGAATAGAAGATTATTTTACCATTAAATCCTTTGAAAAATTGAAGTGTAATTAATTTATTTAATCTTAGAACATATTTGTAATTTATTTTTTATTCTTTATTTTAGGGACACATATATCATTTTGAAAGTTTCATTAATTCACTTTTCTCTTCTCCATTTCTTTCCACTTTTGGGAAGAAAGAAAATTTTAAAATCTTAACATTTATTTTTCTTTCCATTTCTTTTATTTTCTCTCCCAAAAAAATTCACAAACAAGTTATTAATTCTATACTAATTACCAAAAAAAAAAAAAAAGTTATCAATTTTTTTTTTCACTCTATCCAAACAGACAGTAAGCAAAACATAAAAAGCATTTAAAACTAATATTTTCTTAAAAGACTTATTAGTTTTCAAGATAATTACTTCACGCGAAGAACATATGTAAGGAGACATTTATCAATTTCACGAAACCTCAGTCAGATAACCAGTTCATTTTCTAACCTCCACCACCCTGTCAAAACAATGCTTTTATCAATCACGGGAAAAGAATAGCCGTTACACAAATGGAAACCCAGTCAAATTCATTCATTCTACTCAAGAAACAGATCCTTCAGATATTAAAAAATTATTATTATTATTATTATTATAATAAATAACAGAAAATGAAAAAAAAAATAATGCTTACAAAGGTGCTGTAAAGATGTATTCATCAATTTCCACCTAATCTTGTGGACCGACAAAAGGGGGTTCTTCAGAATTTCCTTCTATACGTAGCTGAAAACAGCGAGATATATAGAAAAGATACAGATCCTTCAGAGCAGAAGATAGATATTTCTTCTTCAATGTTGCTCAAAATCATCACCACCCTCTTTCTTTGTCTTCTTCCCTCAGAAGTGAGTTCTTCAGAGCCCTGGATCAAAATAGGTTACTGGCATTCCGGTGCATCATTACTCCCCATTCCTCAGGTAGATTCAACACTGTTTACTCACCTCATCTGTGCTTTCGCAAAAATCAACCCTTCCACCTACAAGGTCTACATCACCCCTGCAGATGAACCACACTTCTCTAACTTCACCGACACCGTCAAGCGCAATAATCCATACGTTACCACACTTGTATCGATCTGGGCTGGAGATGGAACCATAGCAAACGCCTCGGATTTCTTTGCAATGGTTAGCCAAGCTTCTCGCAGAAACTCCTTCATTAAATCCTCAATCAGAACGGCAAGGCGTTATGGCTTTCAAGGCATAGATCTAGCTGTTATCCCACCAAGCATGGGGACTAACATGACAAACGTGGGAACTCTCCTTGACGAGTGGAGAGCTGCCATAGACTCTGAAACAAGGAATTCTAGGCAATCACGACTCATCCTTTCCATGGGAGGTTATTGCTGGCCTACTGTGAATTCCTCCAGTTACCCAGTAAACCCGATGAAGAGGAACTTGGACTGGTTAACTCTTGTAGCGTACAACTACCACTATCCAACAAGAGAGAATTTTACACGCGCTCATGCTGCTTTATACGACCCTTCAAGCAACCGAAGTACAGATTATGGTATAAAGCAGTGGATTGCTAAAGGATTTCCAGCTAGCAAGATGGTTTTGGGCTTAGCATATCATGGCTATGCGTGGGTACTCGTGAATCCAAAAGACAACGCAATTGGATCGCCTGCAGGAGGTCCAGCCCTTGCACCAGGAGGATACCTGCTCTACAAGTTCATCAAGGACTACGTGAGGAGTTATGGAGTTGCATCAGTGTACAATTCAACGTATGTGGTAAATTACTACGCCATTGAATCATCTTGGATTGGTTTTGATGACGTTGAGGCCATTAGAACTAGGGTTTCTTATGCAAAGGATAAGGGGCTTCTTGGTTACAACGCATGGGAAGTAGCCAGCGACGACAATTGGGTGCTTTCTAAGGCAGGTAAGTGATAGATAAAGTTTCTCTGTAATTTATGTAGGCCCTCCCTTGTGAATCTGCTAATTGGAAATTTGAGACAGAAACCACCAAAGTTAGTAGCATGAATGAATGGTCGCTACTTACTATGAAAAGACAGCTTATGCAATTCTTTCAATATCTCCTTGCCCTGTTCAAGCAAGTCTTGTTTCCACAGCGAAGTATGGCATAAGTGGAAAAAATGAACCCAACTATCTCTTAAAACATCTGTTATGTTCATGTTCTGATTAACATAATAACCTATCTTTTTGCAGCCTATGGCGAAAGCAAAAAACAAGGGAAGAAGAAATTATTATTGGTGATTGTGCTTCCTGTAATTGCTTTGCTCACTCTACTGCTAGCCACTGATGTGGTATTTGCGAAGGAGAGTACTTAGAAGGAAAGGTAACAATTCACAAATGTTAGAATTCACTATTAATGCCATTATAACTATAAATAAATACATTAACACCATTCATTTTTGTATTTTTTAGTTATGAGGATGTCAACTATAGGGAAAAATTCAAAATCTCCAAATCTGCAAGTATTCAGTTTTTCTAACATCAAAACATTCACAAGTAACTTTTCAAGCAGAAACAAGCTTGGGGAGGGTGGATATGGACCAGTTTATAAGGTAATATTTGGTGGGATATTTATGGTTTGGAGATAGCTCATTTGTAGGCAATATTTCACTATTATGCATAGGGAAAAAAACATATGGATTCAACTTGCATTTAACAGTATTATAGTTATATCCATAGCAGCCATCACAAAATCAGAACTCAGAAGTCTCTCTCATTGAAAAGACTAATTAGGTGTATTGTGGTTTTGTCAGGGAAAATTACCAGATGGACAGGAAATTGCAGTGAAGAAACTTTCTAAAACTTCAAAACAAGGAGCTGAGGAGTTCAAAAACGAGGTTACGCTGACAGCAAAACTTCAACATATGAACCTGGTTAGACTTCTGGGATTTTGCACTGAAAGGGATGAAAAGCTACTGATCTATGAGTACATGCCAAACAAAAGCTTAGACTTCTACCTCTATGGTCGGCAAGCTCTTACACTTCCACTCATATTTTTAATATCTAAATGCAGGGATCATTAACAAGCTTTGACTTATGCCCTTTGCAAACATCATTGTGATCACGAAATTCTTTTATTTATAATTTCAACAATTTAATCATTTTAGATTTTGAAATGAAGAAAACAATCAAAAGGACAAATACACGGAGCAACAATAGCTTTGCAAAATAACAGGGGATATTCACCCTACTTAAAAAAAAGTTTTGACCAGGCAAGAAACTACTTCTTAGTCATCATACTTCCATCAAGAATATGGAACACAACAAGACTCCTTTATGTTGAGCAAAAGTGCAGCAATCGTCTCAGCCTGGCACTGATTTGTGTTGCCAACAAATCCCAATTCAACAAATCCTCATAGATTTGGGTTATACCGTCAATTTTCTGGAAGACTAAAATATATGACCTACAGATATTCCTGACATATATTTTATTTTGACAAAACAAAACATCTCATACCACAGTCAGCCCATTTATCTGAGTCCATGTTACTATAGTTTTCTACAACTGAGAATTAGAAAACCACATCGAAGGTGCTCAAACTCCACGTTAAATTTTGTGTGTATAAATTTTCAACCATGTTTTGGCACACACTACTAAGCTTGAAAATAATTGTGGTTGAATTTGAACTCTTGAGTATAATATCCACCTAAAGTTATCATTAGAATAACTAATTATTAATAGATCTTGCACTATGTAGATCCAGTTAGACGGCAGTTATTGGGCTGGAGGAAATGGCTTCAAATCATTGAAGGAGTCATTCAAGGGCTTCTATACCTCCAGGAATATTCAAGATTGACAATAATTCATAGGGATTTGAAGGCTAGTAACATTTTATTGGACAATGAGATGAAGCCTAAAATATCAGATTTTGGTCTAGCTAAAATTTTCCCAAAAGATGAATGTGAAGCTAGCACAAGCCGGATTGTGGGGACATAGTAAGTGAATCAATCCTCAAGTCATCCAAGCAAATTTCTTTTATTCTGAAATTCTAAACATTTTTGTTCATTTTTTAAATGCAGTGGTTATATTCCTCCGGAGTATGTAAGAGATGGTATATACTCCACAAAATATGATGTTTATAGCTTTGGAGTTCTACTGTTGCAAATCATAAGTGGCAAGAGGACTACATACCTATGTGGTCCAGATCAAGATCTCACTCTTCTACAACATGTAAGCTACCTTGACAAGGCTTTCAAATCCAAGTCATAAATTAGAAATTGGCAATTTAACTAAAAAGATAACAATTGATATTACTATTTTTTTTCCAGGCATATGAATTGTGGAAAGATGGTAAAAGCCAAGAATTCACAGATCCACTACTAGATGATGCATCTTCGTCATGTAAAATCGTACGATGCATGCAGGTGGCTTTGTTGTGTGTCCAAGAAAAATCGCAAGATAGGCCATCAATGTTGGAAATATCTTCAATGTTGAAAAATGAAATCGATGCTCTGCCAACTCCTAAAAAACCCGCTTTTTCAACAAACAGGGATAAAGAGGTAAAAAGTGATTCCAAACAACCAGAAGAAATTTTTTTAGATAATTTTATTACAAATTCCCTACTTGAAGGGCGATAAATTTTCAGAAATCATGTAATGATTCCAAGCTCCTAACATTCTGGCCAAACCTCTAAGCCTAGGGGTAGAATATGTACCCATGACGCGTGATAGGAATATTGAGGGTAGTCTAAATATTGGACTTGTTGTATAGGAATGTTATTTTTCTTATTATATTTCATTATCATATTACTTGTCGAAGCAGTTGAAATTAAAACTAATTTTATTTTTTTATTTTTTTTCCCTTGATAAGTGAGATTAAAGAGAAGGTAAAGAAGTGTATTTTCTGTTTCACCCCATTAACCATCATCTTATTTATAATGTGAACATGCTAGGGCTAGTTGGCCATTGCCAAAAAATACAAAGATCCCCCATATCACTTATATCCAAAAATATAGAGATTCATATTGTAATCAAAGCCACGTTGGCTTATATTTCTGCTAGCCATTGCATGCTAATCAAGGTACACTCTCTTGGTTACCATTTTGAAGGTTGAATATGTTATTGGTGGAAGCTCCTGATCTTAGCATGCTTGGTTTAAGTAAATTCTTGACTTGTGCAAATTTCTCTAAGGCGAATTGATTTTTAGGAACTTCATTGATTTTCAAAATCTTGTCTTTTGAAAGTGTTTACCCTTCTCTTGAAGTATCAATAACTAGGAGCTTTCATTTTTTGGAAACATATTTTGAAAATTTCTTTAGCAAAGCTTTATTTTGGAAAGCATATTTGGTGGTTTTGGAAAGTGAACAAACTTAGATTTTACTTAATTCCTTGTTTAGTAAACTCTGTGATCTAAGTCTTTATTGTTTTGTTTTACCGATTATCATTTTTCGTGTTTTTTCCCCATTTAGAGTTTAATTAACGAATTATGAACCTTCGAGTGATAAGTAGAGGCCAGCTCTAGTTGGATAAGGCAAATGCCAGCCCCTTTCCACCTTATGCTTTACCCCTTTAACTAAATTTTCTAGTGATAAAAATATACAATATCTTGGTAGCTAAAACCAAGGCAAGACTCTCTTAAGTAATTTTCCATAACATTTGCTCTTGTGACCAAGTGGTTTTGGATCCTGTTGTGTTTTGGATTATTAGATTTCTGTTATTTAAGGATTCAATGAGTTGTGAGTTCAAATCAAGTGGGGTTTTTGAATTTTTGTGGCCTTATAAACCCGAGGGATTTATCTTATGTGAGTCCTCAAGAGCCATTGAACCATGTGGTCCAATCCACTCAAAATTTGGCCTAATATGGTTCTTTTGGTAAATCTTCCAATTTCTAAAAATGGGAAGGGATACTTTTACGTCGAATATTTTGTTTCATGAAATACTATGAATGTTCAACTTCTAGAGTTGAAAAATGGTACAAAATTCTTTCAAGAGTATGAAATTAAGTTCAAGAGACAAATTCAAATGGGCCATTTACTTCTGTTATTGTTTATTTTTTCACTAACTTATCTTAGACAACAAGAGTTATATTTCTTAGAAAGGCTCATCAATATCATCTAAGTTTGTTGATTGGGGAGAATTAGACTTTGGCCTAGCCAAAATTACTTTACAAAACCCTTTTACTTTGATACAAAAAAAAAAAAAAAACCATGAAACAGGGCCTTTTGCTTTAATCCCATCCAATATATGTCCATTCCAACACATTTTTTTAGAATTAAAAACTCCCAAATGTAGATACTTGTAAGAAATGTTGTCGCGTATCGAGTGATACGCATCAACACTTGTCGAACACAAGTCCAATTGTCCAAATATATCCATCTATTTTTTTTTTTTTTATAATTTTTTAGAACCAAATACATTTCATACACCTAGGGGCCAGCTATAGAGGCCTTGAGAGATATGAAGTAAATTACAAAGTTAAATAAACTATATTTGAATCCAACGATTTAAAAAAAAAAAAGGTGTGAATTTATACATTTTAATCCCTCTTTTAAGCTTTTATTTTTTAATTTTTTTAAAAATCCAAAATTTTTAATTTGTTTATAAATGGAGCATTCTAAAATAGATAACACCATGTTTCATTCACATATATTTATATATATATACACACACATAAATATATATATATATATATATATAAGAAAAGGGCATGGAGTGTTCCAATCCATCAACGGATGATACAACTTTGTCATGTAGACTCAAGGAAATGCAAGCAAACAGTGTTCTTGACACCGTTTGCATCTAATATTCTAGTCTATCCATATCAGAAACTTGGTTCAATGATCAAACATAAAAACAAAACAAAACCTGCTGCCAAGACACTGCTTTTTAAAATTAGAAGGGAAATGAAAGCCAATCAAACCCACATTTTGAAAATAAATTTGTTCCATCATAATGCAAGTAATTCCCAGAGGAACAATTCCTTGCCTAATGACCGCACACCAATCTGAGCCCTTGTAGTGAATGTTATGCTTTCTCTTTGTAGTCCTTGATGTTGGTCTAAGTTAATAATAAAATATGTTGCACTCTAAACCTCGAGATAAATGTTGTAACAAATATTATCCTGGAAAAATAATTAATAATTGAAATTTTTAAATGCAAGAACCAAAGTAGAAAGATAGAAGATTTAGAAACTCGGTCATTATGCTGAATGTGTGTACACACACACGTGCGTGTGTGTTCAGTAGTAAGCATTTTATTATCAACAAAGAGAATGAATGACAAAGCTCAGAAGAACCCCGAGGAGTTCACAACGTGGCGCCTAAAGGCATGAAAGATACCACAAGGCAAAAATGAACCAAGTAGCTTAAATGGGTTTAGGGATTTAGAGAATTTAAATAAACGAGTTTTCTGTGAATCGTAGTTTAGTTTCAGCATCAGCAAGCAAATGTTGAATTTGAGGTATAGTTTAGTTTACATCCGAAACACAATGCTGCACAGAGGATATAAATAAAGAGTTACGGTATTAATGTACTTATCCAAAAAAAGAGACATGGTATTAATGTAGCTCAACTTATATGAGACAAAAACGCACAAAGCAAAAATATGGATAAGGATGCTATACACAGCCCAGAATTACTTCCCCCCCCCCCCCCAAAAAAAAGGCATAATAATAATAATAATAATAGACATTAAATTTGTAATTGTGAAGTCTAAAGATATGTACATAGTCAAGCCGAGTTTGACCTAACGAAGCGCGCTATCTTTGAATAGCTTTCTCATAGACATTTACACAAACAAATTGTGCGCAAACAAAGAACCGACATAAGAAAATGCACTGAGAAATTTTGGTCTAACCGGATTGATTCAAAAGATGCGGTGGCGGCAACATGTCGATCAGTCTGAGGGATTGCTGGCAGTTTGTTGCTAGAGCTGCCCTCTATAGAAATCCACATATAAGTGTTTGCTGTCCCTTGAATGCGACTTCCTTCATGATAAGCCTAAATATTGGTGGAGACTCTTGGGAACAGAAAGGGTATCAATATCGTAATTAGAGATGGGCAAAAAATACACCCACATCATTGTTTCGTTTGGCGAATGTTTCGAGATGCAGGGATGGGACGAGGTAATCCAATTCGTAGTTTTCACTCTGTTATATACCGTTTATATATTTCGCTTATATATTATAAGTATATTTTTAAAATATAAATGTTTATATATAATATTATTTAATTTAAAACACGTAATTTTTATTTTTAATGATATCATATAATATTGTTTAATTTAAAATATGCATGACATTTTTTTAATTTTATAAATAATTTTTATCTTTAACTAGAGAGCTAGAAGGAGGACAAGAAATCGGCATTTAAGCAAACATGAAAGTGGGAGAAGGGTTTTATTTCTTAAGGAAGTGAGTATAGGAGCAGAAGCGGAGATTATTAAACGAAAAAAGAGATGGAAATAAAGATCCTCTTCTTGTACTCACCTCATCTCTTTGACATCTCTTATTAATTAATTTACAATGTATATTAGCAATGTTTGGCGTTAATAAAAAAATATAAAAATTCTATCAATCTTTACAAATACGAATTAAAAGAATATAAAATTTAAAATTTTATTTTATTGCACAAAGAATGAAATATTAATTCATACAAATTTATATAACTCCAAACACACCCATTATATATATCACAATTGTATATTAACTTCTCTTTTTTTTTTTTTTTCCCACTTTGTAAATTTTACGTGACGTTTCTTTTTCTACTCTCTATTTTATTTTTGTTATTTCTACATATTTTTGAATTAAATCTCTTTTTTTTTTCATTCTTCTAAATCATACATAATGTCTTTGGATTTAAATACTAAGAATCGTTGGCAATCTAAAAAATTAAAATCTAAGTTAAAAAAAAAAACAATAATTAATCTTAAAATTTTATCGATAGATTTTAAAGGTAAAATTTTGTTAGAAGAAAAAAAAAAAGTTAATTCACAAGTCTACCACAAATGCATATTAATTTAAAAAAATATGTTTACTTTGTCATAATTGAGTAGATTTATTATTAAGCTAAAGTGCAAACATATGACTAATAATTATAATACTTTTAATTTGAGTTATTATTGTTAAATTAGTTAAAAATTATGTTAATGAAAATAATAATATTTTTAAACAAATTTACTTTTACAAATAAGTTAAGAACTTAAAAAAAAAAATTAAAAGGGTAAAGAGAGAATTGACAAATATTTTCAAATACTTAAAGAAGAGAATTTGTCACATAACATTTAACAAATTGGTTACTTTGAAACTTAATTCTAGGAAAATATGAATATATTGACTAAGAGATAGGTTTAGATGAAAATGTAAGTTAGAAAATTTTGCTGAGTCGTGCTTGAGTTTATGTAATACGGCATGACTTCGCCCAAGTTATATATATATATATATATAATTTATATTTTATGTGTATTGTTTTAATTATATATATATAATATATATATGATTAAAATTTAGACAAAAGTATTGTTTAGAGTACTTTAATGAACGTATAATTTCCAAAAATGCCTCTGATTTTATTTTGAAAAATAAGTTGAATTAAATCTTAATTCCATAATTGTTGCATACATGAACATTTGGGTAAAAAAACTCTCTGTTCCATTGTTGCATTATTTCAAGCTTGGCATATCTTATATATGCGTATTCTCATACAAAATTTTCTAATAATTTGCTTTTCTGAGTCATTAGATTTTCATCATGTGCATACCTTATCTTGTTTGTGAAATTTATTATGCATTACTTTTCAGTAATTTAATTTTTTTAGGTCATAGAAGCCCACCCTCTGCATATCTTCTTTTTGAGATTTACTATCCTATTCAAACTAGCTCTTTTGTCGCCGATGTTGATTTTTAATTAGATACCTATTTATTTGAAAACTTTAATTAAAAAAATAAATAAAAATTTAGAAGATTCACCTTTTAATAATATGAAATTATAACATTGTACAATTATATTAAAAGGATGTTTAGAGTGACAAAATTGAAATATATAAAGTGAGATAAGTTGTGGGTTATAATTCGTACAGTAAGATAAAAATTAAATAAGAGATTTTTAAAAATTTTCAGAGAATCTCACTGCACCAAATGCACCATAAATTAAAATTTAAATAGGCTAGAGTGAAAATTTTACATTTATGAACATCTAATGAGATATTGTTTTGGTTGATAAACTTTTTACAAATTTAACTACAATGACCCAATCAAAGACGGAATCGGAAATTTGATAGAGGGAGAGTTAATTCCTATAAATTTTAATATTTATCTCTCAATCTCAATAATATAACCATAGGTCATAAGTTTAAAAAATCAAGCAAATATATGAAACTTATTCACAAACTCGCTTAAATATTATTCAATTAACTAAGTTAGACTATTAATATCCTAACTAAAAAATCAACTCCCATATCTTATTAATGGCTCAACTTAAGAATTAAGTTTCATAACTTATTGACTCAAGAATCAAGTCCTTAATTTATTAATGATTCATATCTTATTAATGACCCAACGTAGGAATAAGTTTCTTATTAACGACTGAAAATAAAAAGGTTGGGATGACCATATTTGAAAAAATATATATATTTATAAATATACTTAATTACACTATATATATAGATTTTTTTTTTAATTTGGGGGTCATAGCCCCCTATATATTGTCATAGCCTAATCCTGTTCTTGACCCAATATAGATTTGTCTCAACTTTCTTGCTTTTTAAATCATAAGAATAATAAATTATTTTAGAATAAAATAGATTAAGTTTGATTCATCAAGATTCATCAATCCATTTAATTTTAGAAGCAATATTTACATCGATTAAATGGTTGATCGACTCGAATAGTAGAATTTTGAACATTGTTATTATCATTTATGTATGTATATATTTGATTTGTAATGTAATTGCCATTTATTCATATATATACTTATAATTGTTAAATTCGGGCATAAATTCGTATATAATTTTTCACAGATGCAACTAGTTGCATATGAGACACTAAATACGTTTTAAGAGAACTTAAACCACCTAGCGAACAAAACTAATTTGCATAAACTTATATTAAGGATTAGGAGATTCGTAAGTAAATACCATACACACAAATATTTGAAGTAAAGTGGCTTTAGACTGAGTCAATATATACATATATTACTCAATATTCAATTTTATTACTAGATTAAGTCGGATAAATTATACAGACAACATTATCGGACAAGGTTACAATGTAGAGACATTAGAAGGGCCACTGGCTACCATTTAACTATAACTAACCAAATTAATACTTGTACAAATGAATCATAATTAACTAGTACTATTCAAAGATAACTAATTAACAAAAAATTAAATAAATCATAATTAAAGGGCCGGGCGTCATTTATATTTTTAATTAGATAACAATTAATTAATTAATATATAGTTTTTACTTGTCTCTTACTATATTGACCCTTCAATTGGTTGCAATAGCTAGCATACGGCAATGCAAAACAGTCACATGGTGCCAAATTAATAAAGTCACTATATGATTAATAAGAGCAAAATGAAGTTTAATATTTATATCGTGAACATATAATAATTCACTTCAACAATCAGCCACGCTCAATTAACTTAATTAATCTTGGTATAATTAATCAGACTATTGTCACTAAATCTATTGATATTAATCAGAATCCAACGTGAGTGGCCTTAGAAGAGTTCATTAATTTTCACGGTGTGTATATATATATATATATAGAGAGAGAGAGAGAGAGAGAGAGAGATTAATTTTAAGAAAAAAAATATAACAAAAAAATACAATAATGTTTTTTGTGTTATGCTTAGGGTGTGTTTAGTACATTAATTTTTTGTCAACTTTTGACAATTTTTAGTCAAAAGTTAACCCACATTACTAATGTATTTGATAAAAACTTATAAAAATAAAGAAAAATTAAACAAGGTTGGAGAAAATTAAAAAAATTTGAAAAAAGTTAGTAATTCTATGTATGGTAACTTCTTTATATGTTTGGTAATTTTTGATGGAGAAATTGAAAAATACTTTAATTTTTTTAGATTTGACAAACGGCTTTTATTATTGTCTGCTAATTAGGTATTGAATTTCTTCTTTGACCTTAATTATATTAACAGCAATCTTAATCTCAGAATTGCTTTTACACCTGGAACTTTGACAAATTCTCACGTTGCTTTTACCTCCAAATCGAGGTTGTAATGAGTTCCAAAACGTCAAATTAATTGTGGGTAGCCGGAAGGAGGAGGTCAAAAACCATTAATTTAATGTGTTGTGAATAAAAGGTCAAACTGATCTTTTTGTGGCGATGAAGAAATGTCAAACGTTCCATGTTGCGTTAGTGTCGCAGCCAAGTTGAGAATATTGTGTCAACTTGAGGCTGAGCCAGGGGAAAAAAAAAATGTAAGTTATTTATTTATTTATTTTTTTAGTAATTGACTATTAATTAACTATTAAAAATTATTTTTTTTATGTTTACGAAGAAAAAAAATAGATTTTTAGTAACTAACTTTTTTTGTTAATTTAACATTTTTGTCCTTCAAATTTTAAAGTCCTTTAAATTTTAAAAAAAATTTAAAATGTAAGAAAGTAAATTTAATTATTTTAAAAAAAATTAAAAAATTAACAACTGATACATCCAACTACCAAATTTTTATTTGTTTTTTCCCAGACCAACACTGAATTTCTTTTCTCACCTATAGCAACATATTTTATAGTTAAATCTTTTGAAAGGATAGCAAAGGCAGGAGCTAATTCAATATCTAATTTTTACCTACGTAACTAGAGGATTAATGGTAAGAAAATTGTGTAATCACCCTCAGCTTACATTGATTTTTTCATCAAAAGAAAAATTATTATATAAATCTTATATATATAACACCCATTGCAATGCAATATATTGAAGAAAAATAAAACAAAATGAGACAAAAATATCAAAAGATTCAAAAACTAGAAACACCACATAGTGCAAAGCAAGTGGTGGCCACCCAATCCTTAGTGCCTTGGAGCCTAGCTAGCTACCACTTCTACCCTTTATCCATTTGCCCTCTTTGAATACTACCTGATCAATCACCTAGTTGAATGAATCTCGATGGACGGCTTTCTGGAAAAAAATAAATAAAAAAGAAGAAGAAGAAGAAGAAGATATGGAACA
Source organism: Vitellaria paradoxa (assembly GCA_019916065.1). Taxonomy (NCBI): domain Eukaryota; kingdom Viridiplantae; phylum Streptophyta; class Magnoliopsida; order Ericales; family Sapotaceae; genus Vitellaria; species Vitellaria paradoxa. The sequence continues at coordinate 50,913,183 of CM034235.1, read as the reverse complement.
AGAAAAAGTGAACAAAAACCTAACCCAAATACATCATGCATCCCAGTCAAGTCAAAATTTTCCTCCTACCATGAATTAGCCAATAGCCTATATTCAACTACCTTCAGAATCTGAACCCCACAAGACACAACCCTCCAAATATATATATATATATATATGTATAAACAATGGCCATCTGTACAACTCATAATTGAATGACAACTTGACGTTGCCCATAAATGTATTGAGAGACCTATAGTTTAAGTGCATTATTGAAAACCCACCAAAGCACAATGGCTGCAGGCCTCAAGCAACAATTCCTTTGTGCAGTTCTTGTCATCATGTCTATCACCACCACCACTTCTTGTGCCATGTCTTCAAAAACCCCTTCGCCGGCTGTCAAAGGTGCTTACTGGCCGTCGTGGGCTTCCAATTTTCCTCCGTCGGCCATTGACACCACCTTGTTCACCCACATCTACTATGCTTTTCTCGAGCCCAACAACGTCACCTTCAAGTTCGATGTCTCGAATTCGACGGCCGTGAAGCTCTTGAATTTTACTTCCACCCTCCACGCGAAGAATCCGCCGGTGAAGACCCTTTTTTCTGTTGGCGGCGGCGGACAGGGGGCAACCCTTTTTGCTCGCATGGCGTCAAAGGCTTCCTCGCGCAGGAATTTCATTGATTCAAGCATCCAGGTGGCTAGAAAATATGGCTTTGATGGCGTTGATCTTGATTGGGAGTTTCCTCGAAGCCCAAAGGAGATGGAAGACTTGGGCATGTTGTTCCACGAATGGCGGGCGGAGGTCCGAAAGGAGGCGGCGGCGACTGGCCGGAGCCCGCTATTGCTCACCGCCGCGGTGTACTTCGCCGCTGAGTTTTTCCTCGGCGACAACCGCTCCTTCCCGGTGGCGTCTATGAGGAAGAACTTGGATTGGGTCAACGCTATGTGCTACGACTACCACGGGTCGTGGAACACATCTGAAACGGCGGCCCAAGCTGCGCTGTTTGACCCGAAAAGTAACATAAGCACGAGTTATGGGCTCCGATCGTGGATCCGGGCCGGGCTTCCTCGGAGCAAGTTGATAATGGGCCTGCCCTTGTACGGGAGGACTTGGAAGCTGAAGGACCCGAACTTGAACGGGATCGGAGCACCCGCGGTTGGCCTGGGGCCCGGAACCGAAGGGACAATGACTTACTCCCAGGTGGTGAAATTCAATAGGGAGAATAATGCCACGGTGGTGTATGACGTGGAGTATGTGTCCGTACATTCCTTTGCAGGGACTTCATGGATTTGCTATGATGATGACAGATCCACATCGGTGAAGGTAGCATATGCTCAGGCCCTTGGGCTTCGTGGGTACTTCTTTTGGGCCGTTAATGGTGATTACGAGTGGAAAATCTCAAGACAAGGTAATTGCTTACATTTGTCTATATATACATGCTACATAAATTTGTTGCAATCATTCATACGTACATACATACATACATACATACATACATATAATATATATATATACATATATTATCTCCACTATCAAAAATTTTATGTTGACACATTTCTTTTTGCGCTTGGTGGTGTGCAGCTTCGAAGTCGTGGATTTTATAGTAAATCTTGGAGTTACAGAGAGGTGAAATTAACATGGAAATGCATCGTTGAAATAAAATGAGATACTGCGAAGATCATGCCGGCTATTGTTCTGCCAGATCACATCGCCTATGCTCTTAATTATGTTATTGTGTAGAGATTTATTTCCTTTTTACTGATCAGATAGGCATTTAGGGATAATTAACCCCCTAAACTCATTCTTTTGGTTTAGATGTCATATATGTATACTTTTACGTAGCTGCTGCCTTTCATTTGTGTGTGATTGAAGAAAGATGAAGGCTTGGATCAATTTGGATATCAATATCACCTGTTCTGTCAAATTAATGAACTGATCTATGGCATTGTCTGTGTCCCTGTTCGCGTTGATGTTTGAATTTTATTAGTTTAAGAATATATATAAACTGTCGGAAATTTAGAGCTCCTAAACTCATCTCTAACATCTAATTAACAAAATATCAAAAAGATCATAGAAATAGTAACACAAAAATTTACATAAAAAACTTCAAAATCAGATGACAATTACGAGTGGGCACTTGGAAAAAAAATTCATTATGTGAAAATTTTTTTACAATCATACAATTTTTTCTCTTATATCCAATACCCAAAGACATCTTATAAAACAATTCTCTAAACAAAATTTAACTCTCACATCATAAAAGAGAAATTTAATTAGAGTTCAAATTTATTATCCAAAGTTTTGAGTAGTGTAAAAAAAAAAAAAAAGACTTCTATTTATAATTTTTAAGGTTTCTCTTCCTCTGTAAGCAAACCGACTTGGGACTCTCGTAAGAACCGCCGCACCAACATAAACTAGTATTAAACTTCAAATGTACCCAGAAATGTTTAATTTATGAGCTGGAAAAAACAAATCCGGTTACAAATTAACCAACTGATTTTCTCCTTATTACACGCTTCAAGAAACAGATCAATTTGGAGATTATTGCTTGACACGATAGAGCTAGCGGCAAACAGTCCTCGAGGTCTCTTGTTAATTAGTTATCCCCAGAAGCTAGCTAGCAAGTCTTATCAAACCCTCCCCGCTGGTGGTCGGTGGAAGAAGTCCCACGCCATTGAAGCTGCCACATATCACATGAACACCGCGTTAATATCTCTTCCAAGTTTTGTGGAAAAGAAAATTATGATCATTTTGAGCTTTATTTTGTTAATAGGATATGATTTATAAAGTAAAAGATATTTCAAAATAAGTGTCATATTTTTATCTGACACATTGAATATCATATACCATTTGAACACTATATACCAGATACTGTGTGTAATATATTTATTTTTTTCTTCTTTTAACTATATATATATATACTGATCAGTACTAGTCTAAATTTGAGCATATAAAATCTTAAAAATTTTTAATATTTGTTTAATTATATATTAAATTAGTTTAATTAATAAAAATATATTTAAAATTATATTTTTTGACGTATTTCTATTAGGTGTAAATGATAATTTTTTTTTTTAATTACAAGATATTGTTTGTATCTGCTGCTCATAGCCGAACCCATGGTTATTAGATTTTGTTACTATGATCTATCCAATCTCAAAGGTTTATTACTCTTTTCAAAGTCGTACAACATCTAATTTCAAAAAATTAATCGCAACCTAATGGAAGACAATTAGGATTAGTTTGATCAATTGACAAACCTATATTGGAGAGAGCCCAGTCTTTGTCCTGTCCAATTGCCCACAAGAAATACCCACCAAGGCCATTTTTCCACGCAAACTCCATCTTTTTTACAACCGACGTCGCATCATCATACCCAATCCAATTCTTTCCCGAATACGAGTAAGTTGACATTGTCTCATTATCAAAAACAACAGTGGCATTGTTAGCCAAATTAAAATCCACTATATCACTATAAGACATGATCCCCTCTTGGCCAGGTCCGGTCCCAGTCGCCGGAGCTCCGATTCCGTGATCATTCGGGTCCTTCAATTTCCACGTCCGTCCGAACATGGGAATCCCCATGACAAGTTTCTCCGGAGGCAAACAATTTTGAGCCCATGTCGAAATGCCATAGCTAGTGCTAACATTGCTAGACTTGTCAAAGAGCAACGCGTGAGACCCCGTTACCGAAGTGTCCCAAGAACCGTGGTAATTATACGTCAACGGGCTGACGAAATCTAGGTAAATCGACATAAAACTACACGGATAAATACGAGGATTGGATTGGTCGAGGAAGAACTCGGAAGCAAAATAGACCGCCGCTGACAAAAGAAGGCGGGGTTTCTCGGAGATTGAGGAATCGTTGTTCATCGCGATGCGGAATTCGAAGAGGAGGGAGGAGAAGTTTGACATGTCTTGGGAGGTGAGCGGGAATTCCCAGTCGATGTCGATCCCATCGAAGCCGTATTCTCTAGCCACGTAAATGCATGAGTTGATGAAGGCTAAGCGATTGTCCCGATTACTAACTAAGGTTGAGAACGCGCTGGCGCTGAAATTCGCTCCTCCGACGGAGAGGAAAGCTTTTAGCGGCTGCGTTTGGTGGTGGAGGGTGGCGGTGAAGTTCCTCATCCAGTGCTCGTCCTGCTCGGTGACGGTCAAATTGTTAGTAGTGGCGTCGGGTGAAAGAAAGGCGTAGAAGAGGTGAGTGAAGTACTTGGTGGGGATTGAATTTGGAGGGACGGTTTCGGCTAGCCATGATGGCCAATATCCACCCTTGATTCCTCCGGATGAGGGCGGCGGCACAGGCGAAGGAGCCGGCGACTGAGGCCAAGTAATTTTGGATGGCTTTGGTGGGGATGCTATAGGCCATTGCCGTGGCGGTGGAGGAGGCAATTCAGGAGGGAATGAAGGTGGTAAAAGAATGTGTGATGCAATTCCGTTGATGGAAGTAAAGATGATGACAAGAAAGAATAAGAGAACTTCCCTTCCTGCCATCATTTGATTTTTCCCAAGATGTTCATGGGATGGAAGTTGTATTTACCTATACATATAGCGGAGTGTATCGATGGCTTTAAAAGTCAAAACTATGTTGCCATCGAAATTCTATGTTGGTCTCTTGTCATGTTAGGAGGATATTTGTCACACCCACTTAAGGATGTAACCGGCCGAGCACCCTAAATCTTAGCTTAAGGAACACGCAAGTCTAATTCTCATTCAACCAAAATTTACTAAAGAACTTTCAATTAAAAATAACCTTGCCATTTAAAAAATTTACGAAAATAAATAAAATATTCTACTAACGTTTCAAACTCAAAACAATTAAATAACAGTAATAAAAAAAATTATTCAAATCATCAAACTCTAATCTAGCTACCAAAATAAAATCCATCAATTAATATAAAATTGTTTCTAAGAGGCCACGACTTAAAGGTTCCACTGTCAGAGTCCATATCTAGTTTCTTCCATGCTCATCTGAAAAATATTAAAAGGAGGGGTGAGCTAAAAGCCCAGTGAATGGATTGCCAAGTCCAAAAATAATAATATTCATTTGAAAATAATAAATTTTCAAATAAACAATTTAATCAAGAAAAATTCTCAAGTAATCATGTCCATGCATAAGCAATAATAAATTCAAAACCTGCACGTCCGAGTGCAATAACATCCATTTTTTACCCCGTCAATCACAAACTGTGATGACAAACATTAATACATGGATATATGGAAATTAAATATAAATTATGCCAATATACTTTCTCGTGGGCAATGCCCGTTGGATCCAATATCGTACTTAGAGTCACCTAGTCTGGCTCCTGGGTTCTTCTCCAAGCCGATCCGATTGAGGTCACCACGGTTTTCACGGGCCTGTTACTACAATCGTTGAGAACTAGGGTCACCACGGTTTTCACGGGCCTGTTCCCTAGTTGCCAGAGTCACACCACTTAAAGAGCTTGTCCCCTGGACTTTAATTTTTATTTCCAATAACCACAAAATAATTTTTCCATCACAATCTCATAATTTTCAGGATTAAACACAAGTGTTCAAATAATTTTACTTATGGTCAATAGCATAAAACATATAATATCCTTATCAAAACAATATAATTTTTTTCACAAAGAATAATCCAAAAATTTTCAACTTTCAAATCTTTATGCATGGAATAATTTATAAAATAATACTAGTAAGGCAAATCACTCACCTGGTGTCCAAAGATGTACACGTAAAATAAATCAGGATAATCCCTTACAATCTTGAATTCAAGAAATTAAATGCCTATTATTTAAAATCTATCATAAAATTTACATCTAATAATTTACTAAATATAAACTCTTAACTCCTCTAAAATAATTTAATCAATATAAATAAATAACCCTCCAAATTGTCAAATTAATAATCTGCCAGTAATCCCTTTCAATTCATCACGTGAAAAGTAAATTTTTTTTTTTTTTTGAAACTGGATGACTAAGCTAATATATATACACTTATATATATATACAGAAATTACTTCCAAAACTTCACAAGTCAACCATTAAGCCACGGTGCAGTGCACGTTGTCTTTTTTTTTTTTTAACCCGTCAAATGGAAATTTAACTTTAATATATAAACTTATATATATATATATATACACACACACACACATGGACGCCACTTTCAGAATCAATCCAAGTTTTTTTTTTTTTGGAAATCTGCACATCCACGGAAATTAAAATTTAAAGAAAACTTTAATACATATATATATATATATATACACGCACACATAAGTAAACGTTCAATTTCGTTACAAATATATATACATATTTTTTTTTATTAATCAATTCATTCTTTAAAAAAAAAACATATAATACATATATATATATATATACAAATCGTTTCTCCCGCCACTGCACATGGCAGCCTTTGCCTCAAATATAAACATATATATATTTTCCACAAACCCGCACAGTGGAACTAAAATTAATACATATGCTTATATATATATGAAATTCATATAACACAAATATATATCTATTTACCTACAATTCCAGAAAAATATATATATATTTATATATTTTAAAACCAGATTCTAATTTATACACGCACATATATGTATATGTACACATTAACCTTTGATCTTTTCTATCAATAATCTAAAGAAAAGAATGAAGTTATTAACCTTATTTTCTTCTTCACTCTTCACGCGTAATCTCCTCTTTTCTCTCTTCTCTTTTCTCTCTCTTAATTTAGAATTATAATAAGCCCTAGAAAGACACTCACTATTTATAACCTTAACTTCTTAATCGTATGCTATCACGCCCATTAAATTACGGTGGACCTTCAATCTCATTCCAATCAGGATAACCCTTAAATTTATCTAATGGTCCACAATTACCCCAAACATTAAATAAAAAAACATTAAAATTTAATTATTTCCTAAATAAAGTAAACTAATTCTAATAAAACTATAATACTAAATAAAGCTAACCAATTCTAATAAAATTATAACACTAGATAAAGCCAACCAATTCTAATAAAACTATAACACATAGAAATATAAATAATAATAAATATATATATTTGGGTTATAACAATATTAATTAATAATTTGGGTTTATATTTATTAGGTGTCAAGATGGTGTATGAAACATTTGTTTAATATTGTTATACGGTTTTCTTGCTTTTGGATTTATCAATTTTGGATTAACAGATGCTTCTACACATTGGCATTGGACTTGGATGATGAGTCATTTAACAAACCATATATATATTATTAAAGTTTTCTTGGTTCGGTATTTTCTTTCTTTAGGTCTGCCTTTCTTGTTTTGAATAGGATTTAACAATTTTGGGTCAATACGTGATTTTACTGGTTGATATTATGGGTGCGCATTTGCTACAACAGTTGAGTGGACATTAGATTTAGGATGCATTTAAAGCCGTAAAAAGTTAGTAAAATGAATAAAAGTTATAGTCTATTAATTTTCGTGCATGAGACAAAAAGTTGGTAAATTTAAAAAAAAAAATTTATTTTTTTGTTGAAATTTAGACCTCCAAACAGAACCTTAAAACAAAACTGATTTTTATCAAATTTAATGTTTTAGACCTAGCTAGAGATATATCAATCATCATATAAAACTGAATCGAACTGAACTAATTTTATTAGTTCAATTTATTTTTGTAATATAACTTTAGATTTCTTTTTTTAGAAAAATAACAAAATGATATTGGGTTGGCTCACATTAGTTCCATGTCTTAATATATATAGGCTAACCCAAGATAGTATCGAATGTTAGACTTAATCCTTTCAATTTTAATTTTCTGATAAATTCGAGCTGTGAGTTTTCAATTCTAATTTTATTTCTTTCATCTCATTCTTAATTAAGATTTTTGTTTTCTCGTGTATTAAATAGTGACAAATTAATTTCTTTAATTTGAACAACAATTTTAAGACCAAATTTATTTTATCACTATTTAATAGTCATTCTGCAATTTGTGTTAGAATTTTTTGTGTTTTTTGTGCAATCATTTAACACAGAATTACTGCACTACTTTTATGTACAAAAAAATTTGAACATTAAAACTACACTTTGCAGATTTTAAATCTGATTTTGCTGCACTTTTATTTTGGACTACGCAGTTTTGTACTAAAATTCTGTGCAAAAGTTTTTGCAAAAAACAGTTTGATTTTCTGTACTAATTGTTTTAAAATAGAATTACTGCACTATTTTAAAATTGATTTTTGAGTTTTCAGTACATTTTCTGCAGTGTTTCGAGTGCAAAAAAAAACATCATGGATTTGCACTTTGCTCCCTACACTGTTTTATATAAAGTGTGTTTAAGTTCCCCCCCTGTTTAGGTAAAATAGTTTTACTATTTGAATAATACAGTGAATAAATTTTTAACTGAACCATTTACCACACTTTGAAATATATGTATTTAGGAACTTTTAAAATTCATGTTGCACTACTTAAACATTTCCAGTAATTTTTGCATGCAATATCATATTTTCCTGAATTTATTTCATTATATTTATCTTAGATGACAAGTGACAATATTGTCAGTACTCTTGTCACTACCCCTGTTACATCTCCACATGTGTCGAGGAGGAAAATTAAAAAAATTCAATAATACATACTTCAAAAAATGGCAACATAAAATATTGTTCTAAAATAAGACGAACCTCAAGCTTAGTGAAATAAAACTGCTAGACATGCATTGCATGGCTGCAGCGGAAGTATGGAAGCATACAAATTTTTTATGCCGCAATGTATTAGACAATATGCTATATGACATGTATTGTTTGATTAAAATTGCTAGAAACTATGGTAATTATTAGACATAAAAGTACAAAATAGAAGACGATGGTTTAAAGAAGTTTGTTATTGGAAAGTATCCTCTGGGGTCGGGGAGAAGCCGCAGCCGCTACCCATGGGTGCGCACTGAGCGAAGCTCGCCCCGTGACCCTAGCCGGTAAAGAACCACGAGGAGGTAAACCGGTCTAAGCAAGCCCTGGCTGACCGACTCAGCCGGAAAGGCTGTTAGATGGCCCTCCACAATTAGAATAAGGACTGCCCCAAGAGGAGTCGAACCCGGGACCTATTGGTCCCAGGCCCTTCAGCCCGCCATCCGAACCAACTCAACTATCCCTTTCGGAGCGTTATTGGAAAGTTTCTTGAGTACAAGATAGTTGGTCCTAAGTTTGTAATCAATCGAGTACAAGACTGTCAATTGATTATTCATGACAAATAGTGAATAATTTTAAATTATTGCAATCATTGAAAAATTACCACCAACTTCGAATGATTTTAAAACTTACCTAAAGTATAAACATAAACTGACGACACTTAATTGTAAGATTAAGGATTGAAAAAAATAATCGTACTTTTGAAAATAAAAAATGAAAATCAGTTCATGTTTAAAGAAAATATAGAGCAAGTTATGTAATGACCCAAATTTTTGAATTAAAATAAATTTACAATTTTTGACATGAGTATGATGAAATAAAAGGTAAATGTGATTAATTTGGTGAAATAACAAGCTTAATTGAGCTAAGTTTAGAAGATTGAGGCCCAAGATACAACATTTAGTATCAAGGAAAGGGGGCCCGGGCGCACAGATAGGCTTGCCCAGGCGCATAGACTAAGGTGACATCTGATTGATTTGTTAGTCCCATGTTTTGCTCTATCGCATGCGCCACTCGGGTGTCTCTTCGAATTCAAACTTGGGAGAGAGGGAGCAATAGGGGGGAGAGGAAGAGCCTTTCTCTTGAAGGCTTGTATGCTATATTTGTATATACATGTGTGTGTTTGTGTTGCTAATTTCAGACAGAAGAAAGAACTAAGAGTTGGGAGAAGAACGACGATTGGTAGGTGTATCAAACCTTAGCCAAATCTAAATTAATTTTATAATTATGCAATTAGATCAATTTTGAACATATTGGTTTGATTATTTCGATGATAGGATTAACCATTTGAGCGTGTGGGGTTTCTGAAGTTGCCGACGTTTACTGGCAAAGTCACTGAGTTACGTTTTTCTTCATTTCGTCACTTGAAGTAGGGATTAAGCGTATTTTATTTACAGATATAATGTGCAAAAAAAGATTATATAGAACGATATTAGCATATTCATTTTGAGTTCTAAATGTATGCAGTGGGAGAATATGCAAATTGTATACATGTATATATGTATATATATGTTTGTGAGGAAGAAAATGAAAGTAACTCCATATTTTGATCCATGCTTGTTGAAAACAAAAGTTGATCATTTCATTTCGAGAATTTAGCCCTCATAAGTGAAAATTAGTTTAGGCAAAAAACATATCAACAAAAATACATATACAAATTTACTTTTACCCATTTTATGTTAAAATAAAATATTATTTATTATTTCTTAGAAGTACTAATTTGCTTTTATTTTTTTAAATAATATTTTTTGAACGACCATATATGAGCCTATATGACACGTATGCCATAAATTTAGTTAAATTTAATATTTTCTGTTAATTTTGTATTTAATTCAAATCATGAAGAAGTTATGTGTTTAACTTTTAAATTAGAGTAAATTAAGTATTTTTGGTCCAAACTACAGAGGACTAAAGTGTAATTATCCTTAATAAAATCACATGTTCTATTTACTTACTTGAGTCTTCTGACATATGACATAATAGATCAGGACATATATGCTAGTTTTAATACTTTGTGTAAATTGGTTGATTAAAATTTTTTGCCTAATTCATTAAAGTCAATATTGATATAAATCATAAATGTGAAACTTATGTTGAGACCAATTAAGTTAACTAAGGATTCTTTTCATTCAATTGAAAGTAAGAAGTTTTGAATCTCTAAAATTAATTTACAGTTACATATGTGATTTAAAATTTATTCAAATTAGAAGTGGTAAAAAAATTTTTATTACTTTTATTAGCGATTGCACTTATATTGTCATGTGTATTTGCTGGAAGCGAAAACAAAGCATTTGAAATATTTGTAGAATACAAAAAATGAGGTTAACGAATCCTTAATATGATATATTAAATTATTTTAATTATATTATTTATAAAAAATAATTTTATTCAAAAAAATATATATTAAATATAAATTAATTATTTTCTTTAGTAATTTAATTGAATTAATTAAATTAAATAACTGTTATATAATTGATTTTATAAATTAATCAATTAATTTAATTATATTATTTTTTAAATTAATTTATAGTTAACTAATTTAATTATATTATCTATTAAAAATAATTTAATAAAATATATTTTCCACGATACAAAAGATGACTTTCGAGGCTCACTGCCGTCGATCTCTTCTCTTTAAAAAGACGCTGTGCAGGCAAGTCAATCTTTCACATTCATTTAATTGAATAAATTATTAATTAGTTAATTTAATTTAATTAATTCAATTATATTATTTATTTTAAAATTAATTAATTAATTATATTATTTATGAAAAATAATTTGATAAAATATATTTGATACTAATTTAATTTAATTAATTCAGTTATATTATTTATTTTTAAAATTAATTAATTAATTTAATTTAATTATATTATTTATTAAAAATAATTTAATAAAATATATTTCACATTAATCTACTTAATTAAGTTTTAATTAATTCAATTATATTATTATTTTTTAGATTAATTTAATTATATTATTTATTAAAAATAATTTTAGTTTAATAAAATTTTTGAATAAAATAATTCATTTTAATGTGATGCAACAAAACGGATAAAGTATTAAAATTGATAAAATATTTACAATAGGAAAAAAAAAAGAGTAAAAACACCTTTTTTTTCTTACATTTTTTGTTTAATTTTTCATTTTTTTGGAAACAAAAATAATAGAATTGATAAACATATTTTTGTTGTTTGTTTTCAAAATCTGTAAATATAAAGAGAAAAACAATAAATATAAACATTACTAAATGGAACCCTAATGTCTCAAAAAATTTTAAATCAGCAAATTTCTTATTACCAAATGAAATATTAATTAAAAAATTAAAATATTATTAAATGGGTAAAATTGAGTTTATAAGTTTGATATCATTTGTATTCAACCCGTTTAATAATAACTTATTATTAAATTGGTATAACATAGCTCAACCTGTTTAATTACAACCCATCTGTAACTCGATCTAAGGTATCGTTTGGGAAGCAAAACTTAAATGACTTATTGACTAGTTGGCTTATTTGCTTATTTGTAAAATGGCCAAATTTACCCCTCTTACATTTTAATCTCTTTTTAAACCTTCAAAGACAAAAATATCAAATTAACAAAAACTAAAAAGTTAGCTAAAAAAAGTCACCTAAAAAAAGTCACATTTTTTCCCTTCCCCAACAGAAAAAAAGTTCCCAAATAGAAAAAAAGGTGGCTTTATTTTTTTTTACTTTTCAAAAAAAAATGTGATTTTTTTTTTAGCTAACTACTAAATAGCTAAAAAAAACTACCTATTCTACTTCCCAAACCAAGCCTAAATCCGTCCACTTCCCAACTCTATTAACGACCACCTTTCAAGACAAGTCAAACCTATTCTCCCTCTTTTTCGAATTTTGCATCGCGATAAACAACGATTCATTAATAAGTAATGTTACACTAACACCCAACTCTTATACTCATTTTACACCCCGCCAATTTGTACCGATCACTACAAGCAATGCATTTGGTTCAGAATCATCACAACCACAAAAAGCAATATCGTTCTTGTCACGTTTCGAGTTTCACAACCCAAGTATATGAACAAAATAACACACACAACACACCATTTAATAATTTTCCCTGTTTCACATCAGAGCCACACACACATTATGGAGCAAGGAATATAACAATAAATAAAACTAAACTTTAAACTTAAATAAATGCCACAGTTAAAATTCACTAGACAACTAAGCTCCAAAACTAAACCCAACCAATCTCTACAAAAATAAATAAATCAACAATTTATCTTTACTTCACAAACAGAGGTTTGTTACAATTCACTAAAACTAATTTCCTAGAGTCTAAAACAATTACATCAAAAAAATAATAAATAAAATTTTAATTCATATGCTCAGGAGGTTCAGCACGTAACTCAAATTCATTACCTGCATCATAAGCTGTAAGGGGTTTAGCACTAATACCATGCGTGCTCAGAACCCTAACAATAATAATAATATAAATGCAGTATACCCTAACATGTTATTAAGTGAAACAACTATGCACAAGTAGCAATTTCAAACAAGAAATTAAATCAATTTATCAATTTATCTTCGTTACAATTTAATTGTGTTTCAACACCACACAACACATAAAAAAAAAAATTTTAATTTCAAGGTACTGCTGCTTAGTTGTCTCGTAGAAACAAGACCTAACCAATATACATCATTCATTAATGTTTGCTTGGTTATCCCGTAGAAACAGAACTCAACCAATATACACCATCCTTCGTGTCTGCTTCCTAGGTTGAAATCTTAGGAATATAATATGCCACCCTTAGGCATCTGCATCATTTGTAGGTTACTAGCCTACTGGACTCGATTACTGCCCTCGCGCGAGTTTTGGGACTCTTAACCCTTGGGTACGTATACTCGATATTTTACCCCTCAATCCAAATAAAACATATTATTAAATTTTCCTTTTTAATTCCACATTAAATAAAATTTCCTTTGTTCTAAACTTTGAACTTTATTATTTATTAATTTACCAACATATTAAATAACACTTTAATTACATTAGATAAACGGTAATAACCACTAGGGATGGCCATCTCGGCCGACCCGTTCGTACTCTACCCGATCCCCGCCCCAAACGGGTAGGGGATTCGGAGATTTTTTGGGGATCGAGTAGGGTATGGGGGCATTTTTTAAAAAAAATTAGGGATCGGGTAGGGTACGGGTACGAGTCTGTCCCCGCCTCGTACCCTACCCTACCCGTTCCCCGACCCTCCCCATATTATCGTGTGTATATATATATATTTAATTTTTTAGTGTATTTGTTACTACAGATTTCTCAGTAAGGTAAGGAATTAAGATCTTAAGTTTCTTTATCTATTAGTTTCCTATTAAATTACTTTGTTTTCTAATTTACAAAAAAACTATAAATTGAGATAGACCAATTATGAATGTTTTTTTATTTATTTTTCCTATCTTGAACCATAGAACCTATTAATATGGTAGGAAAATAAAAACATAATAAGTGCTTTCTAAATATGTATATATGGTATTTTTTGATTTTTTAAATATGCATTAGGATTCTGCTCTATTTTTTTATAAGTCATATTTTAGAATTTTTGTATTTTTATATTTTTTTCAATTCAGGTACCCGTTTCCCCATGGAGATACCCATTCCCCATTTGAGTCGGGGATGGGTGGTAAAAATAAATCCCCAGTAAAGATTGAGTAGGGTATGGAGATCGATTTTAGTTTGGGAATCGGATATGGGGATACGTGTACCCGTCCCCTACCTGTCCAATGCCCATCCCTAATAACCACATTGCATCATTAATGCACACAAATATGTATAATTAATGGATTTAGACTGTGCATTTAATTCAATCAAGTTAATAAAAAGAGACTCGAGTAATCTATTGCCAGCAAGTATTCAAGCCAATTTTATCATTTATTACATTTATTATATGCCGTCCAATTCAAAAAACAATGTGCTTAACGTTTGCCGCCCAGCAAACCTTTGCTTAATGTCCCACACATTTATTTCATGCAACAAATGCTGCGTCCCAAGCATTTATACAATGCCTCCGAATGTTTAACAGAATCAATTAATAACTATTTATCAAACCTCAATTTCAATCAATCGTCCTAAATTAATTACGTGAACTGATCATATATATATATATATATATACTCAAAATCCGTAATAAATTGTGTACATATATATTTATTTCATATATATATATATATATATATATACAAAATTTATATCTCGTGATTATCAATCAAACTATATGAATATATCTACGCATATATATATATATATATAAAATTCATATTTAAAAGTTCCGCCCCTTACCTCAACTGAAAATGCAAGTTGACAAATCTGTATGGAAGAAAACGCTGCACAAATCAAGAAAATTTCAGCTGCCGTTCTTCTACTTCTTCTCCTTCTCCCTTTCTCTCGCTAGGGTTTTTTTTTTATCAAAATAAATATAGCTTTATATATTTAAAGTAGAAGAGTTTTAACCCTAACTAACTAATTAATTTCTTACTCTCCATAGGTTTAGAAAAATTACACTTTTTTTTTTAAATTTAAAATCTTTTTACATATAACCCAAAATTAATATTTTTAAATACAACTTAAAATTAAATATCAAAATTATAAATTATTAAATTTAAATAACAAAATAAATTCACTAAATAAATATATATATATAATAATTAAATTAAATAAAAATTCGGATAATTACAATTCTACTTTTTAAATTAATTACAATACCCACTTTACAAAGTATTTTCCTCAGACAACTGTTTGCTATAGTCATCAAGAAGCCTTCTTCACTGAAGCCGAAAGAACTTTAGACAATCGTTGGCGAAGTTATTCGCTGAAGCCAAAGGTATTCTCAATTTGTAAGTGGAAGGCTTCAATGATTCGATTCTTTCTTTGATTTCTTTCACAATTTTTAATTTCTTAGAAAACCTAAATTTGGTAGTTCAATGCTTCTTTTTTTTTTAGATTTTGGTCAGAGCTTTGTAAAAAATTAGGTAGCATTTGGTTTGTTTTTCTATTTTCTGTTTTCATTTTATGTTTTAAAAATCTCAAAATAAAGAACCATAAAATGCTTTGTTTTCATTATTTTGAAATTTTCCTTGTTTTGGACTAAAAACACTCAAAACGATTTTTTGTCATTTTTCATTTTATATGTAAACTCATTTTCTATTTTTGAAAATAAAATTTGAAAACACAAGTAACCAAATACGTTTTGAGCTTTTTTCCTATTTTCAAAAGTATAAAATGGAAAATGTGTTCAAAACAGAAAATAAAAAACAAAAATAGAAAACAGAAAATAGAAAAACAAACCAAATGGGCCCTTAGGTTTTTTCCTTTTCAAATCTCTATTGAAAGATCCGAGGATTTCAAATCAAATTTTTCTTCAGTTGCTGTAAGATTTTTTGTTTTCCTACCATCTTGATCGGTAAGTGGAAGGCTTTAATGATTTGATTTTTTCTTTGATTTCTTTCACAATTTTTGATTTCTTAGAAGACCCAAATCTGGTAGTTCAATGCTTCTTTTTCTTTTAGATTTTGAGCAGAGCTTTGTAAAAAGTTAGGGTTTTTCTTTTTCAAATCTATATTGAAAGATCTGAAGATTTCAAATCAAAATTTTCTTCAGTTGCTATGAGATTTTTTGTTTTCCTACCATTTTTTTGTTGATTTTTCTATGATGGACAATTATAACGCCACCGTAATGAGCGTTACGATATGATCACCGTTTTACTTCCAGCCTTATCAGTAACGGAGGAGCCCGATTCTGTTGCGTAACAAAAACCCTTGATAGAAGCATCTGCACAGATAAGTCCATCTCTCTCTCTCTCTCCCCCCCTCCCACACACACACACCAAACACAATTCTTACGATCCAGAAATGTTCCGTTGTGTTTGCTTTCATCGAAAAAGTTATCAAGGTGAAAATGCATGTATGTATTTGTAATTTTGTATGTGTAAACACTTTTAAATTTACACATGCAACCCATAAAATAGCTCTCTATTTCACTCTCGTGTTGGGTGGCATTTATTTAGTTTGTGGGTTAGCTATTTTTGGTAGATTTTTTTTTTTGGTTGATTTTTGGATTTCTGTGTTTATACAGGCATGCTGACATTACAGGATGTCTTTCCTATATGTGTGTTTGTGTTTGTGAATGTGTATTTTGTGCAGAATTAATAGTTTCATAGATTTTAGCATCAGATAGCTTGTTCAACAATTCGAATCCGAATCTTAGAGGGAGTCGTCGTGATTTCGTTGAGAATTGAATAACAGTGCATTTGTGCTTTGTGTTAGTATGTTGAATAATTGATTTTGTGGTGGTTCATTACATACACGCGCGCGCCCGCGCGCGCACACATATATATTGAATATGAATCGAAATTTTACTTAAACCAGTTTTAGAGCATTTTGTCTAAAGTTCTAAACTTTATTGAGTAATTTTAAAATATTCTTATTTGTATAGATTTGACAGATTTTATGCTAGGCGTGTCACTTGTGGAGTGTCAGAGCAATATGCACATCTAAGTAGCAATACCCTTCAAACATATTTGTTTGAATCCCCCACTTCTCTTGATCTTTTGATCTGTGATGCTCATTATGAAAAAATATGTTTTGTAAACTTTTTTTGTTTCTACTGATATGTTTAGTGCTTGAACTGTTTTTTTTTTTTTTTTTTGCTGATATGCTGGTTATAAGAAAATATAATGCTTGATATATTCAGAATCTATTGCTTTGTTAAATTCATTATACTAATTTTCATTGGAAATCAGGGTACTGATTTTTTTGTTTTTTCTATTATTCTTCATAGCGAACACAGATTGGATCGACTTTGCTGTTTTTTCTATTTTTGATTCCTACACATGATTTGATTTTGATTGTTCTTGTATTTGTTTTGATTCGTTATTTTCTATGCAGAAAAAAAAATAAAAAATAAAAAGGCCTAAAAATATAAAAAAATAATTTTAATAATTTCAAAAAGAAAACAAAAAAATTAGAACTGCTAGAAAAATATTATTATTATTAACTTTTTAAGTTCCAGCATAAGGATATGCAAGACTCATTGCTTTTATCTAAGTGTTTATTTAGCAATAGTGCTACTCTCATCATATTTCTATCCCACTCCAATCACAACTCGTATTGTTACCATTGACTTTCAATTAGGAGATAACAATTTACGGCTATGATAATTTTGGATGAAATATACCAGTCATAACCCGTAATCATCAGTACAAAATAGGTAAGTAGTGATTGCAG
Organism: Vitellaria paradoxa; assembly: GCA_019916065.1. Lineage (NCBI taxonomy): Eukaryota > Viridiplantae > Streptophyta > Magnoliopsida > Ericales > Sapotaceae > Vitellaria > Vitellaria paradoxa. The sequence continues at coordinate 50,895,280 of CM034235.1, read as the reverse complement.
CTCATTCGTGTACTACAACTCCTACAGTAGATTTTTCCACTATAACCCCCTTGAAACCTTATAATTTGTATTTTCTTTTATGGTACTTATGTAAAATTAATTGGAGAGAGAGACTAAAACATATGCAGTAACCGCTAAAATATAAAGTTTTGAAAAAAAAAATTAAAACCAATGGATTATCATAATTTGTTCGATTTGAACTTTTTATCCATAGACTTAATGTAAATTAGTTATATTACTTATAATAAAAATATACCTAATATTAATTTAAATCATTTGATTATATTATTTATAAAAAAATAATTAAATAAATATATACTTAATATTAATTTAAAAATATTAATAGTTTAAATATATACATTTTATTTCAATGATTTATATAATTTTTGGTTATTGAAAATTTGAAACACATTTTTTTTAGTTTTAAAAATAATATAGAATAACATTTTTCTTTTAACATCTAACATAATATCTCGGAAAAAAAAATATAACTTAATATATTCAAAAATTCATCAAGTTTATTTGTATAAAAAAACATATTAAAATATTTTTTATTATTTAACCGAAAACTTGGCACCTAAAAAACCTATATAATTTAATTAATCAAATTAATTAATTATTGGTTATTAAAATATATTTTACTCAGTTATTATATTAATTATAGTTAATTGACCAAAATATTTTATATTAATTTAGGTAATTTAATTATATTTTTTATTAAAAATAATTTAATAAAATACATTTCTTATTAGTTTAGTTAATTAAATTAATTAATTATTAGTTATTAATTAATTAATAACTATTATGTTTTAAAGTAACAGAAACAAATTTTTCATATAAAAAAATTAAATATAAATATAAATATATATTTATCCAATCACATGTGCCTTGCAAGTTATGAAAGCTTAATATGAAATTAAAAAAAAAATTAATTTTTTAATTAATAAGTAGTTAGTTATAAAAAGAATTAATAACTCTATTTAGAAAAAAAAAATAAAGTTAATTTTTAGTTAATTAATTTGATAAATTTACTTTTAATAATTTAAAAAAATTAAATATAAAAAATTAAAATTTGAACATTAAAAAAAAGGAAAAGTTACCCATGCTAAACAAACAAAAATTTTACTTTCATCGTTTTTTGTCTCGCACTAGACACTACTTGTCTATTTTGTACTAATGATTACGAGTTATGATTAATATATTTCATCTAAAATCATCACAGCCGTAAATTGCTATCTCCTAGTTAAAAATCAATAATAAAAAAATGAGCTGTTATTGGAGCATGATAAAAATACGATGAGAGTAGCACTACTGCTAAATAAACTCTTAAATAGACGCAATGAGTCTTGCATATCCTTATACTGGAACTTAAAATAATAATAATAATAATAATAATAATAATAATATTTTTTAGTAGTTTTAATTTTTTTGTTTTCTTTTTGAAATTATTAAAATTATTTTTTATATTTTGAGGCCCTTTTTATTTTTTATTTTTTTGTTTTCTGCACAGAAAATAACGAATCAAAACAAATATAAGAACAATCAAAATTAAATCGTGTGTAGGAATCAAAAATAGAAAAAAACAGCAAAGTTCAATCTGTGTTCGTTATGAAGAACAGCAGAAAAAACAAAAAATTCAATACCCTAATTTCTAATGAAAATTAGTATAATGAATTTAACAAAACAATAGATTCTGAACATATCAAGCATCATATTTTCTTAGAACCAGCATATCAGCCAAAAGGAGAAAAAAAATAACAGATCAGGCACTGAACATATCAGCAAAAAAATAAAAAAAAATAATTTACAATACATATTTTTTCATAATGAGCATCACAGATCAAAAGAATCAAGCAAAAGAAGTGGGGGATTCAAACAATTATGTTTGAAGGATAGAGCTACTTAGATGTGCATATTGCTCCAACACTCCACAAGTGACATGCCTGGCATAATATCTGTCAACTCTATACAAATAAAAATATTCTAAAATACTCAATAAAGTTCAGAACTTTAGACAAAATGCTCTAAAGTTGATTTAAGTAAAATTTCGATTCATATTCAATATATGTGTGCGTGTGCGCGTGTGTAATGAACCACCACAAAATCAATTGCTCGACATACTAACACAAAGCACAAATGCACTGTTATTCAATTCTCAATGAAATCACAACGATTCCCTCTAAGATCTAGATCCGAATTGTTGAACAAGCTCTCTAATGCCAAAATCTATGAAACTATTAATTCTACACAAAATACACATTCACAAACACAAACACACAAATAGGAAAGACACTCTGCAATGTCAGCATGCCCATATAAACACAGAAATCTAAAAATAAAAAAAAAAAAAGAAAATGTGCCAAAAATAGCCAACCCACAAACCAAATAAGCGCCACCCAAAACGAGAGTTAAACATAGCGCTATTTTATGGGTTGTACGTGTAAATTTAAAAGTGTTTACACATACAAAATTACAAATACATACATGCATTTTCACTTCGGTAACTTTTTCGATGAAAGCAAACACAAAAGAACATTTTTGGATCCTAAGAATTTTGTGTTGTGCGTGTGTGTGGAGAGAGACAGAGAGAGAGATGGACTCATCTATGCAGATGCTTCTATCAAGGGTTTTTGTTGCTCAACAGAATCGGGCTCCTCCGTTACTGATAAGGCCCGATACCAGAAATGGAACGGTGATCACACCGTAACCTCCATTAGGGCCGCGTTACAACTGTCCTTCATAGAAAAATCAAGACAAAATAGTAGGAAAACAAAAAATCTCAGAGCAACTGAAGAAAATTTGATTTGAAATCCACCAGATTCGGGTCTTCTAAGAAATCAAAAATTGTGAGAGAAATCAAAGAAAGAATCGAATCATTGAAGCCTTCCACTTACTGATCGATATGGTAGAAAAACAAAAATCTCACAGCAACTAAAGAAAATTTTGATTTAAAATCCTCGGATCTTTCAACAGAGGTTTGAAAAGGAAAAACCCTAATTTTTTACAAAACTCTATCCAAAAACTGAAAGAAAAAGAAGCATCGAACTAACAGATTTGGGTCTTCTAAGAAATAAAAAATTGTGAAATAAATCAAAGAAAAAATCGAATCATTGAAGCTTTTTACTTACCGATCAAGATTAAGCAAATAACTTCACCAATGGTTGTCTGAGGAAAATACCTTTGGCTTTAGCGAATAACTTCGCCAACGGTTGTCTGAAGTTCTTTCAGCTTCAGCGAAGATGGCTTCTTAGATGACTGTAGCAAGCGGTTGTTGGAGGAAAATACCCTGCAAAGTGGTTATTGTAATTGATTTAAAAAGTAGAACGATGTTATTTTTGCGGTTGTAATAATTTTGTATCAAATATATTAATTATTATGAATAGTGATTTGTACAAATTGACAAAATATAAATATGGGCGTGTAAGTGTTGAGTATAAGTGTATGGTTACTTTTCATTAATCTCCAAGAAATCCCGGCTTCTTTTATCAGCGGCGGTCTATTTCGCTTCGAGTTTTTCTTAGATCAAGCCAATCCTCGTATTTGTCCGTGTCGTTTTATGCCGTGTCGTTTTATGTGCAAGCAGGGGCTGACATCGTGAGCGATGTTAGCCCGCTGTCCTCGCCGACGTGACCTTTCGTTGGCCGCTGGTTTCAACTTCTCTCTCGTTTTTTTTTTTTTTGGTTTATTTTTGCTTGTTTTAGTCTTCCGCACAGATTTAACCTCGAGAGATTCACTCCCTAAGTCAAACCCCTAGAGAGTGAATCTCTTTTGGTTTGTGCCACACATACCGGCCCCTCAACATGTATAGCGGTCAATCGCGAACTCGCGTAGCGGCGGGGAGTCGGACCCACACCCAAGAACTGGATACGGTTCGTCCAGCCAAGGAGGCCCGTCCTACCAACCTTTACTACGCTTTGTGCCCGGGAGGCTGGCCCCAAGTTTTTGCTAGAGAGGAGACTTGAACTTGAGACCTTGGGGTGGTAAGCCCCTAAGTCCCAGTCCAAGACCATCCCATCTTAAATCCTTTTTTTTTTTTTTTAGTCTTCCGCACAGTTTTTTTTTTTTTTTTTCTAAATCAAATCGGCCAACAAGACTGTGCTTTAAAAAAAATTAATTTTTTTAATCGATTACTAATTAGTTATTAAAAAAATTAAACTTTTTATGTTTAAAAAGAAAAAATTAATTTTTTTGTTAATTTGATATTTTTGTCCTTCAATATTAAAACAAGTTAACATGTAAAATGGTAAATTTGATCATTTAAAAAAATATCAATTTTTTATAACTTGGCTTTGTTGGGTTGACTGACGTTGAAGGTCCGTTGCCCGAGCAATCATGGCCGTTTATTTTTTTTTTTTTTTTGCTTGGTTAAGTGCACTGGTCTTTTTTTTTTCTTTAGTTTATAGTTAAAACTGGCCAACAAAGCTGTGTTTCAGAAGAAAAAAAATATTAATTTTTTTAATTGATTGCTAATTAATTATTATAAATTATTTTTTGTTTAAACAAGACAAAATTAATTTTTAATAACTATCTTTTTAATTTTTTTGTTAATTTAACATTTTTGTCTTTTAATGTTTAAAACAAGTTAACATGTAAGATGATAAATTTAGTTATTTTCAAAAAAATAAAAAAATTAATAATTGATAACGGAGTTACCAATTTTTTTCCCAAACGTAACTTTCAACGTCAGTCAATCCAACACCGTCGAATTATCAATAATTGACTTTTTTTTTAACGACTAGATTCACTATTTTACATTTTAACTTATTTCGAAAAAATTAATATATTTTTTTCAAAACACGGTCTTGCTGATTGGTTTGAATTAAATTGGAGAAAAAAAAATCAACGCGAGAGGCTAAACCAATAAAAGAGAAAGAGAGAGAGAGAGAGGAGTTGAAACGAGCGGCCAATGAAGGGCGCGTCGAGCAGGGCAGCGGGCTATCATCACCCGCGATGTCAGCCCCCCGCTTCCGTTTTATGTCGATGTACCTAGATTTCATCAACCCACTGGCGTATAACTACCACAGTTCTTGGGACACTTCCTCGACGGGTTCTCAAGTGTTGCTCTTTGACAAGTCTAGCAATGTTAGCACAATCTATGGTATTTCGACGTGGGTTCAAAATTGTTTGACCTCGGAGAAACTTGTCATGGGAATTCTAATGTTTGGACGGACGTGGAAATTAAAGGACCCGATTGATCACGGAATTGGAGCTCCGGCGACTGGGACCGGACCTTGCCAAGAAGGGGTTTTAATTTGGCTAACAATGGGACTGTTGTGTTTGATTATGAAACAGTGTCAACTTTTTGTATTCGGGAATTAATTGGATTGGGCATGATGATGTGACGTCGGTTGTGAAAAAGATGGAGTTTGCTCACAATTCATTGAGTTTTTAATTCTAAAAAATGTGTTGAAATGGATACATACTAAATACGATTAAAGCAGAAGGGCCTATTTGATGGTTTTTATTTATTTTTTTAATCAAATGATAAGCGTTTTGCAAAGTAATTTTGGCTAGGTCAATGTCTAATTCTCCCCTAACAACTAACTAAGATGATGTAGATGAGTTTTTCTAAAAAATGTAACTCTTGTTGTCTAAGATAAGTTCCTTGTAGTAAAAAATACGAAAAATTGTATTTAAGTCATATTTTGTAATCTTTTAAAACTATTAGCCATATAAAAAAAAAGTATTGCTTTTAAGTTACATTAATGTAGAAAATTTTGTATTTAAGTCACACTTTTAAGTGGGTCCCACAAGTTTGTTTTAAATATAGTTTCTAATATACCAATAATATCTTTTATTTCTATGATTAAGTTACACAAATTATTTCTGAGAATCACGTGAAGATATCGTTTACTGAGAATCACGCTTCTTCCGTTTTTTTTCCTTGCTTGTTTTCAGTTTCATTGTTTACAGTTTTAGTTATGAAGATATGAAAAAGATAGAGCTTATTTGGTCTATTTTCTTCATGGATTGATTTTGCCGATCAGCATTTTGAGCTATCTTCAAAACAGTATTGGTACTGTTTCAAAAAATATAATGATGTTGGCTCGTATAGTTGGTTTGTGTTATGTATCGATTGATGTTTTTTAGGCAGTATGAAACAGTAACCAGTACTATTTTATTGGTACTATTTTTAAAACAGCACCATGAATTATAAGCAGATAACGAGTTTTAAGGGTAAGAGAAATCCATGGGGCCGATCTACGTTTTGAGCTATCTTCAAAACAGTATCGGTACTATTTCAAAAAATATGATGATGTTGGCTCGTATGGATGGTTTATGTTATGCATTGATTAATGTTTTTTATGGTAGTATGAAAATAGTACCGGTACAAAACAATACCGGTACTATTTTCAAAACAGTACCATAATTATAAGCAGATGGCAAGTTTTGGGCAAGATAAATCCATGGGGTTAATTAGCATTTTGAGCTATCTTCAAAACAGTACCAGTACTGTTTCAAAATCAGAAAAAATAAAGATACTTAAAAATGATGATCAATTTAGGTTTTTCTCAAACAGTTTTGATTTTGTTTTCAAAAATCGATTTTGCTTGCTTTGTAAAGAAGATGGAAAGTCGCGAAAGTTATGAGTGAAGTGTGCACTATTTTCGGATAAAACTAGCAGTTTTGAAATGTAGTGAAAAACGTGCGATGTCATTTTTTGTCTTTTTGTTACAAGTGTGATTTATTCACAAATAAATTTTTTGGGTATGACTTAAATCCTTATAAGTCTATAAATAGTAGTCGGCCTCCAAAAACCCCTAAAAAATAAATAATGAATGAAAAACAAAAGCACAGAAGCCAATTTGAATTTGTTTCTTGAACTTAATTTCATAATCTTGAAAAGATTTCGTACCATTTTTCAATTCTAGAACTTGGGCTTTTATAATATTTCATGAAACAAAATAGTCGATGTAAAAGTAGTCCTTTCCATTTTTAGAAATTAAAAAATTTACCAAAAGACACTGTAAATAGGTCATCTTTTGTGTGAATTGGATCCTATGGCTTAATGGCTATTTAGAACTCCTACAAAAAAATCTCTCGAGTTTATAAGACTAGAAAAATTCAAAAAACTTACTTAATCTAAACTCACAATTCAATGAATCCCCAAATAACAGAAATCCAATAATGTAGAGCCTAACAGGATCCAAGACCACTTGGTTACAAGAGCAAATGCAATGGATAATTACTTAAAAGTGTTATATCTTGGTTTTAGCTACCAAGATATTGTATATTTTTATCACTAGAAAATTTAGTTAAAACGGTAAAATATAAGGTGGAAAAGGGCTGACGTCTGCCTTATCCAACCAAAGTTGGCTTCTACTTATCCCTCGAAGGTTCGAAATTTCATTAATTAAACTCTAAATAGGTAAAAACACGGGATAATAGATAAAAGAAAATGAAACAAAGACTTAGATCATGAGCTTACGAAGTAAGGAATTAAGTAAAATAAAAGCTTGTGCACTTTCCAAAATAAATTCACCAAATATGCTTTCCAAAAGAAAGCTCTGTAAGAAATTTTCAAATATGTTTCCAAAAAATGAAAACTCCCAGATATTGATACTTTAAGGAAAGGGTATGCTAAAAGAAACACTTTCAAAAGACAAGATTTTGAAAAACAATGAAGTTCCTAAAAATCAATTTGCTTGAGAGATTGGCACAAGTCAAGAATTTACCTAAACCAAGCATGCTAAGATTGGGAACATCTACCAATTGCATATTCAAACTTCGAAATGATAACCAAGAGAGTGTGCCTTGATTAGCATGCGATGGCTAGCAGAAATATAAGCCAACGTGGCTTTGGTTACAATATAAATCTCTATATTTTTGGATATAAGTGATATGGGGAATCTTTGTATTTTTGGAAATAGTCAACTAGCTTTAGCATGTTCACATTATAAATAAGCCTATGGTTAATGGTGTGAAACATAAAATACACCTTTTCACCTTCTCTTTAATCTCACTTTAAAAAAAAAAAAATTCTCTAATTTCTCTTTCATCCTAAATTAGTTTTAATTTCAACTGCTTTGACAAGTAATATGATAATAAAAATTAATAAGAAAAATAAAACTCCTATACAACAAGTCCAACAAGTAGACTACCCTCAATATTCTTATCATGTGTCCTTCCTACATATTCTAGCCTAGGCTTAGAGGTTAATGGATTATCTAAGCAAGCTAGAACACTATTAGGAAGGGCCAAAATGTTAGGAGCTTGGAATCATTACATCATTTCTGAAAATTTATCGCCCTTCAAGTAAGGAATTTGTAATACAATTGCCTGAAAAAATTTCTTCTTGTTTTTTGGAGCCCCTTTTTACTTCTTTATCCTGGTTTGTTGAAAAAGCTGGCTTTTTAGGAGTTGGCACAATATCAATTTCATTTTTCAACATTGAAGAAATTTCCAACATTGATGGCCTATCTTTTGATTTTTCTTGGACACACAACAAAGCCACCTGCATACATCGTATGGTTTTACATGATGAAGATGCATCATCTAATTGTGGATCTATGAACTCAAGGCTTTTACCATCTTTCCACAATTCATATGCCTGGAAAAAAAATAGCAATCTCAATTGTTTTCTTTTTAGTTAACTTACCAATTTTTGATGTAGAACTTAGATTTGAAAGCCTTGTCAAGGTAACTTACATATTGTAGAAGAGTGAGATCTTGATCTGGACCGCATAGGCATGCAGTCCTTTTGCCACTTATGATCTGCAACAGTAAAACTCCAAAGCTATAAACATCATATTTTGTAGAGTATATACCATCTCTTACATACTCTGGAGGAACATAACCACTGCATTAAAAAATAAACAAAAATGTTTAGAATTTCATAATAAAACATGCTTGCTTGTAAGACTTATTGATTCACTTACTATGTCCCCACAATCCGGCTTGTGCTAGCTTCACATTCATCTTTCTGAAAAATTTTAGCTAAACCAAAATCTGATATTTTAGGCTTCATCTCATTATCCAATAAAATGTTACTAGCCTTCAAATCCCTATGAATTATTGTCAATCTCGAATATTCCTGGAGGTATAGAAGCCCTTGAATAACTCCTTCAATGATTTGAACCCATTTCCTCCAGTCTAATAACTGCCGTCTAGCCGGATCTACATAATGCAAGATCTATTAATAATTAGTTATCCTAGTGATAACTTTAGGTGCATATTACGCTCAGGCCTCAAATTCAACCACAATTATTTAATTTTTAACTTAGCGGTGTGTGCCAAAACATGGTTGGAAATTTGTAGGCACAAAATTTAATATGGAGTTTGAGCACCTTGGATGTGATTCTTTGATTCTCACTTGTAGAAAACTATAGTACATGGACTCAGATAAATCCATCGCTTAAAACAGCTACATGTATTATGTGGTAAAAACTTCCATTTCTAAATATGCTTGTTGAATGAATGTCCAACTAGAGGACACATCTCATACCCTTAATTATGTGTTGAGTGTCGAATTACTTTATACATTTAGAAAAGTACATGTAAGGTTGGTAGAAAAATGGGTTGATTGTGGTAGGAGATGTTTTGTTTTGTCAAAATAAAATATATGTCAGAAACATCTGCAAGTTATACTTTTTAGTCTTCTAGAAAATTGATGGTATAACCCAAATCTACAAGGATTTTTGGCAACATGAATGAGTGCCAGGCTGAGAAGATTGCTGCAATCCTACTCAACATAACAGGAGTCTTGCTGTGCTCCATATTCTTGATGGAAGTATGATGACTAAGAAGTTTTCTTGCCCGGTCAAAATTTTGTAAATTAGAGCTAATAACCCCTGTGATTTGTAAAGCTATTGTTGCTCAATGTATTTGTCTTTTTGATTGTTATCTTCATTTCAAAATCTAAAATGATTAAATCATTGAAATTATAAACAAAAGAATTTCGAGATCACAATGATGTCTGCAAAAGGTATAAGTCAAAGCTTGTTAATGATCTCTGCATTTAGACATTAAAAATATAAGTGGAAAGTGTAAGAGCTTGCAGACCATAGAGGTAGAAGTCCAAGCTTTTGTTTGGCATGTACTCATAGATCAGTAGCTTTTCATCCCTTTCAGTGCAAAATCCCAAAAGCCTAACCAAGTTGACATGTTGAAGTTTCGCTGTCAGTGTAACCTCATTTTTGAACTCCTCAGCTCCTTGTTTTGAAGTTGTAGAGAGTCTCTTTACTGCAATTTCCTGCCCGTCTAATAATTTTCCCTTATAAAACCACAATACAGCTAATCAGTCTTCTTCAATGAGAGATACTTCTGAGTTTTGATTTTGTGATGCTTGCTATGGATATAACTATAATACTGTTAAATGCAAGTTGAATTGAATCCATAAGTTTTCTATTAACACTACGTATAAAAGTGAAATATTGCCTACAAAAGAGCTACTCCCGTTGGCTGTTACAGGTATATTACTCCAATTCCAAACCACAGGTATCCCACCAAATATTACCTTATAAACTGGTCCATATCCACCCTCCCCAAGCTTGTTATTGCTTGAAAAGTTACTTGTGAAAGTTTTGATGTCAGAAAAACTAAATACTTGGAGGTTTGGAGATTCTGAATTTTTGCCTATAGTTGACATCCTCGTAACTAAAAAAATACAAAAAATGAATGGGGTTAATGTAATTATTTATAGTTAAATGGCATTAATAGTGAATTCTAACATTTGTGAATTGTTACCTTTCCTTCTGAGTACTCTCGTTCGCAAATACCAAATGAGAGTGGCTAGCAGTAAAGTGAGCAAAGCAATTGCAGGAAGCACAATCACCAATAACAATTTCTTGTTCCCTTGTTTTTTGCTTTCGCCATAAGCTGCAAAAAGATTGGTTATTATGTAAATCAGAACATGAACATAACAGATGTTTTAACAGATATTTGGCTTCATTTTTTCCACATATGCCATACATTGTTGTGGAAACAAGAGTTGCTTGAACAGGGCAAGGAGATGTTGAAAGAATTGCATAAGCTTTCTTTTTATAGCAAGTGTCCATTCATTCATGCTACTAACTTTGTTGGTTTCTGCCTCAAATTTCCAATTAGCAGATTCACAAGGGAGCAGCTACATAAATTACAGAGAAACTTTATCTATCACTTACCTGCCTTAGAAAGCACCCAATTGTCGTCACGGGCTACTTGCCATGCGTTGTAACCAAGAAGCCCCTTATCCTTTGCATAAGAAACCTTAGTTCTAATGGCCTCAACATCATCAAAACCAATCCAAGATGATCCAATGACATAGTAATTTACCACATACGTTGAATTGTACACTGATGCAGCAGCACCATAACCTCTCACGTAGTCCTTGATGAACTTGTAGGGCAGGTATCCATCTGGTGCAAGGGCTGGACCTCTTGCAGGCGATCCAATTGAGTTGTCTTTTGGATTCACAAGTTCCCACGCACAGCCATGGTATGCTAAGCCCAAAACCATCTTGCTAGCGGGAAATCCTTCAGCAATCCACTGCTTTATACAATAATCTGTACTTATGTTGCTTGAAGGGTCGTATAAAGCAGCATGAGCACGTGTAAAATTCTCGCTTGGTGGATAGTAGTAGCTGTACGCTACAAGAGATAACCAGTCCAAGTTCCTCTTCATCGAGTTTACTGGGTAAGTGGAGGAATTCACAGTGGGCCAGCAATTACCTGCCACAGAAAGGATGAGTCGTGATCGCTTAGAATTCCTTGATTCAGAGTCTATGGCAGCTCTCCACTCGTCAAGAAGAGTTCCTATGTTTGTCAAGTCAGTCCCCACGGTTGGTAGGATAGTAACCAGATCAATGCCTCCAAAGCCATAACGCCTTGCTATTCTGATTGAAGATTCAATGAGAGAGTTTCTGCGAGAAGCTTGGCTAACCATTGCAGAGAGGTCCAAAGAGTTTGTTATGGTTCCATCTACAGCTTTGATCGATACAAGTGTAGTAATGTGTGGATTCTTGCGCTTGACAGTGTCGGTGAAGTTGGAGAAGTATGGTTCGTCTGCAGGGGAGATAAAGACCTTGTCGGTGGAAGGGTTGATTTTTGCGAAAGCACAGATGAGGTGAGTAAACAGTGTTGAATCTACCTCATGAAAGGGGAGCGATGATGCACTAGAATCCCAGTAACCAGTTTTGATCCAGTTCTCTGAATAACTGACTTCTAAGGAAAGAAGATAAAGAAAGAGGGTGGTGATGATTTTGAACAACATTGAAGAAGAAGTCTCTATCTCCTGCTCTGAATGATCTGTATGTTTTCTATATCTTGCTGTTTTCAGCCATACATAGAAGGAAATTCTCAACGACCGCCTTAATGTTGGTCCACAACATTAAATGGAAATTGACTTCAAGTCTTCAACAGACACCTATGAAGCATGGATACTTCAAATTAGGCACCGCACTTGTATCGAATACTTCGAAGATATAGATACAGCTAAGATACTGCCGGATACGTATCGGATACACCACGTGGCGTATTCTAATTTTTTATTTTAAATTTTGCATAGGATACAGCTGGGATACGGGAAGGACACGGCAAGGATACGGCGGGGGTCCAAAATATAATATTTTAAACCTTTTTGGGGGTACAATTGATATGATAAAATTTTAGTAGGGGCCAAACTATAATTAACTAAAATAGATTGATATGATTGAAGTTTGATTTAACTAAAATTTAAGAAATGAAAAAACTATTTTTATTTTGGGATGTATGAAATTGTATTTGATTTTTTTTGTTATATTTGTGTTTTGTGTATGAATGATGTTGGTAGTTTTGAGTATGAATGATGTTAATTTATGGATCGAATAGTATTTTTCAAACTATATAATTGTTATTTATAAAATATTTAGTAGTATATATATACTATCTTCAAAATGATTTTAAATAAAAAAATATATTTTATTTTATTTTTTTGCCGTATCTTTGTCGTACCCGTATTCTCATTTTTTTAAAATTGTCGTATCTCATATCCGTACCCGTACCTGTACTTGTACCTACTCTCATATCTGTATCCGTATCCGTGCTTCATAGAGAGACACTCTTGCCCTCTAAACACGACTGATGTAGGAGGGTAAAATTGGTCACATGATGAGGTCTAGGACGAGAAAGAAACGGTCAACATGATTAAGAGTCTGAACCACTCGCATGACTTTGTGAATTAGATACTATTGAAATGGGACTTTAGTCCAGTCTTCAACAGAGACTCTTGCCCTCTAATCACGATTGATGTAGAAGGGCAAAATTAGTAACATGATGAGGTCTAGCAAGAAAAAGAAATAGTCAACATCATGATTAAGAGTCTTAAACACGCCCATGACTTTGTGAATTAGATACTATTGATTATTGAAATGGGACTTTAGTCACACTCACAATTTTTATTAAGTTATCAAGTTGTCTTTTACATTTTTTTTTTTTTTTTGGATCACACAAAACAATCACAATTTATAATAATGAATCATAATCAAGTACATACTTCTATGATGAGCTTGATTGGTCAATAATTTCCTAGATACTTTCCTGACACTACAACTAAATCCTCTAAAACTATGTTCTAGATCCAAAAATACATTCTTAGATTCCCAATTACATAGATTACTCTGTTTTAAATATCTAACAACTAAATCACTACCTGTCCCCACTTTAACCTTCGCACAATGTAAAAGTCTCACCCATTCCAAAGGTCTTAAACAAGCTAGTGCCTCAGCCATCAGAGCCGATTATACTTTAAACTCCTCTGCTTTAGATAAGAGAACACTATCCCTTCTATATCTTTGATAATCCAAGCTCCCGCTGCTCTCCCGGTCGTCTCCCTCCATGGTCCATCCACAATTATAATTATTTCATATGCCGTCTCAGGAGTAATATTCTTGTTCATAAAAGTCACTTCTTTTTTCTTATTGTTAATAGTATAAAAATTTGTGATATAAAATAAATTATGAATGATTACCTTTATACCCGTATACTTGTATTAAAATCACTTACATTCCATTTAACTTGTTATTATACACTAATAATCATTGGATGGAACAGTTAAGGTTAACGATGCATGAGATATAAACTTATAAAAAGTGTAAAGTGTTCAATATCCAACAAAAATAAAAGATGAAAAGACCAAAATATCCTTCCAAGCAACACTCTCATCCTTCAAGCATTTGTCGTTAGAGACATGGCTTTCAGTAGCCATATTACTGTCTGAACAATCAAGTTTCTGTCAGTTAAAGAGAAAGAGAAACAAGATATTGTAATTGAAGAAGAGAACAAGACAATGAGGAGGAAGAAAAAGAGAAAGAAGGTACATGTGAAAATTAAGGCCCTCAGTGAACTTCCTAACAAGATCTCCTTTTTCGTCGACCACTTCCCCTCTAACTTCGATCCTTTTGGGAAACAACCCACCAATAAGAAAGAATAACTACAATTCAAGATTAGGGTTTCAGTCACAAGGTTACACACACCCACACAGATATATATATATATATATATATATGTGTGCGTGTGTATAAAAGCAATTTCCTCAAATTTTCAAGAAATTTGAACTAGGTCTAGTTAAATTTTCTTCAAAACTGCTTAAAGTCTCATTTTTCATCTTCGTAATTCTATCTCTGTTTTTTTGTTTTTCTTTTATTAATGGGTATTGTTTGAAAAATTAGAGGTTAAGGTGAATCGTGAGAATGGGATTTGTTGCTTTACTAGAGAGGATCATTGATTTCAAGAATTCTTGTTCTAATATATATTATACATATATTGTGAATTTTGCATAAATTTTGTTCCTTATATATATTCTCCGAAAAAAATTTTAAATTTTTATTATCAGTAAAATTTTAAATCTTTTTGTATTATATTAGAGGGAAACTCTATTATTTAACTTATTTTTCAATTTGTTCATTCAAATGTACAAAATGTGATTTATTAAATTTATTCTATTTTCATTTAATGTAATTTTTAAATTTTAAATTTTTTTATACTAAATATTGAAACTCTGTTTAAATTCTATTTTAATTTGTAATTATCTAATGGAATTCTACTTAGTTAGACACCGTGGTTAATCTAATTTTATTTAACAAAAGCGTAGCATATTTTATATAAATTGAAATTTTTATTTATTTGAAATTTTTATCCTCACCTCTTTTATTGTCAATTGAACTAAATTCTACATTGATTATTATGTTAACTTTTAAATTATTATGTCTACATTAAATATTAAAATTCAATTTAGATAAAAATTTTAATACTAAGTAATAATTTTATGATCTTATTAAAAATATGATTTGATGAATTTATTTTAAATTTTGATTATATGCTTTAGATAGAATGCATTATTTTAAAATATATTTTGTATTTAAAAAAATAATTTATATTCATAATTTTTTTACATTAAATATATATCTTTTTAATCCAAATCCATTCAAATTCTATTATAAAATTGTGTCTGATTATAATTTACCGTAATGTTTATCATAAATTATTTTTTCAATATTTTCCATGAATTGTATAACATTTTAAATAATTTTACAATTCTAATATAAATTTAGAATTACAGTTCAATTCAAATATTATTATCATCTTATCTCGTTCTACTTTGAAAATCAAATAAAAGTAAAATTAAGAGTATTTATGAAAATATCTCTCAAATTATCTCTTTTTTTTTTTATTTCGTCTTCAAACTATCAAACACACTTATTGCATTCTTGAACTATTTGATTTCATTTTATTTGGTCCGAACGCTAATTCTATCAATTAAAGTCAATAGAAAAATTGTCTTATGCGGGTCATGTGACCTTTTTTCAGTCCACCCCAAGGATATAATAGTCAATCTATGTCTATTCCTCCCATTTGGCACCAAACAAATGTATGTTTTTAAATATAAATTATAAATATAAACTATTAAAAATATTTTTTTATTAAATATAATTTTATGAATTTATTTTAAAATTTAAATAAATGTTTTAGATAGAATGTTTTGTTCTAAAATATATATTTTTTAAATATAATTTTATGAATTTAAAATTACAATTTTCATTCATAATTTTATAATTTTAAATATATCAGATCTATTTAAACTAGATCATTAACTAATTTATATGATTATCATGTAAAAATAATTTACTTACTAATAGTTTATTTATATTTGTTTATGGTATTTACGTAAATATATTAGTTAATGATATAATCTTTATAGATCTGAATTAAAAGGATATATTTAAAATTATAAAATTATGAATATAAATTATAATTTTAAATTCATAAAATTATATTTATAAAAATATATTTTAAAACAAAGCATTCATCTAGAACATATATTTAAAATTTAAAATAAATTCGTAAAATTATATTTAATAAAAATATATTTTTAATAATTTAGCTTCATAATTTATATTTAAAAATATCACTTTTTGGCACCAGATAAGAGGAATAGACATAGATTAACCATCATTCTCTTGAAATGGGTTGAAAAGGGTCACATCAGCCGCACATGACAATTTTTTCGTTAATTTTAATAGATAAATTTAGTGTTTGGACCGAAATAGAACGAAATTGGATAGTTTGAAAATGTAATAGGTGTTTTTAATAGTTTGGTACCGAAATAGAAAAAAGAATGATAGTTTGAGAGATATTTTCATTAAAAAAACTCTAAAATTAAGAAATTTACAAATAAAAAGGAAAATAAAAAATAATGTAATAAATTATTTTTTAAATTTTTATTATTTTATATATCTAATTTGACATAATATTTCAAGTCTAGGAATGTCATTGCGTCAAGTAGGACTTAACTCCTAATATACGTGACTGTTAAAACTAAATATTAATTAAAACTCTATTTAAATTCTATCTTAATTTATAATTATCTAATAGAATTATATTTAATCATTGACTATGGTTAATCTAATTCTATTTAATAAATCAAAATTTTTATTCTTATCTCTTTCATTATCATTTGAATTTGACTATGTTAATTTTTAAGTTATTTTGCCTACATTAATTATTAGAATTCAATTTATATGAAAATTATAATACTAACAAATAAATTTATAATTTGTCAAGGAACATTGATACACTGCGTACGACCTAACTAACACTATAATTGTGACATGTGATTTTCAAAACTAAATATTAGAACTTTATTTAAATTCTATCTTAATTTATAATTATCTAATAGTATTTTATTTAATCGGTAATAAATTAAAATTTTTATCCTTCCCGTTCATTAATTGTCATTTGAATTCCACATTGATTAGTATGCTAATTTTTAAATGGTTATGGCTACATTAATTATTAGAATTCAATTTAGATAAAAATTATAATACTAGCTAATTAATAAATTCATAATCTTATTAAAAATATATTTTTATTAAATATATTATTCTTTGTTTCATCAATTGAAGAATGGATTGAATTCATTTCATTTACATATATGATGTGCAGAAGAAATTATATAGGATGATTTTGGTATGTTGATTTTGAGTTTGAGTTTTAAATGCATACAGTAGGGGAATATGCAAGTTATATATATATATATGTGTGTGTGTGTATATATGTCTGTGGAGAAAAAAATAAATGTAACTTCATATATTGATCCATACTTGTTAAAATCTCGAGTTTATCATTTCATTTTGTTCAAATAAGTCTTATGGTGTTATTTGAACGAGGAACTTTAAGAATTTAGCCTAGGTTTGAACCAATTCGAGATTCAAAGTCTGAAACCATGAAAAACAAAAAAAAAAAAAAAAAAAAGAGAGAGAGAAGAAGAAAACAGAAAACAAAGCTTTGTCTCGTTGCACATTGACCCAACCCTCGAGCGCATAGGTCCCCATGCCCGAGCATACGAGATGGGTCTTCCGTGTGCACAGGCCCCACCTAGATTGGTTGTTTTACCATTTTTGCTCATTAAAGTATGTATTTACTCTAAACTTTGAAAAACTAAGGCTTAAAATTGGATTTTATAAAGTGAAGGATATTATAACTAAACAAAGAAGTATATGATTTAAGTATTTGACAAATAACATTGCTAATGGAGGGTTGTTTATGTTATGTTATTGAAAGATATGATGCTATGAATCTATCATTTTTATTGTAAGTTGTTAAAGATAGTAGTTATGATATTGTGATTTATTGTTAATAGATTGTTATTATGATAAGTTGATGATTATGAATAAAATATGCTAAAGAAAGTGGAAAAAGATAAATAAAATGTGATGTTGTAATTATCGGGTTGGTGGATATTGGAAAATAGATAGAGTACAGATACTACTCTTAAGTTGAAAGATCCTAAACCTGCGTAGGGATTGATTAGTAAGTTAGTAGTCTATACCATGATATTTATTCTGACTCTTCGTGGCCATTGAATTTTGATCTATAAATAATGACGTTGATGATGATTTGGCTTATTGTGGCCTGTGATCCGTGATCTCAGGATAAAAAAAAAAAACAACGTTTTGGTTAATAGTTTTCATTAGGTGTTGGCCCATAA
This sequence comes from Vitellaria paradoxa, assembly GCA_019916065.1. Lineage (NCBI taxonomy): Eukaryota > Viridiplantae > Streptophyta > Magnoliopsida > Ericales > Sapotaceae > Vitellaria > Vitellaria paradoxa. Next base: position 50,876,839 of record CM034235.1, on the reverse strand, counting down.
AAATGACATTAGTAGTATATACTCTTGGTTTTGACGTGATGATTTGAGATGATAATAAAAGTGATAAATGAAAAATAATAATTAGAAAATTGGTTATATTGATTATTGAAATATTGGAATTGATTATAATTATTAATTATTAAAATGGCCTATAATTATTGGATATTGGTTTTGTGATGATTATATGTTGTTTATTTATTATTGCATGTTATATATATTTTTATTATGTATTGTGGGAACAAATGAATTAGTGCCTACATTCCTACAAATTGTAGTACAGGTGCAGAACCTGAAGCTAAGTGAGGCCCAGTGTGTCAAAATTAAAGTATAATTTTATTAGAGTTGTTTATTCAATATTTGGGACTGTAATATTATTAAATTTAGATTATTTCAATTTGATTGTAAGGTTATAAGGCCAATTTATTGTGTTGGGATTGTAATGGAGCACTATTGTTTGGTTTGACCCATGCTCAACTATTATTATTCTATTGTTATTGTTATAGATTTAGATGTCTATTGCAAAGTAGTTATGGTTCTAATTAGGATAATATTTGATGTATACATATTGTGTGTGATTACATCTAGTGCACCTCTCGGGTCATGAGATATGAGGCGTGACAAGTTAAGCATATCAACAATAAGAAAATGAAGCACCACCTAGTGAAAGCTCTAAAAGTGGTGACTTCAAAATATTCAAAGAGAAGTGCTTTGTGTGTGAAAAAAATGAGACATCGTGTTAAGAATTTATGCATAGTCAAAATAACTCTAAAAAGAAGAAGGTTCCCCAAGTAAGCATGATCGAAGTGGAAAATCTTTACGCTAATGTTAAAGACATGCATCTTCCTGTTGTTGTCTCTTAGGTGAACCTAGTTGGAAAATCTAACGAATTATGGGTAGACATGCAATGGTGCTACTCGTAAAATTTGTACCTATAGGTAGATGTTTTCACCTTACCAAGTTATGAAAGGTGGATAGTTATACATTGGAAATTCAGCAACATATATGGTTGAAGGACAAGGAGTAACCATATTAAATTTTACTTTGGAAAAAAACTTACTCTAACTAATGTGCTGCATTTACTTGATATTCCAAAGAATCTAGTTTCTGAGCCATTCTTGAGTAACATAAGGATTAGGCTAGTTTATTAGTTTGATAAAATTGTATTCGCCAAGAGTAAAATGTATGTGCGGTAAGTTGTACATGACTAATAGCCTACTTAAGATGAATATAATGATTATTACTCAAACTATTAATAAAATAGGATAATTATACTTTACTCTCTTGGGGTTTGCTCCAAAAACACATAGCTCCTTTAATTTAAAAATCAACACATAACCCTTTCATATTTTGGACTAAAACGCAAAACTGACCAAGACTTGGTTTGGATATGAAAATGTTATTTTTTTGTTTTTTGCAACTTTATTATCCTATATGACCCATTTTTGTCCAAAATTTGATTTCCTCTTTAGAAACTGTAATTTTTAAGTATGTTAACCGTGTTCGAAAAAAAAAAAAAAAAAGGTTAGAAACATTCACATTCATTTAGATAAAAGCTATCCATTAAAAAAATAACGAAAAGTTAGTTTTTTTTTTTAGTTTTTACCAAAACAAGCGTGAATTTTTTCAATTTATTTGTTTTTTTTTTTTTTTTGCGAATGTAATTAACATGCCTAAAAGTTACAGTTTTTAAAAAAATAAATTTTAGTTGGAAAAAGTAACATAAGACGAAAAAAAGATTAAAAAAAAACAAATTATTTTTTAGCTGCCAAACATGGCCTAAATCTATTAGATTTAACTAGATTTATACCTCATAAGTGAAAATTAGTTGAGGAAAAAAATATCAACAAAAATACATAGACAAATATACTTTTACCCAATCTATGCTAAAATAAAATATTATTTCATTATTTTTTAGAAATACTAATTTGCTTTTATTTTTTAAATAATATTTTTGGGATGACCATATTTGAGCTTATATGACACGTTTGATATAAATCTAGTTAAATTTAATATTTGCTGTTAATTTTGCATTTAGTCCAAATCACAAAGAGGTTATATGCTAACTTTTAAACTAGAGGGGGATTAAATATTTTTGGTTCAAACCACAAGAGAGTAAATTGTAATTATCGTTAATAAAATAACATATTCTATTTACTTATTTAAGTCTTCTGACATATGGCATAGTAGATTAGGACATATTAATTTTAGTACTTTGTATAAATTGATTAATTTAAATTTTTTGCCTAATTAATTAAAGTCAATATTGATGTAAATCATAAATGTCAAACTTATGTTGAGGCCAAGTTAGCTAAGGTTTCTTTTCAATTAATTGAAAGAAGTTTTGAATCTCTAAAATTAATTTACATTGACAAATGTAATTTAAAATTTATTCAAATTAAAAGTGGTAAAAAGTATTTTATTATTTTTATTAACGATTGCACTTAATATTGTCACATGCATCTGCTAGAAGTGAAAATAAAGCATTTGAAATACTTGTAGAATACAAAAAATGAGGTTAAGGAATCCTCAATAAGATATATTAAATTATTTTAATTATATTATTTATAAAAATAATTTAATTAAAAAATATATTAAATATAAATTAATTATATTAGTTATTATAAATAATTTAATAAAATATATTTCATATTAATTTAATTGAATTAATTAAATTAAATTAAATAATTGTTATAAAATTGATTTTATAAATTAATCAATTAATTTAATTATATTATTTGTTTTTTAAAATTAATGTATAATTAACTAATTTAAATATATTATTTATTAAAAATAATTTAATAAAATATATCTTCCATGATACAAAAGACGACTTTCAAGGCTCACTACCCTTGAGCTCTTCTCTCAAAAAAGACGCCGTGCAGGCAGGTCGATCTTTCATATTCATTCAATTGAATAAATTATTAATTAATTAATTCAATTATATTATTTATTTTAAAATTAATTACTTAATTATATTATTTACAAAAAAATAATTTAATAAAATATATTAGATATTATATTATTCAGTAAAAATAATTTTAGTTTAATAAAATTTTTGAATAAAATAATTTATTTTAATGTAATGCAACAAACGGATAAAATGTTTGTAATAGAAAAAAAGAAAGTAAAAACACCTTTTTATTGCTTATATGTTTTTGTTTGATTTTTCATTTTTTAGAAACAAAAAAATAAAAACAGAATTAATAAACACATTTTTGTTGCTTGTTTTCAAAAATCTATAAATATAAATAGAAAAATAATAAATATAAACACTACTAAACTAAGCACTAATGTCTCAACAATTTTTAATTAACCAAATTTCTTATTATCAAATTAAATATTAATTAAAAAATTAAAATATTATTAAATAGATATAATTGAATTCACAGTTTGATGTAACACATATTTAATCTATTTAATAATAACTCATTATTAAATAAATATAACTAAATTTAATCCGTTTAATCACAATTCATTTATAATTTGACTCATTCATGACTCAATTCAAACTCGCTCATTTGCCTGTCAAGACAAGTCAAATCTCTTCTCCCTCTTTGAATTTCGCATCGCTATGGACAGCGATTCATTGATCTCCAAAAAAATCCCCGGCTTCTTTTATCAGCGGCGGTCTATTTCGTTTCGAGTTTTCCCTTGATCAAGCCAATCCTCGTACTCGTCCGTGTCCTTTTATGTCGATGTACCTAGATTTCGTCAACAGATTGGCGTATAACTACCACGGTTCTTGGGACACTTCCTCGACGGCTCAAGCGTTGCTCTTTGACAAGTCTATAGCAATATTAGCACTAGCTATGGTATTTCGACAAGGGTTCAAAATTGTTTGCCTTCCGATAATCTTGTCATGGGGATTCCAATGCTCGGACGGACGTGGCAATTGAAGGACCCGATTGATCACAGAATCGGAGCTCCGTCGACCGGGACCGGACGTGGCCAAGAAGGGGTCATGTCTTATAGTGATAGAGTGGATTTTAATTTGGCTAACAATGGGACTTTTGTGTTTGATTATATGAAACAATGTCAACTTATTTGTATTCGGGAATTAATTGGATTGAGTATGATGATATGGTGTCGGTTGTGAAAAAGATGGAGTTTGCTCACAATTCATTAACTCTAAAAAATGTGTTGGAATGAATACATGCTGAATACGATTAAAGCAGAAGGACCTATTTCATTTTTTTTTTTTTTAAATCAAATGATAAGTGTTTTGCAAAGTAATTTTGCAAGGCCAAGGTCTAATTCTCCCCTAACAACAAACTTAGATGATGTTGATGAGCTTTTCAAAGAAATGTAACTCTTGTTGTCTAAGATAAGTTCCTTGTAGTAAAAAAGAAATAAACAATGAAAAACAAGAGAAAAAGGCGAATTTGAATTTGTCTATTGAACTTAATTTTATAATCTTGAAAAGATTTCATGCCATTTTTCAACTCTAGAAGTTGGGTTTTTATAATATTTCATGAAATAAAATAGACGATGTAAAAGTATCTTTTTCCATTTTTAGAAATTAAAAAATTTACCAAAAGACATTGTAAACAAGCTATATTTTGAGTAGTTTGGATCACATGGCTCAATGGCTATTGATGACTCACGTAGAAAAACTCCTCGAATTTATAAGGCCAGAAAAATTCAAAAAACCTACTTAATCTAAACTCACAATTCATTGAATGCTCAAATAATAGAAATCCAATAATGTAAAGCCTAACAGGATCCAAAACCACCTGGTTACAAGAGCAAATGTTATGGATAATTACTTAAAAGAGTCATCCGTTGCATTTAGCTACCAAGATATTGTATAAGTTTATCACTGAAAAATTTAGTTAAAGGGGTAAAGTATAAGGTGGAAAAGGGCTGGCATCTGCTTTATCCAACTAAAGTTGGTTTCTACTTATCACTTGAAGGTTCAAAATTTCATTAATTATACTCTAAATGGGTAAAAACTCGAATAATGATAATTGATGAAAGAAATCAAAATAAAGACTTAGATCACGAGTTTACAAAGCAAGGAATGAAGTAAAATCTAGATCACGAGTTTACAAAACAAGGAATTAAGTAAAATCTAAGGTTGTGCACTTTCCAAAATAAATTCACCAAATATGCTTTCCAAAAGAAAGCTCTGTAAGAAATTTTCAAATATATTTCCAAAAATGAAAACTCCCAGATATTGATACTTTAAGGGAAGGGTATTCCAAAAGAAACACTTTCGAAAGAAAAGATTTTGAAAAACAGTGAAGATCCTAAAAATCAATTTGCTTGAGAGATTGGCACAAGTCAAGAATTTACCTAAACCAAGCATGCTAAGGTGGGGAACAACTACCAATTACATATTCAAACTTCAAAATGATAACCAAGAGAGTGTGCCTTGATTAGCATGCAATGGCTAGCAGAAATATAAGCCAACGTGGCTTTGGTTACAATATTAATCTGTACATTTTTGGATATGAGTGATATGGAGGATCTTTGTATTTTTGGAAATGGCCAACTAGCCCTAGTATGTTCACATTATAAATAAGACAATGGTTAATGGTGTGAAATAGAAAATACACCTTTTAACCTTCTCTTTAATCTCACCTAAAATAAAATTCTCTCTAATCTTTCATCCTAAATTAGTTTAAATTTCAACTGCTTTGACAAGTAATATGATAATGAAAATTAATAAGAAAAATAAAACTCTTATACAACAAGTCCGATAAGTTGACTACCCTCAATATTCTTATCATGCGTCAATCCTACATATTCTAGCCTAGGCCCAAAGGTTAATGGATTATCTAAGCAAGCTAGAACACTGTTAGGAAGGGCCAGAATGTTAGGAGCCTGGAATCATTGCATGATTTTTGAAAATTTATCGCCCTTCAAGAAGGGAATTTGTAATACAATTGTCTAAAAAAATTTCTTCTTGTTTTCTCGAACCACTTTTTACTTCTTTATCCTGGTTTGTTGAAAACGCAGGCTTTTTAAGAGTTGGCACAGCATCAATTTCATTTTTCAGCATTGAAGAAATTTCCAACATTGATGGCCTATCTTTCGATTTTTCTTGGACACACAACAAAGCCACCTGCATGCATCGTATGGTTTTACATGATGAAGATGCATCATCCAATAGTGGATCTATGAACTCAAGGCTTTTACCATCTTTCCACAATTCATATGCCTGGAAAAAAATAGTAATCTAAATTGTTATCTTTTTAGTTAACTTGCCAATCTTTGATTTATAACTTAGATTTGAAAGCCTCGTTAAGGTAGCTTACATGTTGTAAAAGAGTGAGATCTTGATCTGGACCGCATAGGCATGAAATCCTTTTGCCACTTATGATCTGCAATAGTAAAACTCCAAAGCTATAAACATCATATTTTGTGGAGTAGACACCATTTCTTACATACTCTGGAGGAACATAACCACTGCATTTAAAAAATGAACAAAATGTTTAGAATTTCATAATAGAACATGCTTGCTTGGAAGACTTGAGGATTGATTCACTTACTATGTCCCCACAATTCGACTTGTGCTAGCTTCACATTCATCTTTCTAGAAAATTTTAGCTAAACCAAAATCTGATATTTTAGGCTTCATCTCATTGTCTAATAAAATATTGCTAGCCTTCAAATCCCTATGAATTATTGTCAATCTTGAATATTCCTGGAGGTGTAAAAGCCCTTGAATAACTCCTTCAATGATTTGAAGCCATTTCCTCTAGTCTAATAATTGTCGTCTAGCCGGATCTGCATAGTGCAAGATCTATTAATAATTGGTTATCTTGGTGATAACTTCAGGTGGATATTACGCTCAGTCCTCAAATTCAACCACAATTATTTAATTTCTAGCTTAGTGGTGTGTGCCAAAACATGGTTGAAAATTTATAGGCACAAAATTTAATATGAAGTTTGATCGATCACCTTGGATGTGATTCTCTGATTCTCAGTTGTAGACAACTATAGTGCATAGACTTAGATAAATCCAATGCTTAAAACAGCTACATGTATTATGTGGTAAAAACTTCAATTGCTAAATATGCTTTTTGTATGAATGTCCAACTATTGGACACATCTCATACCCTTAATTATGTGTTGAGTGTCGAATTACTTTATACATTTAGAAAAGTGCATGTAAGGTTGGTGAAAAAATAGGTTGATTGTGGTAGGAGATGTTTTGTTTTGTCAAAATAAAATATATGTCAGAAATCTCTGTAAGTTAAACTTTTTAGTCTTTTGAAAATTGGTGATATAACCCAAATCTACAAGGATTTGTTGGCAACATGAATGAGTGCCAGGCTGAGAAGATTGCTGCACTCTTGCACAACATAGCAGGAGTCTTGAAGTATGATGACTAAGAAGTAGTTTCTTGCCTGGGCAAAATTTTTTTAATTAGAGCAAATAACCCCTACGATTTTTCAAAGCTATTGTTGCTCAATGTATTTGTCCTTTTGATTGTTTTCTTTATTTCAAAATCTAAAATGATTAAATTGTTCAAATTATAAACAAAAGAGTTCCGTGATCACAATAATGTCTGCAAAGGGTTTAAGTCAAAGCTTGCTAATGATCTCTACATGTAGACGATAAAAATATGAGTGGAAAGTGTAAGAGCTTGCATACCATAAAGGTAGAAGTCCAAACTTTTGTTTGGCATATACTCATAGATCAGTATCTTTTCATCCCTTTCAGTGCAAAATCCCAAAAGCCTAACCAGGTTCACATGTTGAAGTTTTGCTGTCAATGTAACCTCATTTTTGAACTCCTCAGCTCCTTGTTTTGAAGTTTTAGAAAGTCTCTTCACTGCAATTTCCTGCCCGTCCGGTAATTTTCCCTGACAAAACCACAATACACTTAATCAATCTTTTTCTATGAGAGAGACTTCTGAGTTTTGATTTTGTGATACCTACTATGTATATAACTATAATACTATTAAATGCAAGTTGAATTGAATCCTTATGTTTTTTATTAACATTACGTATAATAGTGAAATATTGCCTACAAAAGAGCTACCCCTATTGGCTGCTGTAGGTATATTGCTCCAAACCATAGATATCACACCAAATATTACCTTATAAACTGGTCCATATCCACCCTCCCCAAGCTTGTTATTGCTTGAAAAGTTACTTGTGAATATTTTGATGTCAGAAAAACTGAATACTTGCAAATTTGGAGATTCTGAATTTTTGCCTGTAGTTGACATCCTCGTAACTAAAAAAAATGCAAAAATGAATGGTGTTAATATATTTATTTATAGTTACATGGCATTAATAGTGAATTCTACCATTTGTGAATTGTTACCTTTCCTTCTAAGTACTCTCCTTCGCAAATACCACATCAGAGTGACTAGCAGTAGAGTGAGCAAAGCAATTACAGGAAGCACAATCACCAATATTAATTTCTTGTTCCCTTGTTTTTTGCTTTCGCCATAAGCTACAAAAAGATAGGTTAATTATTATGTTGTTAATTATTATGTTAATCAGAACATGAACATAACAGATGTTTTAAGAGATATTTGGGTTCATTTTTTCCACATATGCCATACTTTGTTGTGGTAACAAGAGTTGCTTGAACAGGGCAAGGAGATATTGAAAGAATTGCATAAGCTTTCTCTTCATAGTAAGTAGTGACCATTCATTCATGCTACTAACTTTGGTGGTTTCTGTCTCAAATTTCCAATTAGCAGATTCACAAGGGAGGGGCTACGTAAATTACAGAGAAACTTTATCTGTCACTTACCTGCCTTAGAAAGCACCCAATTGTCGTCGCCGGTTACGTCCCATGCGTTGTAACCAAGAAGCCCTTTATCCTTTGCATAAGAAACCTTAGTTCTAATGGCCTCAACATCATCAAAACCAATCCAAGATGATTCAATGGTGCAGTAATTTACCACATACGTTGAATTGTACGCTGATGCAACTCCATAACGCCTCATGTAGTCCTTGATGAGCTTGTAGAGCAGGTATCCTCTTGGTGCAAGGGCTGGACCTCTTGCAGGCGATCCAATTGCGTTGTCTTTTGGATTCACGAGTACCCACGCATAGCCATAGTATGGTAAGCCCAAAACCATCTTGCTAGCTGGAAATCCTTCAGCAATCCACTGCTTCATACCATTATCTGTACTTAGGTAGCTTGAAGGGTCGTATAAAGCAGCATGAGCGCTTGTAAAATTCTCGCTTGCTGGAAGGTGGTAGTTGTATGCTGCAAGAGTTAACCAGTCCAAGTTCCTCTTCATCGAATTTACTGGGTAGGTGGAGGAATTCATTGTGGGCCAGTAAGAACCTGCCATACAAAGGATGAGTCGTGATCGCTTAGAATTCCTTGATTCAGATTCTATGGCAGCTCTCCACTCGTCAAGGAGAGTTCCCATGTTTGTCGTGTCAGTCTCCATGCTTGGTGGGATGCCAGCCAGATCTATGCCTTGAAAGCCATAACGCCTAGCTGTTCTGATTGAAGATTCAATGAGAGTGTTTCTGCGAGAAGCTTGGCTAACCATTGCAAAGAAGTCAAAAGACTCTGCTGATGGAGCAAAGATCGATACAAGTGTAGTAATGTATGGATTCTTGTGCTTGACAGTGTCGGTGAAGTTAGAGAAGTGTAGTTCGTCTGCGGGGGTGATATAGACCTTCTAGGTGGAATAGTTGATTTTTGCGAAAGCACTGATGAGGTGAGTAAACAGTGTTGAATCTACCTGAGGAACGGGGAGTAAGTATGCAGTACCGGAATACCAGTAACCTGTTTTGATCCAGGTCTCTGAAGAACTCGCTTCTAAGAGAAGAAGAAGACAAAGAAAGAGGGTGGTGAGGATTTTGAACAACATTGAAGAAGAAATTTCTATCTCTTGCTCTGAATGATCTGTATGTTTTCTATATATCTTGCTGTTTTCGGACTTGGCGACTGCAGGGTTTATAACAACCATTGTAGCAATCCAAAACGATGCCATTTCGACGTTTTTTTTCTTTTAAACGACGCTGTTTTACTTAAATTCTTATATTAAATATTTAAAAAAAATATATATCGAAACCACGTCGTTTTGAGTTATTGGATGCAACTTACTGCAGCGGCTGCAATAGACCGCTGCTGCAGCCCCTCTTCTGCTGTTGTCAGCCATACATGGAAGGAAATTCTCAACAACCCCCTTAATGTTGGTCCACAACATTAAATGGAAATTGACCATTGATTGTGTGAACATGATTAATAGTCTGAACCACGCACATGGCCATTGATTGTGTGATATCCAGTTCATTTTTTTGGAATTAAATATTATTGATTATTGAAAGGGACTTTAGTCACACTCGCAATTTTATTAAGTTGTCTTTTACTATTTTTTTTATCACACAAAACAATCACAAGTTATAATAATTAATCAGAATCAAGTACATACTTCTATGATGAGCTTGATTAGCACTAATTTCGTAGATACTTTCCTGATGCTACAACTAAATCTTCATAAATTATGTTCTAAATCCAAAAATACATTCTTAGATTCCCAGTTACATAGTTTACTCTGTTTTAAATATCAAACAACTAATTCACTATTTGTCCACACATGAACCTTCGCACAATGTAAAAGTCCCACCCATTCCAAAGCTCTTAAACAAGCTAGTGTCTCAGCTATCAGAGCCGATGATACTTTAAATTCCTCTGCTTTAGATGAGAGAACACTACTCCTTCTATATCTTTGATAATCCAAGCTCCCGCTGCTCTCCCGGTCGTCTTCCTCCATGCTCCATCCACGATTATAATTATTTCATATATCGTCTCAGGAGTAATATTCTTGTTCATAAAAATCATTTCTTTTTTTTTTTTAATATAATAAAAATTTGTGACATAAAATAAATTATGAATAATTATTTTTTTACTCATTTACACTGTATATACCTTATTATTATACACTAATAACCATAGAATGGAATTGTTAAATTTAACGGTGCATGGGTGTATGAGATACATACATATAAAAAGTACAAGTGCTCAACATCCAACAAAAAATAAAAGATGAATAAACCAAAATATCCTTCTAAGCAACACTCTCATCCTTCAAGCATTTGTCGCTGGAGACATGGCTTCTGGTAGCCATATTAGCATCCGAACAGTTAAGTTTCTGTCAGCTGAAGAGGAAGAGAAATAAGATATTGTAATCGAAGAAGAAAATAAGGCAATGAGGAAGATGAAGAAAAAGAATAGGAAGAAGGTACACGTGAAAATTAAGACCCTCGGTAAACTTTCCGATAAGATCCCCCTGTCGTCGGCTACTTCGCCTTTGGCTATGATCCTTTTGGGAAACAACCCACCAATAAGGAAGGATTTTCAACCACGAGGTTACATACACCCACACCCACACAGATATATATATTTATACATGTATGTATGTATATAAAAGCAATTTCTTCAAATTTTCAAGAAATTCGAATTGGTCTAATTAATTAAATTTTCACTAAAACTACTTAAAGTCTCATTTTTCACCTGCCTAATTCTATCTTTAGTTTTTTTTTTTTTTTTTTCTCTCTTATAAATGGGTATGGTTTCTGTTGGGCAAAATAATACTTAGATGTACGGGTGCCGAACAAGTGTAGTCAATGCGCCACGTGGCTCAATACCGAGCATATTCATCTGAGCCACGTAGTCGTTCACCGAGCACGTTGTGCCGTGACACGTGGCGTCCTGCCGAACAACTGTTTAATGGCACAAGAGCTCTACGTGAGTGTTATACATGAACACATGTCTTAAGATTAGTGTTCCAAAGAATACCCTGAACCTCAGCACCAATGAACAGTGTGTTGCTACATGGCTATAGCCGAGGATCTTGGTAGCTAGTTTGCTCAGCCCATCTATTGGCGGCTAGTAAATGTTGGACCTGGGACCCACAACCTTTAAAGAGAGCTCATGACCATAAATGCACCATAGTTAAGACTGAACTGGGTATTTGTCTCTGAGGAAGTAACTAAATCAGTCCATCTCGTCACGAGTAGTTGGCTGATGTGACAAGAAGACAGTCTGACCCTGAAATTCTGGTTGTAATGCCGTGTTAAGTCGCCAGAAGCATTAAATGAGAGGCATGGTGTATTAAATGAGGGGTTTGAGGCATTAAATGAAGGGGAAGAGTATTTAAAGCAAGGATGGAAAAGAGGGACACGGCAGTGTGCGTAACGTCAAGTCGCAGGTATGCTTTAATCATTACTCGGACTACTATAAATAGGATATTCTACTGAACCACAGAGGTAAGCTGACTATTGCCAACTTAAGCTTTTACTCACTTCCTCCCTAAAAGTTTCCTTTTTTGGAGCGACTTGTTGACTTAAGCATCGGAGGGTTTTCCGACCAAAGACCTCCACTCCGGCCGTAACCTTTTTTTCTGTCTTTGTTCGGCAGGTCGGCGATCATATTTCCGGTTGGCGTGGTCAGCAGTTTCGGCGGTAATTTTTGCTGCCGAACATTTGGCGCCCACCGTGGGGCTCGTTGTTTAGCCCAGTATTGTTGTTCACCAGCTTTTTTCTTGTTTCTTTGTCAAGTCTCTAGTACTTGTCCACATAATGACTTCGGGAGGAAACACTACTCCACCACCATCTCCACGGGCAGGGGACGGTTCTACTCCTGCCAAAACTAAAGGGAGTGCGCTGGTTATCCGGACTCCAGGTCTGGAGCATGCCAGGAGAAGAAAAATGGAGGACCCTGAGGTACTGAAACGGAGAGAGGAGTTGATGGCCAAGGCCAGTGAGAAGCAGGCAAAACTGGAGGAGATTCTACTGGAATTAAGTAAGGAGAAGGGAAAGTCCACTGCTAGCCATGCAGCCGATTCTGATCGATCTGACTCAGAATCTGACGAAAGTTACGATGCTCTTTACAAGGACCTCACTGATGAAGATGACGGGGACACCCATGAACAAGAGGAGGTGCGTTCTCGCTCGCGACGTGATGTCACTCCTTCTAGAAATAGCTCGCGCCATGCTGAATCCGTTGCGAAACGTGACGCGAAATCTGATGCTGACATGCCCACCAAAGCACATCACTAAAGGAGTTCCTCGAAAAAGGTGTTGGAGGCACACTCAGAAGAAGCGGATAGCTCGGACTAAGAAGAGCTGACTTTGAAGCGTAAGAAAGCGGGAAAGGCAAAGGTGGAGGAGTGGGGGCAAGCAGAGGAATGGGGCGCTCAGGGCCAAAACACACGCATGATGCCAAGGAAAGCCCTGGGGCGGATCTCTACTTCCCCATTCGTCGATGAAATAATTGATGCGGAGCCTCCGGAGGAATTCCAAACTCTGAGGCTTAATCTCTATGATGGAAGAACTGACCCCCTGGGCCACTACCGTCATTACATGCAGGCTATGACGTTATGGAGCAGCAACGACCACCTTATGTGTAGAGTATTCCCTTCCAGTTTGGGGGATACAGCGCTTCAGTGGTTCCATAAATTGCCCCCTGGCAGTATCCGGTGTTGGCAGCAACTGGCAGAGGAGTTCGTCACTCGGTTTTTAGCCAACACAAAACAGCCCAAAACTACTGACGTTCTCCTCACGATGAAAAGGAAGTCCGGGGAATCGTTGAGAGATTATTCCCGCCGCTACCTGGAGCTCTACAACGAGTTGGGAGAATGCTCGGAGCAATTGGCCGTTACCTCGTTTAAACTAGGGTTGCGGAAGGAGGATAGGTTGTGGCTCTCCTTGACCAAAAAGCCCGCGGCCAACATGTCAGATCTTATGTGCCGGATCGAAAAGTACGCCAAGGTGGAGGACGAGACACAGCCGGCCGAGCAAAAAGAAAGGAGATCCCAGGGCCAGAGAGGAGATAAAAGCCGGGGAGGAGGCCGCCGATTCGTAGACGAAGAGAAGTTCGTTTTCGAAGCGGTCAATACGGTGTTCAAGATACCGATTTTCAAGATCCTCCCTCAAATAAGAGGTAAGCCATATTTCCGATGGCCTGGAAAGTTGCCGGACTTCCCTGGAAAAGAGAATTCCAAGAATTATTGTGCGTATCATCAAGACAAGGGGCATCGCACCAAAGCCTGCCAATCGTTGCGGCATCATCTGGAAGAATTGGTGCGCAAAGGCCACCTTAAAGAGTTCGTAGATGAAGGCAGAACTAGAGAAGCAGCCACACAGGACAGAGAGCCAAGGAGGCAACGAGAATAGGCTGCCGAGGAGGTCCAGCCCCCGCCAAGAGCCAGGGCACGTAGAGATGTCCCAAGACCTGCAGTTATCCACGTGATCCATATGGAGCGACGACCCCAGAGTGTCATTAACCATACCCCTAATCCACAAAGTCAAGAGATCTTGGGCGTGGCAGGCCAGCCGAGCAAACGCTCGAGGAAAGTCGCCATGGAGGAAATTATACCTTTCATGAGGACGAGCATTCTGGTGTTCAGCTGCCGCACAATGATGCCCTGGTGATCACTCTGGGCATGTTTGACTCCGAAGTAAGAAGAATTCTGGTGGATGCAGGAAGCTCAACAGAAGTCATGTTCCTGAGCTTATTGAAGAAGCTCGGATTAACTGAAGAGGATCTGGAACCGGTCGAATGTCCGCTCATAGGATTCAATTCTGCTCCTGTTTGGCCTCTGGGCAGAGTTGTCATTCCTGTCCATGTGGGTCCGGTGGAGTAAGAGGTTGAGTTCACTGTTGTGGATTCCCCTTCTTCCTACAACGCTATAGTAGGAAGGTCGTGGATTCATGCTTTGAAGTCGGTCCCCTCAACCTACCACCAAGTGCTGAAGTTCCCCTATTGCGGGGAAGTGATTTCTATTTTTGGGGATCAAAATACTTCCCAAAAGTGCTTCTCTACAGCCCTAAAATTCAAAACTGTCCCCGAACAAGTCCAATTGACAGAGCTACCCGAGGACGCCCCAAAGATCGATGATGTCGGTGGTGATCCACAGAGGAAAGCCATAGAGGGCTTGGAGAAATATCAAATTGGCCCGGCTGAGGATGACAAATTCTTCCTGATCGGCACCAACCTGAGCGCCAAGGAGAAACTGGAGCTAACGGAGATGCTCTTGAAAAATATTGGAACGTTCGCCTGGACTCCATATGAAATGTCAGGTATTTCCCCCGAAATCATGACTCATAAGTTGAATGTGAATCCGGGGGTAAAACCTGTGATACAAAAAGTAAGGTGATCAGCTCTCCAACATGCAGAGGCAGTCATAGAGGAGGTCATCCGACTGTTAGAGGCGGAGGCCATCCGGGAAGTCTCATACCCGGAGTGGTTGGCCAATACAGTCGTGGTCAAGAAGAAGAATGGGAAATGAAGAGTCTGCGTAGACTACACAGACCTGAATAAGGCCTACCCGAAGGATCCATTCCCCCTGCCAAAGATCGACCAACTCTTTGACTCAACCGCTGGATGTTCCAGGATGTCGTTCCTGGACGCTTATAGGGGATATCACCAGATCCCCATGTTCGGCCCTGATGAGGAGAAAACTTCTTTCATAACCCCTCGAGGCATATACTGTTACAGAGTTATGCCATTCGGACTAAAGAACGCTGGAGCCACCTATCAACGGCTAGTTACGAAAATATTCAAAGAAGACCTCGGACAGACGATGGAGGTCTACATTGATGATATGGTGGTGAAAAGCAAGGAGCCGAACACTCATCTCCAACATCTCCAGCATATTTTTTCTACCCTTAATCGGTATGGGTTAAAATTAAATGCTGCCAAGTGCGCCTTTGGAGTTGGCTCAGGTAAATTTTTGGGCCACTTGGTGAGCAGAAAGGGAATTGAGGCTGATCCCGATCAAATACGTGCCATCCAATCTGTTTCTCCTCCACGCACTAAAAAAGAAGTCCAGAAGCTCACAGGGATGGTGGCGGCACGCAATCGGTTTATCAGTAGGTCATCCGACAAGTGCCGACCATTCTTCAGACTGCTCAAAGGGGCCAATAAGATGCAATGGGATGCCGAGGCGGACGCGGCACTGGAAAAGCTTAAAGAATATCTGACAACTGTCCCGATATTATCAACACCGCAGCCGGGGGATATTTTGCAACTATATCTGGCAGTCTCAGAACATGCAGTCAGTGCCGTCCTGCTGAGAAAGGAACAAGGGAAGCAGCATCCTATCTACTACGTGAGCAAAACAATGCAAGGGGCGGAGACCAGATACCTTCCCCTAGAGAAGCTGACCTTGGCATTAATAATGGCATCCAGGAAGTTAGCCCATTACTTCCATGCACACACCATTCAGGTAGTCACTGATCAGCCAATTGGCCATGTTTTAAAGAGAGCTGATGTGTCTGGCTGGGTGGCAAAATGGGCAGTTTCCCTCGGTGCATTTGACATAAAATTCATCCCAAGAACCGCAATAAAGGCTCAAGTCCTGGCCGATTTTGTAGCAGAATTTACCACACCAGCCCGTGGTCCAACAAAAGAAGTATGGCAAGTTGAAATAAAGTCTGCCCCAGCCGAACACGTTGAGGCCGAACATCCTTGGCAAATCGAGGTTGATGGATCTTCGACTAGGAAAAGAGGCGGCGTGGGCATAGTTCTGACTACACCAGAAGGGGTCTCGATAGAATATTCAATAAAGCTCGAGTTCGAGGTTACTAATAATGAGGCAGAGTATGAAACTCTCCTGGCTGGGCTCGACATTGCTCGGCGATTGATGGCAAACGATGTTGTAATAAGGACTGACTCTCAGTTGGTTGCTAACTAGCTGAAGGGTGAGTATATGGCTAGAAGTGAGAAGATGGCGGAGTATTTAGAAGTGGCAAAGAAGAAAATTGAAGGCTTTAATAAAGCTAGTGTGGAGCTCATTGGCAGGGATCATAATGCTCACGCTGACGCACTTGCAACGCTGGCCGCCTCTTCTCGAATAAGGCTAACTGATCAGGTTTTCATGGAAGTTCTAAAAAGGCCGAGCATAACGAAAGATGATGAGGTAATGTGTGCTGACCTAGCCCCATCTTGGATGGATCCAATCATTGCTTACCTGAAGGACGGGACACTTCCCGAGGACAAGACAGAAGCGAGGAAGCTGCGAATAAAAGCCACCAGGTTTTGGCTCTCCCCTGATCATAAGCTGTACAAGAAGTCCTTCACAGGACCCTATCTTCTTTGTGTTTATCCTGACAAAGTGCAAGATTTTCTCTATGAGTTTCATGAAGGAGTCTGTGGGGCACATACTGGGGGCAGATTACTGGCACACCGAGCAATCACACAAGGGTATTGGTGGCCGAAGATGGGGTATGATGCTCAAGCTTACGTTCAGAGATGCAAGAAATGCCAAAAGTTCGCTCCCATTCCTCACCAGCCAGCCCAAGAACTCTGTCCACTAACTAGTCCTTGGCCATTCGCTCAATGGGGGCTCGACATTGTGGGACCCCTGCCTACTGCTTCGGGGAATAGAAAGTTTTTAGTGGTCGGCACCGACTACTTTACTAAGTGGGTGGAAGCAGAACCCCTAGCTCACATCAGAGATGCAGATACCATTCGATTTATTTGGAAGAACATCATTACCAGGTATGGCATCCCCAGGACACTTATTTCCGACAATGGGACGCAATTTGACAGTGCCCCATTTAGGGAGTATTGTTCTAGATATGGAATCAAGAATATTTACTCTACACCAGCTTACCCCCAAAGCAATGGTCAAGCCAAAGCTACAAACAAGGTCATTCTCAATGGGATCAAGAAAAGACTGGAAGTGGCAAAAGGGAAATGGATAGATGAACTGCCATCAGTACTATGGACATACCAAACAACCCCTAGAAGATCAACCGGGGAATCTCCCTTCTCTCTGGCTTACGGAGTTGAGGCTGTTATTCTGCTGGAGGTTGGCCTGCCGAGTATCAGGACTCTAGCCTTTGACAAAGGAGAAAACGATAAAGCCATGGCGTTGAGTCTGGATTTGATTGATGAAAGAAGGGAACTAGCCAAACTAAGGTTAGCCAACAACCAGCAAAAGACAAGGAAGAAATTTAATAAAGGGGTTAGACATAGAGAATTCAGCACTGGCGACTGGGTGTTGAGAAAATTGATGGGGAGCAGAAAAGATCAAACCGAAGGAAAGCTTGGAGCAAATTGGGAAGGACCATTTCTCGTCTCGGAGGTGCTCGGCAATGGTGCTTATAAGTTAACTGACATGGAGGGAAAGCCAATCAAAAGACCGTGGAATATAGCCCATCTAAAGTTGTACTATCATTAATTTTTGCTGTACATTTGTTGATTAAAGACTTTGTACATTTATTGAAAAGTGATTCTTTTGTAAGCAATTAAAAGCAATTTCAAAAGCTTGAGATAACTCCCTGCTTAGCAAAAAGACGCCACGTCTCTTTAAGTGGTGGCATGGAAAAGAGCCATGCTCAGCTTCCCGAGCATTGGTACGAAAGAATGCCACATCCCCTTCGATGTTGGTACATTCCTGGTTTATTTACTGACCAGAAAATTCTCTTTAGACTGAGATTCAATTCCTCAGTTTTCTGAAAAGAATTATCAAAAGAAGCCACGCTCAGCGTTGGTACATTCCTGGTTTATTTACTGACCAGGAAATTCTCTTTAAACTGAGATTCAATTCCTCAGTTTTCTGAAAAGAATTATCAAAAGAGAACCATACTCGGTCCGCCGACTATTGGTACAGAAAGAATCCACATCATTTCTGATGTTGGCCCAATCCTGGTTTATTCATTGACCAGACACGCTCTTTTAAGCCAAGAAGCCACGCTCAGTTTCCTTAGCGTTGGTACAATAGAAGCAAAAAGTTCTAACAACACAAAGAAGTATTTCGAAGAAGCTCAGCGCTGGTGTGCAAAAGCCCTCGTATCATAAAGATTCACTTCTCCGATGCTCGGTATGAGATTAAAAAGTGAAGTTTTGTCAGAAGGTAGTTACCTCCGTTATTATATGAAAGCTGGAGGACAGCCGAACTTATTGAGGTATGTGAGATTTATTAAAGTTATGCCTCTTTAGCAAAAGCTTGAAGTCATTTGATGAAAAGCAAACTACTACATGAGCTTGTTACCCTTGAAAGACTTGATGTTTAAAGTGTTTCTGTTAAGAATTATGGTTGCTCGGCAAATTGGTACAAATCCATTCACGGTACATACTTCAATACAAAGCATAAAACATATAGACAGAAAGACAGACTCCCAATAGGAGATAATTCAAAAGCTTTTATTACATGATTCAGAGTACAGTTACAATATATTTTACATAACTGTCAACCGAAGAGGCTATCCTAAACCTAACATGGGGCATTAGCATTTGTTGTAAGGGTTTGTAGCTATCTCGTAGGAAAAAACGTCAAGGTACTCCTCGGCTGCATTCCTTATAATTTCGTCAGCAAGCCAGTTAAAGCATTCTCCAATCAATTCATCAGCAGTTCTAAAGAAACAAAGACATAGAAAAATAAAGCGATTAGAGAAAAACCAAGGTACTTTCATTCATTTAGAGCCAAAAGTTTTACATTGTTACATCTGAATTGAAGAAAAAAGCAAAACAAAAATACAAAGAGGCTCACTTCTCTCCCCCGTTAGTGGGATCACTCTCCACGATCAGATCAATCCGTTCAGGCGCCTGGGAGGTGTCCTTCTGGGCACTATCCACCTCAACCTCCCCCTCGTCAATTGTTTCTTCGGCAGTCTGAATTGAGGGAGTTTGAGGTGGACGTTCAAAGCTGAACTGGGGGATTGGGCACTCTGGATCAGGATAAGGGACCTCCTTGTATATAGGGTTGGTGTGATCGATATTGTTCCTCTTCATTGCGGCCTCCCAACCCTCAAGGAAGAAGTCGTTGTGAGCATCCCTCATCTGATCCACGCAGTCGTTGATTTGGGCCTCCACTTCAGCCTTGGCATTCTCCTCGGCTTCTCGGAGAGCAGCTTCTTTCTCTTCCAGGGCCCGAGTCTTCAGTGCAAGCTCTGCCCGAAGGTTGGCAAGCTCTTGCTTCGATTTGCCTTGCTCGGCCCTGGAAGCCTCCAACTCCTTGAGGAGTAATTCTTGTCCAGTCTTTGTTGAGGACAATTCAATCTCAGCCCTTGAGAGTTTGCCCTTGACCTCCAACAGCTCTTCGTCTTTACGAGTTATGATTTTGTCCATAGATTACACACGAGCTATGCTTCCTGCAACTTGGCCAAGGGCAGTGTTAAGTTGGTGCTCGATCTCCTTATTTTCATCTCGAAGCTGACTTCTCTCTTTTGCCAGAGCGTCATTGCTGGATTGAAGGCTCTTGTTCTCCTTCTCCAAGGTCCTCACATTCGCTTTCAATTCCTTTATGTCCGACCTATCTTGCTCGGCTCTGGCTTCGGAGGCTTGGCTCCGAGCAATCAATTCCATTGTGTAAAGAGAAGTCTGTAGAAAGAACAGAAAGTTAGAAAAATCATAATAGTAAAAGGATGCACATAAAGGAATATCATTGTACTTACAGAGATGATATTCTTCATCAGAGTCTTGTGGATGTCCTCCGTTTTATTCTTTCTTGTGGTATGAACATCCCGAGGAAGGAGGACACCTTTGAGATACTCCTCGGCATGGTTGAAGGCTGTATCTTGGACAGTGAAGGGTCGGCCTTGAGGGTGCTCGAGGCTTGGAATAAGGATTTACGGAACGAATGGAGGGGAGTCTCGGATCGGATTGGCCAGATACTCGATGGCAAGAGGCACGGGCCCAATCGGTTGAGTAGGTAGTGGCTCGGAGGTTTTGGGTGGTGCGTCTTTGGTGGGTGGCACGACCTTGGAAGGTGCTGCCCCCCTCGCAGCATCCTCCTTCGGCAGTTTTGACTGCTCGGCCGTTTGAGCTGTGTCTACAGATTGTGTCTTGACCCTCTTTTGCTCAGGCGGATCAGAAGGTTTCTTTTGAGCTGCCTCCTGCTCCTTCCCCTTCTCTATTTTTACTTTCATTATCTGATTGGCAGTTGCAGGAGCAGGGGCCTTTCCCTCATCGAGCTTTCTCTTTCCAGCAGCTTTTTGCTCGTCGGCCTTTTTCTTCTGGGCCTCTTCGGCCCTTTGCCCCTTTGCCTTTGCCATGGCGAGCTTCCTATAATCGATCTTCGGGGCCATGTCTCCTTCCTCTTCGCCTTCTAGATCTGAAAAGTAGTCGAAAGCAGGGGGTACTTCAACTTCTTCTTCTTCTTCCTCATCCTTCTCGTCTAAAAGAACAAATCTTCGCTTCCTTAGCTACTCGGCAGGCTCAGGAATCGCTACTTGTGGGGCATGAACTCGCTCGGCAACCAACGGAATAGCAAACAGAGGAGGACGAGTCCACCCTAGATGCCTTAAGGCGTAGTAATCTTCTTTTTCTTCAGCGGAAGCCCAAAACCACCACTGAAGACGCCTGATAGCCTCCGAGGTTGCGAAACCTTGAGGGGGGCGATGAACATCTGGTGAGAAGGGATGAAATCAAACAGGATCGGAACTGCCCTAGCAAACGGGTAAAGATCCGAACCTCCAAGGAATTTGAACACCTTCTTGAGATGATCCTTGTCAGCACGAAGACCAGTAGCCCAGATCTTCTTTGATTGGACGGCTGCACAGATATTAAATCAAACAGTTAGCATGCTTAAAAAAGAAGATAAAATGCCGAAGAAGAATAAGAACTGGTAGCATTTGAAATCAACCAACCTGGGCCCAAAGAAACCTGAGGGACGATTGGATAACGATCTCCGTCTAGATCGTGTGTCCAGTGACCTGTGACGACGCACAGGTCACTTTCTGACTTAATCGTATCAGGAAGCATGTGGACCAAGGCCTTTTCTGGTCGGGATTTCAGGTACCACCTGTTCTCATCCTTCCTCACCTTCTGGATAGAGTAACAGTAAAGAAGATCCCACTCGGATATGTGGAATCTGTATTGCCTATTTATTTCTATCACCCCATTAACAATTCTATAAAAGTTGTGGGTGAGGTTCCTAGGGCCAAGGTCTAGAATGCTCATCATAGAGTGAAGAAAAGGGGGCAGGGGGAACCTAAGGCCACCTTCGGTGATTGCCATTATGGGAAATTCCCCTGTTTCGCGCTCGCCTTGTTCGGCGAGCCTAATGTTTACGTTCTGAGGAATTTGGTATTTCTCCTTGAAAACCCTAATTTTTTCCTCAAAGTTTAGCTCGTTTGCGAGTCTACCCATAACAGAAGATTTAAAATAAAAAGGGATTAACTCACCAGGAATGAAGAACGACGGGAAGGATGAAAGCTCGAGAAGATGAAAACTCAGAGGGAAAGAAAGAAAGAAAATCTGATGGCTCGAATCGCGGAAAGTAAGTAAAAGAAGATGAACCAGGTATATATGTATATGTGTGTGTATCTGTGGGGATAACTGAAGCGTTTCTAATGAAAAGGCAACGAGCGGCAAAAATGGCATTTATTACCGCCCCAATTTTCAAATTTCTGACCACTCACGTTTTAACACCCCGATGAAAAGCTAAAAGGGCACTACGCATGTCATTACGAGGAGAGAGAAGAGTCCAATCAGGTTTGATGCGCGTCAGGGGGATACTAAACGACAAACTGTGTAGGGAGATTGAAGGATCAGTAAGGTAAGGTTATTCTGCTCTGCTACTCTGCTCGGAAAATATCTTTTTCTAACCAAAGTGGGGGCAAAATGTTGGGTAAAATAATACTTAGATGTACGGGTGCCGAACAAGTGTAGTCAATGCGCCACGTGGCCCAATACCGAGCATATTCATCTGAGCCACGTAGTCGTTCACCGAGCACGTTGTGTCGTGACACGTGGCGTCCTGCCGAACAACTGTTTAATGGCACGAGAGCTCCACGTGAGTGTTATACATGAACACATGTCTTAAGATTAGTGTTCCAAAGAATACCCTGAACCTCAGCACCAATGAACAGTGTGTTGCTACATGGCTATAGTCGAGGATCTTGGTAGCTAGTTTGCTCGGCCCATCCATTGGCGGCTAGTAAATGTTGGACCTGGGACCCACAGCCTTTAAAGAGAGCTCATGACCATAAATGCACCATAGTTAAGACTGAACTGGGTATTCGTCTCTGAGGAAGTAACTAAATCAGTCCATCTCGTCACGAGTAGTTGGCTGATGTGACAGAAAGACAGTCTAACCCTGAAATTCTGGTTGTAATGCCGTGTTAAGTCGCCAGAAGCATTAAATGAGAGGCATGGTGTATTAAATGAGGGGTTTGAGGCATTAAATGAAGGGGAAGAGTATTTAAAGCAAGGATGGAAAAGAGGGACACGGCAATGTGCATAACGTCAAGTCGCAGGTATGCTTTAATCATTACTCGGACTACTATAAATAGGATATTCTACTGAACCACAGAGGTAAGCTGACTATTGCCAACTTAAGCTTTTACTCACTTCCTCCCTAAAAGTTTCCTTTTTTGGAGCGACTTGCTGACTTAAGCATCGGAGGGTTTTCCGGCCAAAGACCTCCACTCCGGCCGTAACCTTTTTTTCTGTCTTTGTTCGGCAGGTCGGCGATCATATTTCCGGTTGGCGTGGTCAGCAGTTCCGGCGGTAATTTTTGCTGCCGAACAGTTTCAAGAGCTAGAGGCTGAGAGGAATCATGCGGATTGGATTTGTAATTTTATTCGGGACTGGGATCTGTGATTTGAATTGGGAGTTTTTCAATTAACAGAAATATTCTTACAATCATAAGATTGAGAGGATAATTGATTTCAAAAATTCTTGTTCTGATATGTGTTATATATATTATAGATTTTGCTTAAATTTTATTTCTTATTATGTTAATTTCTAAATTATTACATCTACATTAAATATTAAAATTCAATTTAGATAAAAATTATAATACTAAGTAATAATTTGATGATCTTATTAAAAATATAATTTGATCAATTTATTTGAAATTTTGATTATATGCTTTAGATAGGATGCATTATTTTAAAATATATTTGTATTTGAAAATATAATTTATATTCATAATTTTATCACGTTAAGCATATATCTTTTCAATCCAAATCTATTTAAATTCTATTATAAAATTTTGTCTGATTATAATTTACCATAATATTTATCATAAATTATTTTTTAATATTTTTGATGAATTGTATAACATTTTAAATAATTTTACAATTCTTATATAAATTTAGAGTTACAGTTCAATTCAAATATTATTATCATCTTATCTCATTCTACTTTGAAGATCAAATAAAATTAAAATTTACAGTTTTTTTATTGAAATATCCCTTAACCTATCTATCTTTTTTCTATTTTGTCCTCAAACTATTAAACACCTAATACATCCTCGAACTATTAAATTTCATTTTATTTGGTCCAAACGCTAACTCCATCTATTAAAGTTAATGAAAAAATTGTCATGTGTGAGTCATGTGACATTTTTCACACGACTTCAATGATATAATAGTCAATTCATGTCTATTCCTCCCATCTGACACCAACAAGTATATAAATTATTAAAAATATATTTTTATTAAATATAATTTTATGAATTTATTTTAAAAGCTAAATATATGTTTCAGGTAGAATGCTTTGTTTTAAAATATATATTTTTTAAATATAATTTTATGAATTTAAAATTATAATTTATACTCATAATTTTATAGTTTTAAATATATCTTTTTAGTTCAAATCTTTTTAAATTATGTTATTAACTAATATATATGATTATTGTGTAAAAATAATTTAGTAACTAATAGTTTATCTATATTTGTTTACGGTATTTGTCTAAATATATTAGTTAATGATATAATTCAAATAGATCTGAATTAAAAAAATATATTTAAAATTATAAAATTATAAATATAAATTATAATTTTAAATTCATAAAATTTTATTTAAAAAATATATTTTAAAACAAAGTATTTTATCTAAAACATATATTTAAAATTTAAAATAAATTCGTAAAATTATAATTAATAAAAATATATTTTTAATAATTTATATTCATAATTTATATTTAAAAATATCACTTTTTAGCACCAGTGAAAGAAATAGACATGAATTGATCATTATGCCTTTGAAGTGGGGTGAAAAAGGTGATATGACCCACACATGATAATTTTTTCATTAACTTTAATTGATAGAGTTAGTATTTGGGCCAAATAGAATCGAATTTGATAGTTTAATAATGTAATAGGTGTGTTTGATAGTTTAAGGACGAAATAAAAAAAAAGAATAGTTTGAGAAATATTTTCATAAAAAACTCTAAAATAAAAAGAAAAAAATAATGTAATAAATTAACTTTTAAATTTTTATTATTTTATATATCTAATTTAACATAATATTTTAAGTCTGGGAATGTCACTACGCCACGTAGGACCTAACTTCCTTTATGGTTGTGACAGATGGCTATCAAAACTAAATATTAATTAGAACTCTATTTAAATTCTATCTTAATTTATAATTTTCTAATAGAATTATATTTAATCATTGACAATGGTTAATCTAATTCTATTTAATAAATTAAAATTTTTATCTCTATCCCTTTCATGGTCATTTGAATTCCACAATGTCAATTTTTAAATTATTTTGCCTACATTAATTGTTCGAATTTAATTTATATAAAAATTATAATACTAACTAATAAATTTAAAATCTGTCAAGGAACATTGATGTACCATGTAAGACTTAATTAACACTATAATTATGACACATCACTTTCAAAATTAAATATTAAAACTCTATTTAAATTCTATCTTAATTTATAATTATCTAATAAAATTTTATCTAATTGGTAATAAATTAAAATTTTAATCCTTGCCGAATCGTGACTTTTGGTAACCCGGTTCCTGATCTTCTGCACTGCTTGCTCTATCAGAGTTGGTTGTCATTTGAATTCTACATTGATTCGTACGTTAATTTTAAATGATTATGTCTACATTAATTATTTGAATACAATTTAGAAAAAAATTATAATACTAAATAATAAATTTATAATATTATTAAAAATATTTTTTTATTAAATATAATTTTATTAATTTATTTAAAATTTTAAATATACATTTTAGATAGAATGCTTTCTTGTGAAAAATATATATTTTTTAGATATAATCTAACTAATTTAAAATTATAATTTATATTAATAATTTTATAATTTTAAATACATATATTTTTAATCCAAATCCATTTAAATTCTATCATTAACCAACATATTGAGAAAAAGACCAGAAATAAAGAGACCTAAACAATTAATAGGTAAATTATTTTTGAATCATAAGATAATCATATAATCAGTATTATTACCTTAACATTGTTAATAATGTATTATACTTATCGACTTATATAATGCCTTAACTAAAATATATGCATTAGTTGTGATATAACTGGGTAATTTTGATTAACCAGTATCAAATGTTTGATATTTATTACAAATTCGCATGAAATTTTAATACCATAGCAAGTTAAAAAAAATAGAGATAAAATAACATTCACATCCTAAAAAACTTACTAAAATTTTATTATGATGGCTTTTGCTTATTATCAACATAGTTTGGAGTGGTTATTTGATAATTTATTTTGGGTCATTAAGAAGAATGATTAATTTGATATATTTATTCTTATTAGATGATATTCCTTTATATTGAAATTATTTTTTCATTTTTTAATTTATTTTTTAATTTGTTCATTAAAATAAATAAGGCCTAACTTTTTTAGATTTTATTCTATCTATTAATGTGATTGGTAAAATATATAATGTTTGACAATTTTAAATTTTATTCTATTTTCTTGTTGTGATTGTTAACATTAATTTTTAAATTCTATTATATTTTTTATTATTGATAAAATTTTAATTTTTTTACGAATCAGAGGAAAAACTTACTCTTTATTATATTTTTTAATTTGTTCATTCAAGAATACAAGGTATAATTTTTTCAATTTTATTATTTTTTAATGTGATTGTTAACGTAATTTTTTAAATTTTATTATATTCTTTCATTGTTGTAAAATTTAAACTTTTTGTGCATTAAATTTCAACACATGACTCTTTTTAGGGTTTTGTCAATTTGTTTATTATATACAAGATATAAAGTTTTTAAATTTTATTTTATTTTTAATGTAAAAATATTATTGTACAATATTCAATAATAATAAAAAAATATCAAAAGATTATCAAATTTTATATTTCACTTTTGTTAATTTTGTATATTAATTTTTTTTGTATCATCAAAATATTATGAATATGAAATAATGCTACTAATAAAAATACAAATAAGAAATAACACAAAATTATAATTTCTTCCAATTGAAATTATTATTTTTATCATGTACCAAATATTCCTCATTTAAAATAAAATGAAAAATTATGTTTGACTCTATAAATATACCAAACTCTAGATAACACTCTTATATGAAGTTATTCATATTCGGTGTCACCCTCCAATTTATTGCAATATTTATTTTTATTAGAAGATATTCCTTTACAATGAAATTGTTTTTTGTTTAGGTGTTTATTTTTGGACATATTATTAATTCGTTTATTCGAATATATAAGATCTGATTTTTTAGATTTTATTTTATTTTTTAATATAATTGTTAATTTAATTTTATTTTATTTTTTATTATTAGTAAATTTTAAATTTTTTATGTATCATATTAGAAGGAAAGTCTATTATTTGATCTATTTTTCAATTTGTTCATTTAAATGTACAAAATGTAATTTTTGAATTTATTTTATTTTTATTTAACGTGGTTTTTAAATTTTTAAAATTTGTGTACTATATATTGAAATTCTGTTTAAATTCAATATTAATTTATAACCTAATTCTATTTAATTAAGTACTATGTTTAACCTAATTCTATTTAACACAGGTATAGCGTATTTTATGTAAATTGAAAATTTTGTCTATTTGAAAATTTTTCTTTACACTTTTGTTGTCAATTGAACTAAATTCTACATTAATTTATTATGTTAAATTTTAAATTATTATGTCTATATTAAAAATAAGAATTCAATTTTTTAGATAAAAATTATAATACAAAATAATAATTATACAATCTTATTAAAAATATAATTTCACTAAATATAATTTGACGAATTTATTTTAAATTTTAATTATATGCTTTAGATAAAATGTGTTGCTTAAAAATATATTTTGTTAAATATAGTTTTATAAATTTAAAAATATAATTTGTATTCAAAGTTTTATTTCATTAAATATATATATATATATAATCTAAATCTATTTAAATTCTATTATAAATTTTTATCTAAATTTATCATTTATTCTAATTATAATTTAACATAATGTTTATCATAAATTATTTTTTAATATTTTTCAAGTATTGTATAACATTTTAGATAATTTTATGATTCTTATATTTTTTTATAATAATTAAATTTTATTCTATTATATAAATTTAGAATTGCAGTTCAATTCAAATATTTTTATCATCTCATCTCATCTCATTATACTTTGATAATTGATAACAAATAAAAATAAAATTAGTAAATCTTACAAATAAAAAAGAAAAAGAAAAATAATGTAATAAATTACTTTTTCAATTTTTATTATTTTATATACCTAATTTAACGTAATATTTCAAGCCATTTATGTATTTTTACCTAAGTTTGATTCTTGATGAATATAATTGAGTGATAATGATAGTTTATTTATCATATGATATTTTAATTAGTAAAAATAAATTAATTGTACATGTTATTCATTAATAAATAAAAATTTTTGTTTGACATGTTAATTATTTTTTGTATAATTTATTAAAAATTATTTTTCCCAACTGATTATTAATATAAAGTCTAATTAAAAATTAAAATAAATCTTTATAATAAAACAAAATAGTCTTTGAAGATATCCCTCTTACAAACTAAGATCTAATGATTGAGATGGAGTTTTATTTTTCAACAAATGGCTGAAATCTTTTACATTCACAAAACTTTTGTTTCTTTATCTCACATCATTAAAATTAAAACAACTTCACTTTTTTTTTTTACCTATAAATGCACTAAAATTGTGATATATGACTTTAATAAATAATAAATGTAAAAAACTTATAGGTTCTAAAAAGGACCCACTTTTTTGAGTTCTAAAAAGAAATTCATTTGCTCTTTGGGGATTCACTCGCTTAAAATTTTAATACGGTTGTTAAACTTATATATTTCAATTACATCAATTATTAAATTAAAAATACTGATAAAAATGGAGTTAAACTAAAAAATATAAATAAAAAAAACTTAAATAATAATTAGGTTATTTTTCTTATAATAACAACTATTAGTATTTTTACATTTTCAAAAAAATTATTTTTTTTTTGTCTCACATCACTAATACATAACAACTTCATTTTTTTTTCTCCTATAAAAGTACTAAAATTGTGGCATATAATTTTAATAAATAACATATTAAAAACTTAGGAGTTCTGAAAAAAATCCACTTTTTTAGATTCTAAAAAAGAATTTACTTGCTCATAAGTTCCAAAAGGGGACTCATTTATTTAAAAATTTAATGTGATTGTTAAATTTTTATATTTCAATTATATTAATAATTAAATTAAAAATGCAGATAAAAATAGAGTTAGATTAAATAAATAAATAAAGCTTAAATAATAATTAGATTATTTTTCTTATAACAAAAACTTTTAGTATTTTTAAATTTTAAAATTACAAAAAGATATTGAATATTTATTAATTTCGTGAGTAGTTATTTTTTTAAATTCTAATTTTAAATTTAAATTAGTCACATTTACCATATTCATTTAATTTTACAAAGCACAATGATTAATAATAATATTTTCTATTTGAGCTATTTTTATAAAACTAATTAAAAATTTAGTATCAAATCCTATGTGGCATGTTCTATATTCATTATTCTACCTTTTTTATTTTTATAAATAGTTGAATAAAATTAGTTTTGGCAGAGTGATTTTTTTTTTGTAAATTTTAATTTTAAATTTAAATTGGTAAAGTTGACTATATCTTTTTATAAAGTACAACGTATGATTAATAAGTTATTTTTATAAAATTAATCAAAAATTATTATTAAATCTTGTTGGCACTCTCTATACTCACCATATTATTTTTTTTTTTACTTTTACAAATCTTTGAGTCAAATACAATTTTATTATTTTTATATTTTTTTTTCTTATTCACAAAACATTTACTTCCTTTTGTCCCGCATCAGTAAATGACTACATCTCTACTTTTTTTAAATCTGTAAAACCACTGTAATTGTGATGTGATTTTTATCAATGTAAAGTGAACTCATGAGTTTCTTAAATAAATACTATGTAGATGCAAAATTTATATGTTTAAATATATTAGTAGCTAAACTAAAAACACAAATAAAAATAAAAATATTTTTTTTTTTTGAAAACACAAAAAAAAAAACTGTATACCTTAAATTTAAAAACACAAAATAGAGTATCGAAATATTATTTAAGCTTTGGAATAATTTGTTGTTAAAAAATTTTCTAATTTTAAATTTAAGTTGGTCATACTAATAATTTTTAAATGATTAATATTATTTCTAATTCAATGTAAAACAAGCCAAGAATTAAAAAAATAATTAAAAATGTATTGTGTGTTTAGTTGATAGCTTTCAAATTATGATTTAGTTCTTTTAAAGGGAAAAGTATAATGAAAATAAAATTTATTTTAGGTTTTTGAAAAAGAAAAATGTGCTAGCATATTTAATGTCAAATGTATGCATATTTTATTTTAGTTAAAAAGTGTCATAGATACGAATTATTCTCTCGTATATAATGTAACAAATCTGTACTTCGCACGAATTTAAATAATTGTATATATATAGAGTTTTTTAATGAAAATATCTCTCAAACTATCATTCTTTTTTCTATTTCATATTCAAACTATCAAACGCACCTATTGCATCATCAAACATCCAATTCTATTCTATTTAGTCCAAAAACTAACTTCTTCCATTAAAATTAACAGAAAAATTGTTATGTGCGGATCATGTGACTTTTTTTAATCTACTCCAAGGATGTAATGATCAATCCATATCTATTTCTCCTATCTGGTACCAAAAAGTATATATTTTTAAATATAAATTATTAAAAATATATTCTTATTAAATATAATTTTATGAATTTATTTTAAAATTTAAATATTTGATTTAGATAGAATACTTTGCTTTGAAATATATTTTTATAAATATAATTTTATGAATTAAAAATCATAATTTATATTCATAATTTTATAATTTTAAATATATCTTTTTAATTCAAATCTATTTAAATTAGTAAGTAAATTATTTTTACATGATGATCATATATATTAGTTAATGATATAATTTAAATGGATCTGAATTAAAAAATATATTTAAAATTATAGAATTATGAATATAAGTCATAATTTTAAATTCATAAAATTATATTTAAAAAATATATACTTTAAACAAACATTCTATCTAAAACATATATTTAAATTTTAAAATAAATTCATAAAATTATATTTAATAAAAATATATTTTTAATAATTTATATTCATAATTTTTTTAAAACATCCACTTTTTGGTACCAAATAGGTGGAATAAATATAAATTGACCATTATATCCTTGGGCTGGAGTGAAAAAAGTCAAATGATCTACACGTGATATTTTTTTCATAAATTTTAATAGATGAAGTTAGTATTCGGACCAAATAAAATAAAATTGGATAGTTAGATAATGTAATAGGTGTGTTTGATAATCTAAAGGCAAAATAGAAAAAAATAGTTTGAGAATTATTTTCATAAAAATCTCATATATATATATATATATATATATAGATAACTCGGATTACTTAAATATAAGTTTAGTATTACAGGACAATGTAAACGACATTACATACGCCTCTTTTCTAGTTAGTGTAGATAATAATAATAATTAATAATTTTTTTTTTCGAAAGTGATTATTCTTATAATTTATGATGCCAAACCACACTAAAAAAAATGTTCGAAATATAGTATTATTAACCGAGAGTTTCGGAGGTTCACATAGACGAGGCAAAACATGAATTAATAACCTACAAGGATCAAAGGTTGTCCCTTAAACAGTTGGTTGGCTTTCCCATGCATGCGTCAAACGGTCAATTATAAGGGTTGGCCTCACTAAATGTCTTCAAGGTTTTCATTCTCTCTCCGGGAACTTTTGTTCTTGGAATAAATAAATGGTTCTGGCATTAGACCTGAAGAAAAGAAGTAGGAAGAAATAGTTTATAAAAATTAAAAAATAAAAACCCAAGAAAAAAAGAAAAAAATCTTAAAAGACGGTGCAGAATTTAGGGAGAGAGAACGAGGGAGACATTAATTGTTCTCTCTCTCTTGATTTTTTGTAGTCGATCACCATGGCTTCGGATATTTCCTTAGAAGGGATAAAAAACGAGCAAGTCGACCTCGTAAGCACCACTCACTGATCTCGTTTTCATCTTCCTTACAATAATGTGTGGTAAAAAAAAAAATTTCTAATATGATATGGTGTTAAAAAGATTATTAATTTATTACCGTATATGTTGATGAATGGGTGCAGGAATCAATACCCATAGAGGAAGTATTCTCAAAGCTGCAATGTACCAAGGAGGGCTTATCATCGGCAGAAGGAGAGAAAAGACTCCAAATCTTTGGCCCTAACAAGCTTGAGGAGAAAAAGGTTATTTTTGTGCTTGTATTTGCATGAATTGTCATAACTGAATCTCCTTGGGACTATATATATACCATTTTTGCATTCAATTTGTCTAACAGGAGTCCAAGATTCTCAAGTTCTTGGGTTTTATGTGGAATCCTCTATCATGGGTCATGGAAAGTGCTGCCATTATGGCCATAGTTTTAGCAAATGGAGGGGTAACAATTCAATTCCTCCCATTATTTTCCTTTTTCTTTATATATATATATATATATATATATGAAATTTACTAATATGTCACACTGGTTCATGCTTTGGAAAATTATGTGTAAGTTACCCATTACCTAATATATATTCTTACTAATAATTCGGTTCTCTTATATATATAGAATTTTTAATAAATTGGGTTAACTCACAGATCGTCTATAATTTTTCTTAAGAGATCATAAATTTAGAAGTCTCCACACGATTAGTATAGAAAATTTGATAGAATAGACTTTTTTAATTTATCAAATCATAATTAGTCTTTATGTCTATGTTCAAATCTCACCAACACACAACTCCAAAACTTTGTCATATGTATTAAGGCTCTCTTACTTGGTACCAATCAAGTGAAATCGTGAATAATGTCTTTTATAAATATAAAATGATTGTTCCTCCCCCCCCCCTCTCTCTCTCTCTCTCTCTAACCAGTACTAAGAAGCTTGATTTACACAGGGAAAGCCCCCGGACTGGCAAGATTTTGTGGGTATTGTTGTGTTGCTCCTTGTCAACTCAACAATCAGTTTCATTGAAGAAAATAATGCAGGCAATGCTGCTGCTGCCCTTATGGCAGGTTTAGCCCCCAAAACCAAGGTGGGTATTTACTTCCAATCCCATGCATCCTCATTCACATATTCACATCCAACTTTTAATAAAAATCAATCAAATTCAAGTTGTGAGTCATGTTTCTGATCATTTGTGAAGGTGTTGAGAGATGGGAAATGGAGTGAGCAGGAGGCTGCCATCTTGGTTCCGGGAGACATTGTCAGCGTCAAGCTGGGAGATATTATCCCAGCTGATTCTCGTCTCCTGGAAGGAGACCCCCTTAAAATCGACCAGTCTGCCCTCACTGGCGAGTCCTTGCCGGTGACTAAACATCCCGGAGATGAAGTGTTTTCCGGCTCCACCTGCAAGCAAGGTGAGATTGAGGCTGTTGTCATTGCCACGGGTGTCCACACCTTCTTCGGCAAGGCTGCCCACCTTGTTGACAGCACCAACCAAGTTGGTCACTTCCAAAAGGTAACCTTCTCCATTGAAGATCTTTTGTTGATAAAGCAAAATGCTGCATTATATGAGAACGATAGGTTTACGAGTGATTCACGTTAAATTAATACTATTTTAGGTAAGGAAAATTTTAAAAAAGTAAACTAATAACCAACCAAAGTTCAGTCAATTCAATACCCCTAAATGACTACTAAAAATATTAATCAAAAAAAATTATCAGAAATATTTAATTAAACATTTGTGACCTTATTACTCTAATTACAAAACATCCATTTAAATACACTTTAATTTAAAAAATGCGATTATTACATATTTCCCTTGCCCTTTTATGATAAATTGTTTTAATAAAATAACATTTTTCTTCATATTATTCTTATACTTTTTCTCAGAATATATATGATAGGGTTACAGAATAATTTATTTGAGACTAAGGGCGGCTTAGGAGTCAAAATCCATTAATTTTAAGAAAATTTTAAACACCTCAAAACTCATAAAAACAATAAACTCTTAAATATAAGTTCATTATTTTAAATTCATACTGTTAACACCTTATAACCCGCACTATTCAATTTTTATCAAATGTTTGATTTATTATTATTATTATTATTATTTCAGGTTTTGGTTGCGATTGGTAACTTCTGTATCTGCTCCATTGCGGTGGGTATGGTGATTGAGATCCTAGTGATGTTCCCAATCCAGCGGAGGAGATACAGGGAAGGTATAGATAACCTGCTAGTGCTTCTCATCGGAGGGATTCCAATTGCGATGCCAACAGTGCTGTCAGTGACAATGGCCATTGGGTCTCACCGGCTATCCCAGCAAGGTGCCATTACCAAGAGGATGACTGCCATTGAAGAAATGGCTGGAATGGATGTCCTTTGCAGTGACAAAACCGGAACCCTCACCCTCAACAAACTCACAGTCGACAAATCTATGATCGAGGTTCCAATTCTAACCACAACAACGTTAATTATTTCCTAAGTCAAACAAACAGGTAATGATGTTTGGATGACCGAAAAGAACAAAAAATAGCATTAAAATGGCACGTAATCAAATTTAATTGAAAGAAATTGAAAAAAAAATTGATAATATTTTATAATTTTTGGTGCATTTTAGTGTGTCAAACACAAAAATTTAAATGATACATGTGACACTAATATTTCATATCACTTTTAATCTTTATCTAAATGTATGTAAATTTAAGAATTTTATTTTTTTAATGGATGGATTATGATGTCTAAAAGTTGTAACTTTAAAAAATTAAATTTTAATAAAAAAATCATAAAAGACAAAAAAAAAAAAAAGTAGATGAAAAAAACATAATATATATATATATATTTTTTTTTTTTGGAGTCAAACAAGCCTCAAGGCGTATAAATCACCACACTTACATTTTATACTATGATTATAAAACATACACATCTCTTATTACAAATTAGAAGTAGCCACACATTGTGTTTTTTTTTTTTTGGTTAAATTTTTATTTTAATTAAAATAAAATTATAAAAATAAAAAATAGATCAAATAGAAAACAATAAATAGTTAAAGATAGTTAAGTAGATAATAATGAATTAAAAAGTATTTAAAAAATAAAAAAATGTTACAAAAATAGTAACTAGTTAAAAGACATTTAAAGAAGACAAAATATAAATTGATAAAATTAAATAGTTACAAAATTTATTTTTCAATACCATCTAAGTAGTAAGTAATTATAAGAAGTTTAGAGAGTCTCGAAAGGGGTAGTCGAGTTGGTTCGGATGGCGGGCTGAAGGGTCTGGGACCAATAGGTCCCGAGTTCGACTCTTCTTGGGGGCAGTCTTTTCTTTAATTGTGGAGGGCCATCTAACAGCTTTCTCGGCTGAGCCGGTCAGCCAGGACTTACCTAGGCTGGTTTACCTCCTCGTGGTTCTTTGCCGGCTAGGGCCACGGGGCGGGCTTTACCCAGTGCGCACCCATGGGTAGCGGCTGTGAGCTTCTCCCCAACCCTAGAAGAAGTTTAAAGATATCATTAAAAGTGAAAAAGAAGATTTTATCAAAAAAAAAAAAATGTATTCCAAAGCTTCGCTATTATCTTTAATATTTATTTTATATAATAGTATAAATGTAGATGGACCGTATCATTAAACTACCTCTAATTAGTAACATTGAAGAAACCAATTTATCTTTCATTTCATTTATTTATTTATTTATTTGGCTCTTTTAAATCAGAATTTGAAAAAAAAAATTGGGTAGTTTTCAGGTATATAATTTACATCCAAGAAAAATATTATAAAACATGCATTAAAATAGAAAAACTCATGAAAGGGTGAAGAAGTCACATTTTGTCCCGTCAATAATTTTTTTTTTTTTTTTTTTTTTTTTGCAATTGTTTTTATAAATGCGAATGAGATGTAAAAATTGACAAGAATTAAAAGAAATTAAATTTTAATTAAAAATAAAATCATATTTTTTTTTTGGGGGGGGGGGGAGGCTACTTCAATGAACAGCCATAAAGAAGAAGAAGAAGACGAAGAAGACAAACATTTGATATATAAATTATCAATAACTTGTACTCTTGACTGCAGGTATTCCCCCCAAACGTAGATAAGGACACAGTTGTCTTGCTCTCTGCTAGGGCTTCTCGCACTGAAAATCAGGATGCCATTGATGCTTCAATTGTTGGGATGTTGGGCGACCCTAAAGAGGTATTTGAATAGATCTCCTTACTGTTCAATTCTGATAGTGCATGTTAAGTGTTTGTGTAAATTACCCTGAGGAGTTATCTTGAGTGAGTCTTTCTTTTGTGCCGCTTTTTTTCTTGGGAGGATTTTAGGCAAGAACTGGGATCACTGAGGTGCATTTCTTGCCTTTCAATCCAGTGGACAAGCGCACCGCCATAACCTACATTGACTCTGATGGCAATTGGCACAGAAGCAGCAAAGGTGCTCCCGAGCAAGTAAGATAATGATAATAATAATACGCTTCCACCGGAGCAATTGTGCCCAAACATTGTATCGTATTGTATTATATTGTTTTGGATATCTTATTCGATCACCATCGTGCCAGATCATTGATCTCTGCCAACTCAGAGGAGAATCCAGAAAAAAGGCGCTCGAGATCATCGACAACTTTGCTAACCGCGGACTTCGTTCTCTGGCTGTTGCAAGACAGGTAAAAGTTGGATAAAATGCCTACGAGGCTGAACTCATTTGGATGGTGCGAAACTAATGGATAGAAAAGGAGAAAAGAAATGATTTGAGAATATATATCTTGTGGTTGTGAGTTTCAAGTGTCTATTACATGTTTGGAACAGAATTGTTGAATTTTCCTGCTAAGTTGAATCTGATTTTGGTGTGTGTGTGTTTTTTGTGTTTGTAGACGGTGCAAGAGAAGAGCAAGGAGAGTGCTGGTGAACCATGGGAATTTGTAGGTCTCTTGCCCCTCTTTGATCCCCCTAGACACGACAGTGCGGAGACCATCCGAAG
Organism: Vitellaria paradoxa; assembly: GCA_019916065.1. Taxonomy (NCBI): domain Eukaryota; kingdom Viridiplantae; phylum Streptophyta; class Magnoliopsida; order Ericales; family Sapotaceae; genus Vitellaria; species Vitellaria paradoxa. The sequence continues at coordinate 50,839,675 of CM034235.1, read as the reverse complement.
GGCTATTTACCTTGGTATCAATGTTAAGATGATCACTGGTGATCAGCTTGCGATTGGGATAGAAACTGGACGCAGACTTGGCCTGGGCACCAACATGTATCCTTCATCCTCCCTCCTCGGCCAGAGCACGGATGATTCTATTTCTGGAATTCCAATTGAAGAGCTCATTGAGAAGGCTGACGGATTTGCTGGAGTCTTCCCTGGTAAATCGTCAGTTTAAATCAAATTACATTCGCAAAAGGACACTATTTTCTCAGAATTTTAAAGCAAAATGATATGGCAATGGCTCTTGTACATGAGTGGGTCCCTTTTTCACATAGAAAAGTGCTATTCTACAAGAAATTCTTTTACAAATTTCCTATTGTCCTAGTTCTTATTATGTAAAGAAATTCTGATATTATGATATTACCCTTTTCTAAACAACTAGACATAATTTTTTGGGGGAAATGCAGAACACAAGTATGAGATTGTTAAGAAGCTGCAAGAGAGAAAGCACATCTGTGGAATGACAGGAGATGGTGTGAACGATGCCCCGGCGCTGAAGAGGGCAGACATTGGAATTGCAGTGGCAGATGCAACTGATGCAGCCAGGGGTGCGGCTGACATTGTCCTGACCGAGCCAGGGCTAAGTGTGATTGTGAGTGCCGTGTTGACAAGTAGAGCCATCTTCCAAAGGATGAAGAACTACACAATCTATGCAGTTTCGGTCACAATCCGAATAGTGATGGGGTTCATGCTCATATCTCTCATTTGGAAGTTCGATTTCCCACCTTTCATGGTCTTGATCATCGCCATCTTGAATGATGGAACCATCATGACCATCTCTAAGGATAGAGTGAAGCCATCTCCGGTGCCAGACACATGGAAGCTCAAGGAAATCTTCGCCACTGGGGTTGTCCTCGGAACCTACCTTGCTCTTGTGACTGCAGTCTTCTTCTCGCTTGCAGCTGACACTGATTTCTTTTCAGTAAGTTTATCAACACTGCAACTGATCCATTTGTGTCAATGTAAAATGTCTTTTTTTAAGAAGTATTTCACTCATCTTTTGGGATTTTTTAGGAAAATATTTTACATTAAAACAAACAGAACCTAAAGCTTTGCTTGTTTCATTATTTTAGGAAAAGGATTACATTTTACATTAAAACAATCAGAGCCTAAAACAAATGAACATGAAAAAACCAAAATTGGAAAAATGGGTACTAATAAATCATCCATTTGCAGGATCTTGTGGGTGTAAGATCAATCAGGGATAATACAGATGAGCTCACAGCTGCTCTCTACCTTCAAGTCAGTATTGTGAGTCAAGCACTCATCTTCGTGACAAGGTCGCGGAGCTGGTCCTTCATTGAACGCCCTGGAATCCTACTTGTCGTGGCCTTCGTTGCAGCTCAGTTGGTAATTAGCCTTAATCCGATTTTTGATTCAGTTAATTTTTTTTTTTTTTTGGGGGGGGGGGGGGTTGAAATTAGACATGATCACATAAAACCATTTTTTGACTTTAGGAAAGTGTTTCTCATCAATGTAGGTGGCTACGGCCATTGCTGTGTATGCGGACTGGGATTTTTCTCGCATCAAAGGCATTGGATGGGGTTGGGCAGGAGTCATCTGGATCTTCACCATAGTTACATACATCCCTCTGGACGTACTCAAATTCATCATTCGCTTTGCATTTAGTGGAAAGGTTAGGAATGATAAAACAAGCTTCTTCAATACACCCGATATTAGGGTTTTCATAATTATATCTACAACACCATAGATTTTAGGCGGCATGGGTCGGATTAGTTCTGATATTTTTTTAATTTTATTATTTTTAATTTCTCAAATTTCTTGCTCTTTCCTTTTCATTTTTCTTCACAATTCAAATTAGAGAAGAAATTTCAATTTCTATCACTTTATTTTTCCTTTCATAAATCCTTAATCCAAACACAGTATAAGAATATGTTTGGAATATGAATTTTTGAAGGGAAAAGAAAAGCAAAATGACGTGAAGTGTAATTACTTATATATACTTATTTTATGATAAATAAAAAACTTTTTTGTTTTGATACATACCTAGTCATTTTCTATTCTTTTTTTTTAAATTATATCAAAATTCAAAAAATAAATAAATTTAGCATTTTCTATTTCATGTTACTTTCTTTATTTTCCTAAACTTATTCTCTTTCTCCACAAATGCTTATAGTAAATCAGTATAAGATGTGTGTGAAAATTGTACTTACTCCTTAAGTTTTTTTAAAACTCCAACACCTTCTAGTTATAATTTCTCCACACAAATGCGTGGGCACTTCTAATTAATATACGTATGTACGTACGTATGTATTACCATTTTAGGACCTGTCCTTCGAGCAATCCATTTAGGTTTGTTATGAGGTTTGTTCTGATTTTAATATTTTGCAGGTTTAGAGAGCTCAATACACCGAAGGGACAATGTTGACTCAGTGGTCAAGCTGAAGGGGATGGACATCGAGACTATCCAGCAGCAAAACACTGTTTAGGACTAACGATAGTCGAGGATTAAACAAGTTGATGTCTGATAGGAATTTAGGACAAAATGAAAGGGAAAGGCAGAAGGGGAACTTCTCTTCCTTCAACCTTGTTGATCTGTTGATTAATTCGTTGTATAAAATACTAGAGCCTTTTGTGAATGTTAAACTGCATTAACTAAAAGTGAGTGGAAATGAGCAAAAGGTATGTAATTAAGCTATTAACGAACGTGAAAAATTGGATGGTAATCAATAAATGAAATATTGGTTTGTTTTACCATATATTATGGTCGATTGTCTTTTTTATTTATCTCAATTTCTTTTGCATTTCCTTTTTTAACAATATTTTGGGTTGTTCTGTTGGCCGGTGTGTACATATATAGGTTTATCACCATGATAACTGTAATAATTAAAAAAAAAAAAAAGCGATTGCGGTTTTAGAATTTGTAATTAGTGAGACCAAGAATATAATTTTTAGATGAGACTCTATAATGTGAAAAAAAAAAATTGAGGGCACAAGTGTAATTTCCAAATAAATAGGAACAAAAATATAGGTGTAATTTTTTGAATGAGTGCGATTTATAATTGTGTCTATACTCAAATATCTCACAATTTAATAAACATATTAATTAATTAAATTATTTCATAACCGGGTCAATTTCGTGTCAAATTCAAACCGGATCAAAATTTGCTCAACTCAAAGGGCCGATTTTTTTCTTTTCCTTTTAAAATACATTTATAAGAATTTCAAATTTCAATGCCGCTTATTTTAACATTTTTCTTTTTGCTCCAAGAATTCAAATGTGGCCTCAAGTCAAATTTGTCATTTTTGTTAAATTATTGTTTTTTTTCCCGCCTTCATAATTCCTAATTATTTCTACACTTTCATAGAATTTCTGCTTTCAAAGGGTTTACCATTTAAAACATATAAATCCAAAGGCTAGACGGTTGATTTTGATTAAAGAAATATTTTATTAAAGAGAGTCTTTCTATTGTGTTGTTTCACTGAAATTCCCATAATCGACAAGTCTGGCACCCCATCTATTTCCTTCCCTTCAATTCATACGCTTCCATGCATCACATTCCGATGCTAGAACAAAAATAAATGTCCAATTCCAAAGTTGCATACCACAGCCCCATACATCAAATTCACACCAATGATTCTAGGTAGTAAAAAAACCCTCTTCGGTTGAGAAATTTTTTTTTTTTTTTTTTGGGAAAACTGCATAGATATTGTACAGCAAAACGGTGATTGTTTCACAACTAGTTAATTTTGACTTGATACAGCAAATGCTGGTGCTAAAGTAGCTGAAAGTACCTAGGATGTTGTCCATATGTAAACCTGGCCTCCGCTTGTGGCTCCTGCAAGCATCCCAACCGTGCAAGGGTGTGCATCAAAGCGGCATGGAATTGCGGTCATATCTGCGCTCTGTAAGGTAGCAACACTTCTTGTCTGAGTTGTGGAGATGACGTCAACTCCTCTTTTCATGTTGCCAATGAAGATATATGAATCATCCCAGCCCCATATTCCTCTGCTTCCTCAATCGGGAAAGAGAAGCCATTAACAATCAATCCCATCATGTGGTGATATAGCAGTTATTGTATCACGTTGACAAAAAAGAATAGTTAACATCCATCAATGACAAATTTTAATTAGTCTTATATGAAACGTTTCAGTGTCAAAATGAAGTTCCCAAATTCCCTACAGCCTCGTAAGGGAAAAAAAACGCACCAAGGAAATACATTGTTCAGCATGAACAAGAAATTCAACACATTTGGAATGAGAGGTTGTGAGGGATCTCTACAAAATTCTTAAATATTTCATCTTTGATTAGGTTGACTCGTATAGAATGATTTGAAAAAAATAAAAGAAACCAACTAAAACATTACTATAGAAAACCAAAACACAATTTCAAAAGAATGAAAACCTAGACATCCAAGTAGATATTTCCATTAAATCATTATTGCCTCTTTTTTTTTTCTTTTTTCTTTTTTTTTTTTTTTTTTTTGAGGAAAGGCACTAAATCGTGAGAGCCATCAACACAGTACGTCAACATAATCTAATCTATTGTTTTGGGTATCATCTTTGCACGCACTTTAGCACAATACACTTCTCATGCAACATGGTACCATGGCAAAACTGAGAATATGAACACCACCTTAAAATGACAGAAGATCGTACAAAACTGCATGGGTACGTAATGATCCATTTTCAATGTTCTTCTTTCAATATAACATGTAAAGCCATTGGAAATCATCATAAACAACTTGCATCACTAAAAATGTGGATGATTCATCTCTAATTAAATGACCCATAGATAGAAGTGTAATGTAATCTAAATGTTAGGAGTACAGTTTAGATTGCAAGTGAATCAATCAAAAAAGCCATAAATCGGGCTTATGTCCAGATAAGAAAGTAGCCACAAATACAAGTAATCAGTTTTATCAAAGAACAACAATTTTTATAGAACTAGCATTTGATGACCTTAAAAAAAAAAACATACCTGAATGAAGAAATCCATCTGCCTGTCTGATTATTATGATGTATCATAGTTACTTCCTCAAAATTAGCCCCAGTCAGTAAGCCAACATTGTCATCAGAACTGTACAAAGTTGAAAACTCAAACATCAGCAAGGGTAAGCCGCCATCCGACTATTCCAATAACACAATTCCAATTAACAATAATATAGTGAAATGTAAATTATGTTGGACCAAAACAAGATTTAATGGTATAACAACATAACCAATAATATTGAATTAATAACTTGAACGTTTCACATTTAAAGCAAAGCAGCCCATTGGTAAGTAGTGATTTACATGTCCCAAAAACTGAATTGGTATCTTTTTCAAAATAGTGGTCAATAAAGGGGAATATCTACCAGCAGATCTGAGCAAATAAACCAGAGTGCAATTGCAATTCAAGCATCAGCGTGCTTTTAGATCTTGCTGTGATGTCAAATAGTTTTTTTTTTCCGCCTCACTCTGTTAGAAGTTCAATTATAAATTTTAAATATCTTACTTTAGATTTCTAAGCATCCTACTTTGAAAAACTAGGTAAGCTCAAGCCAGTTAAAAAATCATACTCGAATTTCATAAACTCCACATACCCTATATACCCAGTCTACAATCTTAAAGTAAGACTACCAACTTTGTTAAAGTGTTAATTTTTTTATTCCCCTATCCAAAGGTATGGTAAACTTAACAACCAAATGGTAAAATCAACATCCCAAAGAAAGAACATTATTCTGCATCCTATTATTTCCCTTATGATTCTTATTAAGAATCATGATGAGTCAAAATAAAAGGTTACATTATGTACCTTGTTGTTGCTAGACAGTTTCCAGAGGGGGAAAAGTAAGCAGAATGCACAGCCCTTTCATGGTTGAATGTCTTCAAAGTTTTTGGCTTATCTGCATCAATCTTTCTCAAATCCCAAATGCAGACACTCCCATCTGTGGAACTTGTTGCCATAGTGTTAGTGTTTTTTGGGCAAAAATCTATTGAGTTGATTCTATGTTCATGCAACAGCCACGAGGCTGAACATTTTCCAGCCCTCTCATCCCAAATATTAAGAGTTCCCTGACCCTCGCCAAAATACAACGACTTGACATCATTTGGTCGCTGAGAAAGAGAATATATAGCATGATCACAATAATATGCCAGGTCAAATACTTCCTTTTCAACATCCATCAATCGGATAAATCCATCGTAACAGCTAGTATAAACCTGCACAATAAATAACATAACTGAACTTGGAGTAGAAGAAATCAACCCTCCACAACTATTAGAATGGCTAGAAATAGCATTATGGCATTATTACTTATTGTGCAAAGGTAAAGGAATGGAGAAAACAAGTTGAGCTGTCACTGCCAACAAATGAGTGGGTTTTGAAATAATTGGTACAGGTAATGTTGTGACAAAATATGTATTTGGATTTGATACAGTAATTAAAAAAAGAATAAATTATAAATGGCACAAAAGGTGGATTAAATGCAATTACATGGTTCAACATAATACGTACATCCACACTCAAAGACATGAAAAGTATTTCACCAAACAAACATGGCGAATGATTACACAACTCTCTACACCAGGATGGATCACCACATATCAGTGGGTGCCTCACACTAATCTCACCAAAGAGCAGTGGATTCATTTCACATCTCACTTGGTTTCTTGATGCACTGAACTGTCATCACTCTGCCATCCATTTATAGGCCGCCAGTGAGACAAAAAAGTACTGCAAAGAGCTGATAAAGAATTCAACGAAAGCAAGCTATAATACTGGCACCACCACACTCTACATAGTATGGCAGTGTAGATTGGCTTAAGCAATCTTTCAATTTTCCATTTAATAATGTAGGCCACATGCATAAGCCCGTGGACGGTTCTGACTAACACAATAGGCAAAAGGGGCACAAAATGCACCAACTAAAGTGAATATCAACATGTACTTAAATTCCTTATGCGACCAAAACATAAACATCAAAAAAGCAAAAGAGGTTAATACCTTTGACAGGGAAAAGGGCTGAACTACGATTGCTGAAACTGGTCCCGAGTGAGATTGATACAGATAAATTCCATCTCCACCTTCCTGTTTGGCATCAACATTCCAAAATCCAACATTCCCAAACTTGTTTCCCACTGCAACCATTCTCATATCAGTAGAGGGAAAGAACTTCACCGTCAATACTCTGCCTGGGACAACCCGGGCAATATTTTCTGGCTCCAGCCTCAATGATTCCAAATCAACGGAACCCGAAACTCGAATAGGGTAGCCAAAGTTATCATTTTCATTCACGCCTCCGGTCGAATTGCAAGAATCCCCATCAGTTCCATCCTCCGAACCATCACCATGGCACAATTGGGACTTTTTCACAACATCCATGATAGTTTCAGCGAGTTTACGGCCAGAATCGTCACCGCAATACGCATCTCTCATGCTAATAGGCCCAACTGCACGTGGGGACGGCTTGGGATTTGATTTGGGGGTCTTAGTTAGGGTTTCATCAAAATTGTCTTTCAGGCCACCCGCAGTGGAGCCATCGGGCGCTATTCCTCGGGTCCGCAGCGACCGTCGAATCACAATAGGAGTTTCAATTTTCGGTTTCTTCTCTACACTAAATTTGTAGGACTTGTTTTCAACCCTAGAGAGAAGAGGGGCGGAGAATTCAGGGGATGAAATTGGAATGACAGTGAGATATAGATCATATATACATAAAAAGTTAAGCCGACAGATATGTATGCATGTGTAAGTAATTATATATATAGGCATTTCCAAAAAGAGAGAAATGAAGAGAGAGAGAGAGACCTTTGGCGCTTAATTACTGTAGAGAGATCATTAAGTTTGGAATGGATCTTGAGAGAAGCGAGCATTTCATCGTTGCGCTTGATGTTCTCAAGCCTTCGACGCTCGTACTCTGTTAGCTTCTTAGTCGCCATGCGAGCCGCGGGGAGAAACCAGAGAGAGAGAGTTCCAGAAAGTGTACTATGTATTGGGTTCACGTAAATGTCTACATATACACGCGGGGAAAAATTGGCGGGAATAAATAATTAGTAACTACGTGGCCTGCTGTCTAGCCGTTCGATGTGGCGGACTATTATAACCCCTTGAATTGAATACTTTTTACGAGCGACTATCAAGCAACCCGTGCATCGCACGGGTATATTAACATTTATTTTTATTTGTTTGAAAATTAAATTATATTATATTAATTAAAATAAAAAAATTATTATAAACATAAAAATATATTCACCGTACTTATATATGTCAATAAAATGAGCAAAAGAAAAGTAAAAGCACATAAATATCGACAGTAATAACAATATTAATTTCTTTCGCAAAATCTAAATTAATGACAATAATTCGTAACTTTGATATAAGTTTCTAAATAAAGTCTTTTAAAAACGAGGTATAAGTATATATGATTAATAATAATATTTTTATTTGAATTATTTTTATAAAAATAATTATCAAATTTTATAGTGCATTCTCTACCTTCATCATTTTATTTTTTTATATTTTTACAAATTTTTTAATAAAATGCGTCTTGTTAGTGTTTTTTTTTTTTTAAATTCTATCTATTTTCTATTTATAATATTAAAAAATATATATTTTCTCTCTCCTTTTCTCTTTCATTTCAATCCTATGTGGTATACCACTTATCCCCCCCAAAATCTTATGTATACCTATTTGATTTCCATTCCATTATTTTATTTTTATGCAAATTTTTGAATTAGTTTTGAAATTTATTTATTCCATCTTCTTCTTTTCTTTTTTCATTCACAAAACTTTTATTTTCTTTTTTGTACAACATTATTAAAATATTACAACTTTACTTTTTTTTTTTTTTTTGGCATGAAAAACTATTGGAGTTATAACATTTTTAATAAATGTGTATGAGTTGCTGTTGCCTGGACGAGGGGTGAGGGAGAGAGGAAGGGAGCTTATGTGAGGGTGTGTGAGTTGGATTTTCAGTATGAGGAGAGGGGTGGTGTTGTGAGGAGGAGAGGGTTTTTGTTTTGAGGAAAAGAGTGATGTTAATACTTCTCTATCGTATTTTGTTTTGTACCACGTTACTCAATTATATATAAAATTTCATGTTTAGTCTATGATAAAAAGGGACATTCTATTTTATATTCTATATTATCTAATGTCATATAAAAGCTTTGTTTCTTGTGAAAGAAAGACTATCAACTAATGAAAGCTTAAGTTGTTAGATTATACAAATTCCTACTGTGAGTCTTATATGATAAATAAATAAATTTTATTAATTAAAATAAATTATTTTAAAACAACTTGCCTCTTAATTTTATAAATTAAAATGTGATTATCGCATATTTCATAATTTTAAAAGTTTCTTTAGTTCGACCTATTTGTGAGCTATATTGGGTCAAACTTAAACTTTTACAAAAAATGTGAAGTGGAACTAAACTCAAGTTACTTTATTTTTATTCAAGTTTAGTTCAAAAGTTCAACTCAACTCGATTTTATCTGTTCGAACCAAACTTAAGTTACTTTATTTTTATTCATGTTAAGTTCAAAAGTTCAATCAACTCGATTATACCCATAATTCTAAACTTAACGTTTTTCTTTTCATTAGCTTCCAAAAAATCAAATCTTAATAATTTTTGTTTTTTTTCTCGTTTTCATCTTAATCTATATCCTTTTATATAAATTCTCGAATAATTTTTCTTACTTTGTCATATATTGAAAAAAATTATAACCGGACAGCAACCTTCAAAAAATACATATTATAGTCATTAAGTTCAAAATAATATCAACAATAGTATGCTAATTAAAATTTTAATTAATAAAAAATAATATTTAGTAAGAAAATTTTAATTTTTGATTAATTAAAAAATATTTGTTTTAACATCACAAAATAATATTTAGTTAGTGATAATTATAATAATGTAAAAAAAAAATTCTTAATAATTAGTGATCATTAGTTTCAAAATTTAAATTTGAATTATTTTTCTTTAAGGTTAGCAACATAATTGATAGTCTTTGAAAAATTCAAAAAGAATATATATTATTTTTTTGGTAATGTATGTTCAATCTATTTTTACTACTAAACATTTGAAGAATTATACATTACAAATATATATATATATTTAGAAAATAGATAAGGCCATATTACAAAAAAAAAAAAATTGTAAAAATGTGTGAGAACGATGTAAAGGCTTCGGAAACAGACAAAAAGTCGATTGGATGAATACAAATCTTTAGAAATATGTTAGAAATGTTAGCATGAATACAAAACATCAAAGCTTCACGACCTTCAAGCTTGATGTTAATAATAATAATAATAATACAAAACATCAAGCTTTACGAACAATAACGCGCCTTTCTCGCTTGTATTCAACTTCATCTCTCTGATGCATGATTAACAGAGCTCTTCTAACCTGCCAAATGTGTTAAACTTCTATCAAAAACAACGTGCACACTAAAATCATACCCCAAAAAAAAATGTTCTTGTGTCGTATTTATTTACTATCTGTTAAAACCAATTATGATTGAGTGAAGAAACTCGATTAGGATTTTATACTAATTTGAAAGATAAACCCTTAAACGAGCTGAACTAAACTTGTAACAATTTTGAAGGGTAATGCAGAAACAATTATTCAGTATGAATGAATGAATATAAGGTTCCAGGATTTAAATTGGAGATGGAATAGATTCATTTGACCCTTACAATAGATTCATTCATCCCCATCCTGGTAAGCTCATCAATCAGCCGTCTCTCTGAGATGTGGCTTCCGATTCCCATTCTCCTCTTTATTTGGGTTTCAGCTTGCTGTTCACGGATATAAGAAACATGTAGAATTGTTTTAATGCAAGAAAGTAGAAAATTTTGAGAACGAATCAAGCCTGGGTTCTAGGGCAACGCAAACCTTTATCTCGTTCGCCATCTCGGGGGTAAGATTAATTTGCTGATTGATTCCTGACCTTGCAGCATCCATTGTGGAATTGTTGAAAAGCCTGATAGCTTCCACAACATGGTTATCGTTCGCAACATGGGCCCTTGATCATAATAGCACACAGAAATTAGTAAAAACAGCAACTTTTTCATCAAACACAAATGTGAAAACGTTCCATGTATGCCAGTAAGACATTCTCCAAATTATATCAAATCCTTGTGACAATGTTGTCTACTTTTTAGTTAAATACATTTTAACTTAATAAAAGCTTAGTCCTAAATTAATTGAAATTGGTTATATGAATCTTTTTTTCTTAATTTATTTTTGTCAAGATTATTTTTACTAAGTCATCTAATTTTAAAATGTCCTAACACTAATTTTCACACAAACTTTTGGAATGCAATAGCAAATAGGTGGCAGCGTCATGAATTAGTGACAGATTAGAATCATTCAAAAATATCCCCATGCATAGTATCAAGTCAAAGGAGCACCCACTGCATGCATACAACTTGTTGACAAGGGCGGAGATAGAAGTGGTTGAATGGATCAACTTCCTCCAATCATATTTTTTTAATGAGTTATATATATTTTTCATTATTGCCCTCACTAATTTTTTGTTAGCCCACTATCCTAATATGTTTCTTTAAGATTAAAGTCAAATCATTTTTTTGTTGACCAAATTCTGCACCTTCTCCCATCATCTCTCGTTTCCTTCTCAACAAAAATCCTTTTTATTCTTCTCAAAAACTTCTTATATCTTTTTGGTGTAGACCACACCTTTTGGTTGGTTGCATTAAATGGACCACTATTGAACTAAAGTACTTGTACCATCTCATTCTAAACCACATTGCTGCCCAATACATGTATATATATATATATATATTTGAGTTATTAAGTTTTAATGAAATATTGCTACGTTTTGATAAGATTATTATGATATATATATAAATATATATATATGGATCCAAAGGTTAATTCCTTAACATTTTGATTACTTTTTAGAATTTAAGTCTTTTGTATTTTTTTTATTTGCCTTCACCCACTATATTTTCTATCTTTGCTTGTTAATTAGGTAGAAAATTACAAAACTGTATTTTTTTAACATAAAATCTGAAGTTAAAAATCCATCATCTAGAATCCTCAATGCAGTCACTATGAAAATAAAATGATCACCTCAACTAATAAAACGGCACCAAATTTAAAATGCTCTCAATATTTATGGACATCCAAAACATCTTCCATTCTTCTACTTCAGGCAAAGCATGGAAGGTCAATTTATGTGAGGTCATATGCCTCTGTAATTAGCCAAAGAATATACTAATACACTATTCTAAGTAGGCTAAAATTGGAACACCACCCCCCCCCCCAAAAAAAACAGGGAAAAAAAAAAACCTTCCCTGCAGCCCTCCAACACTACAAAACATGATAATGGGCTACAGTTGACTGCTAGGAGAATCAATTGTAGCACAGAGGACAGGTTATTGAAACAGGATGTCAAACCTTTGAGAATCATTCTTTATTTTAATTGCCCTCCTGCAGCTAATATAAAATCATGGAAAAAGCTTTTATTTGTTAATCCTCACATCCAACTATATTAGATTTTCAATTTTCCTGCCCAACAAAAAGGCCTACACCCATACCCTGTACTCCCCAAGTATTTTGTCTAGAGAATTTCTATACACCCACAATTAATACAACTAAGGTCAGTATCCATTATGGTATAAGCATCAAATCAGTGTTCCAAGGAACATTCTCAACAATAAGTAACCCAAAATTTAGTTAAGAAATACAGTATCCTCTCTGTTAACTTACAGTGTCATTTTTGCCAGGGCTTCGCTCAACCTTACTATAGCTTCCAGCTGCCTCACGGTAATTGGTATTGCAGCTGCCTCCCCAGTTTCATTTGACTGCCGTCTCACATCCTACATCAGCAGCATTGCAGAAGAAAACATAGATGAATGGTAAAATATACCATGTTTCTTTTTCTATCTGTATCTTCATTTGTTTTTGAGAGTCTTGTTTACAGTGACATTACAACAATATTATCAAATAGAGACCGTGTGGGCCATAACCCCTAATTTTAAAATTGGAACCTCACTGGATGCCAGAACAGTTACTATATACCAACGGTAATTAAGCAATCTAGATGCCCAAACTGCTCAAGGGTATGATAGTTACAGCTGGCCTCCAGTCTCCAGATTTCCCCAAGATTTCCATATTAACTATTCATATAAAAACTCAAATGTTTCTGGTCTCAAGTTCATCATGTTGATCTTAAATAACTTCTTGAACATTTTTTTTTTTATTTTTCTTCTAACTTGTCTTTCTATTTACCATGAGCCAGTCAAAAGATACCTGTCTAATTTTAACATAACTCTCCTGCAACATTGTGGCAGCAGAATCTGACAGACGGGGTTGGCATTCAGTTCGACAGTATTGTATGTACCTACAAACATGCAGCCCAAATGTTCAGCATCTAAACATAATTTCACAAAGGCACATCCATAAAAGGTTCAAACCTCTTCAGCCAGTTGTATTCTTTAGAAGTTCTAGTATCACCGTTGTATGCACCAGCGGAGGCATGAACTTTGATTATATGGCTGGCTATATTCTGTAGAAGGGAAAAGATTCCATTTAGTTGCTACACATTAGAGGCATTAGGAATCTCATGATATAAATGACACCAATTTCAAGTGCATTGCATTTCAAATGAGCTTTCTCAGCTGACTGTCTAATACCTGAAAATATGAAAGTGAAAATACTTTGATCTTTGACATTTCTTTTTGCCAAAAAAAAAATGTTTTTTCCAATACTCTAACTGAAGAAGGAGTTCTATCTTATTGCCAGGGGTAACAAAACAAGATTGATTTTTTTTAGTACATGACACAATTGTATATGGTAAACACAATACGCACAATCAATTATTTCAGTTCTTTGTAGGGTCCAAATGAGACCTGGCCATAGTCAACAATGACAAATTGCTAGTACCTTGTCTTGACTGTACATCCTGATATCTTTTACAATGAAGATTAGATCGAATCTTGAAAGAATTGTAGTCTGCAAATCAATGTTGTCTTGAGCAGTCTGTAAAATAATTTTTTTTCCATCAGTTGCTTAGTTTACGATATTAAAACTACAATTTTAAAAGAACAGAAAAGGGTTTAACTACTCAGATTAAAAACAGGAATGAGTATTATTGACCTTAAGATCATCATAACGTCCTGATGGAGGGTTAGCTGCAGCAAGCACAGAGGTTCTAGAATTGAGCACAGTTGTTATTCCTGCTTTGGCAATGGAAATGGTTTGTTGTTCCATGGCTTCATGAATAGCAACTCTAGACAGCATACACAAATTCTTTAGTATTTCACAGGTAGAGAGAAAAAAAAAAAAAGTTTATCAAGACCTAATTTTAGTTTACATTACCTGTCTTCTGGCCTCATCTTGTCAAATTCATCAATACAGACAACACCCCCATCTGCCAAAACCATAGCTCCTCCTTCCAGGTAAAATTCACGCTGTGTATTGGCAAATATCAATTTATGAGTTAGATAAGTTTTTATCATGAGGAAATTGGAAATATCTATTCTTCAAATGATTATGAATAAAAATAAATAAATAAACTGTATGCAGATATTCCAAACAAGTTTGTGAACATACAGAACTACTGTCGCGAATTACAGAGGCCGTAAGTCCAGCAGCTGATGAACCTTTTCCAGAAGTATAAACAGCTACTGGAGCTGTCTTCTCGACAAACTTGAGAAACTTCATTAAAAAAAAAAGAAAAGAAAAGAAAAAATTAGTAACATATTTTGCGTCATAATGAAAACAACAGCATTAACTGTCTTAAGCATGCATGATCCTTTTAAAATAATTGTTTTGAACTGAAACAGGGAACCGTTCTCGTGGCAATAGTGGTAGAAAAGTTCAGAGTAACGGTCCTTTATGTGACTCCAAAATATACGTAACTCGCAGCAAGTTCAAGAAATATTGAACTGACCTGTGATTTAGCTGTAGATGGATCTCCCAAAAGTAACACATTTATATCACCTCTTAACTTCACACCATCTGGCAAAGTCTGCACAAGTAAGAAAATTGATGATGCTATCAATCATATTGCACCAATTTTTGAAGATCAAATTTCATGAAATACCTTCCTCGATCCTCCAAAAAAAAGACAAGCCACAGCCTTCTTCACATCATCATGGCCAAAAATAGACGGAGCAATCTGGGAACAGAGTTTTTGATATGCATTGCCTTCTGAGGCAAACTTTTTGAATTCTTCGATCTGCACACAACAGAATTATGTTAAAATGAGTAAGATCACATCAAAAGACAAAAAAACATGTATGCTGTAAACTGTTTATCGCCCAATATGCAATGAAGCAGTGCACAAGTGGGAAGGGGCTCAAGACTTGATGAAACAACTTTTTCCTTGCACCCCTATCCATGGAAGCAAGTTACTTTTCCTCCCAGCGAGACCAATCATAATATGCCCTGAGGAATTCCTACCAGCAGACTTCCCTCTACTCAAAGTGAATTGTCTAGTCTCATCCGAGAGTCTAATCTCTTTGTGCTGCTTTTTTCTTTCTTTGTGAAAAAAAAAAAAACAGAAGAGGGTCGATTTAGGCTCCTTCCCTTCCACTGCATAGCTGCGATTCTCTGAGCCAGGGTCGCCAAGCTAGCTCTTCGTACCATTGGCATTGGGCAGGTGAACCTGGCTACACAACAATTGCTACTCTATCTAGTTCCACACCAATCTGCTTATATAACAAGCTGTTCACTTACCCCTTTGCCTACCAATGATACAGGAAGGTTACCTCAGACCCAAAGCCCCTATAATTGCTTCCACTTGAAAAAATTGACTTGCACCATAAGTACTAGACTTTGATAAAGGAATAGGGAGGCGAAAGTTAGGCAAAACTTACTTACTAACATGACTTGCCTACCGACCGAGACAGGACTAAAGCTAGATGTAGTATTACAAACAAAATAAACCAGGGCATGGCATTTCCAGCAAAATCTAACAGAATTTCAATTATTTTAATGGAATTATTGATTTGATATGAAAGTATCCTGCAAATAAACTTACCCCTCTGCTTACTTTTTTTTTCACAAAATGAGACCCACCAAAAGTTTAGTTACATTTAATTTTAGTGTCAAAAATTGAAGATTGATCAATCTATGATACAATTCCCATGAAAAATAATTACTTAAAATGCTGAACCTAATTTTCAGCTTTCATAAAAATGATTGTACATGGAAAACCATAAACCAACCGCTATGCGAAGAAACACATGCTATTGCACAACATTTACTTATCAATAACCAGCAATTCTAGTTCAAATAATTTGAAAGCTACCTCTTCTGATGTGAAGTCTGCAGGACACCGAGAATCAGTCTCATTAGCCTCTGCTATCCCTACAACCCTTATATAAGGCTGTCGAACCGCAACTGCTCCTTTATGGCTGCATAAGAACCCAAAGGTGACAAAATAATTTCCAAATAATCAAAGCAAAGGTGGTGTAAATCAGCAAAGTATTGAAACATTCAATCAATGTAGAAGAGTCATACGATGTGGATGAATTAGCAGCTTGAAAGATACTATAAATCCCCATTATGGTCAATCTTGTGCCGGGTACAATTGTTTGCACTAGATGACGATCAATAGAAAGAAGCATGTTTCTCGGTAGCTCACCAGTGGGAACATCCTTCCATTCCCAAAATCAAAAACATTATGAGCAAATAACGCCATCAACAAAAGACATGGACACAATTTCAAACTTCTCTTTTAGTGAAAAGAGACACTCACCTCGGGATTTTCCTGCAATTTCAGCGTCTGTTGATCAACATACTTGCTTCTGTCTGGAACCACAATCCACGGGTCAATTGGGCAGGGTTCTTCTCCAGGCTACAAAACTTGTAATTATTCAGCTTGAGATAAAACAATAAATTCAAATCACAGGAACTCACAACAATGCATTAGAGAAAACCTGTGGTATATGATCACAAGACCGTGGTACAATTGCTCCTCCAAGCCCTGGACGGCAGGGAACAGTCTTTACGTTCTTGCAATTCTTACACAACAAAGTCACATAAGTAGCTTTTGCCTTTGTCCTCGATGCAGCAATTGTAATCCCAGATATCTTAACCAGTTTTGATATATATGGCGCCTACACATGAACCAAAGAAAGCCTAATTTCAATACCCAAAACCAAAACTTTGAAACAAACTAAAAAAATTAAGTAAACCTACTCACCCCTAGAGATCGCATTGACACTGGATCCTCATCGGAAGTCAGCAAAATCTGCACTTCCCCGGTCTCAGGCTCCTCCATTTCTCCTGTTTCACCAGCAACTTTTGATCTCAAACTCGCCAGAACTTCGGCTGCGGCAGTTTCGAACTGATAACAACCCACAGCTTCTCAGAATTCAACAATTTGACTACAACATAAATCTAACAGATGATATATACATATATATATATAGTTTTTACATGCACATGAATCTGAGATAAAACTAACAATTAGAGGCAGGTAATCCACAATACTGTCTCAAAATCCTATCATTTGACAAATATTTCAGTTCAAGCAAAGATATCTAACTATATATAAACATGCTATATATGTATGGTGAGATTTTCAATACCAGGGGAAGGTTGTCAGCGGGGGAAGTGCGGAGCAACTCGTCGAGATTGTCGTATTTGGAGAGGTCTGCGAGGTCGACGAGGAGGAATTTGGGGTTTTGGACGAGGCTTTCTCTGTAGAAGAAGACATTGGGCTGGTCTTTGCGCGCGTAGCTTCGTATGAACTCTTTGAACCTACGGAGGATTGAGTGGCGGCTCGCAGCCTGCTCCGGATCTCCACCGCCGCCGCTGCCGCCCCGGGGGAACTGCGCTTGGTCGCTGTAGAAGATTGCCCCCTCATCCCAACCTGACATCTTCGCCTCTCTCTCTCTCTCTCTCTCTCTCACACACACACACACACACAACGTGTATCGATTAACCCTAGTCTCTCTCTCTGGGTGGATCTGTAATGGCTTTTTGGCGGGACTGATTTGGCGGGAAACGGTAGGCGAGATAGGGTGAGATGAATGAGCAGTGCGTATAAGTGCGGTGTACGTCTCCCTTAAATTTCTACCGTTCGATTGCATGGTGACAATTGGATTCAAATATAGTTACTATTTGTGATTTTCCTTTAAGTCAATTAATGAGACAAAAGAAAAATGAAATGTTTTTTATCAATGCTTATTTGCTTTATAACCTTCATTTTTTTTTCAAATGAATAAAATTAATTTAATTTCAATTATATTATTTTTTTATAGGGTAAAAGGTATTAATTAATGTTGCCACGAATTCGATCTATGGTGTTAAAGGTGGCACGAGAAAAAAACGATAATTAAAAAATCAATATCTTTTTGTAGCTTCGCGGCAATGAAGGTTGTTGAACAAAAGAATGTAAAACTAATAAAAAATTTGGTTGGGTCTTGCATTTGGGGCTCGTAACCAGCCATAGTGGGCCTAATTTTCACACAGGGTCCAATAGGCTGATGAAGCCAGCACAAGCATGATAATAAATGGATCAGACCAAGCCCACCATTTAACATGCCTTATAGGGGTTCAGCTTTATGTTTTGTAGGGAGTGTGTCTGTGTCTGTATCCGTGTCTATGTCTATGTCTATGTCTATGTCTGTGTCTGGTATATCAAATCTCATAGCTTTGAAAGGTTGGTTTTGGTTTCAAAAAAGTTATCGCTTTTTAGGTATTGGTTTCAAAAAAGTTATCCCTTTTTAGGTAACTTTTTTTTTTTATCTAGTTTTTTTTTTTCATTAAAATTTGATTTTCTTTTTAGAATATGTAATTTGTAAACGTGTTAATCTCATTCATAAAAAAAAAGAAAAATATTAAAAAATTTTCATTCATTCCAGTAAAAACTATCCATTTGGCTAAAAACAAAAAAATTAGTTTTTTTTCTTTAACTTTTACTTAAATTGATGTGAATTTATTATTATTATTATTATTATTATTATTATTTACGAATTAGATTAATACACCTAAAAGTTATAACTTTTAAAAAAATTAAATTTTGATAAAAAAAGCCATATAAGGCAAAAAAAAAAAAAAAAAAAAACTAACGAAAAAACTAGAAACAATTTGTATAGTACTTCCAACCTTGGATCTTAGACTTTGTTTAGGACATCACTGCATTTCAAATGATTGATTTGGTTCCTTAGTTTTCACTTTCTAATTAGGGGCCTGGTCATTTGTCACTTTCCACTGTCTCAACTCTAGTATAAGGATTTATTTTCTTGATAATTAATTTTTGGCTTGATTTTTTTTCAGTTTATATATATATATATATATCTGTGTGTGTATCTTGTTTACTAATGAAGTTAATTGGTTCATCGAGTTCACACTTGCTTAATTTGCCACATAACTAAATTTAAGTTAAACTTGAGATAGATGAAATTCAAACAAAATACAGATTACAGAAGTTACTTTTTATTTAGTTACATTAGATAATTCAATAATCAACACAGAAAACTATAGTCCTCTATTTTACTGCACAAAATTTTCTAGTATATAACAGTGCTGATGGAAGAAACAAAGCTACCTACCAAATCGAATCAAAACAAGAAAATGCACTCTTATAAAACTAAAACTGTTTGTCACACACACGCATTTTATATATATATATATATATATGATTCTTCAATATATAGCCTCCCCCTCCTTTTATTTTGCTTGTAGCTTCAACCCAGAAAGAAGCTTCAAAACATCTTCCATGGATGGTCTGTCACATTGCCTATTTCTGGTGCAGAGCAAAGCAACTTCAAGAACCAGCTTTATTTCCTCTTGGAATGGATTGGGGGAGAGATCAACTCCATTCTCTCGACAGATCTCTCTTAAAAGACCATCCATTGCCTTATCTTGTATGCTGCCTCCTGCATTTGCTAGCCTGCCATTTGTTAGGACTTCCAGAATGATCTCTCCGAAGTTGTATATATCCATGTAGAGTTCGTCTTTCATGGCAGTGTTGTATTGATCACCTGTTGAAAAATTATAGAAGAAATTTAGTTTTAGCCTTTATGTACTCCTAAAAAAGAACAAAATCAGCAAAAGAAATTTCAATGTTTGATACGTCAAGGAATTAGAATGAGGATTCCTTTTACTAGTGCATTTATGAATGGAATGAGAATATGAGTTCAAAGTTCTTCTAGAAAGACATTTAAGAAATGGAGAAAACTTTGTCAGTTCACGTCTTACAAAGAGTTTTTAATTTGGAATTGCCAAATATTTACAATTCTGTAAATTTGGAAATATGAATGTTCTAATTCCTTAATAAAAGATCAACCAAACATGAGAATTCCCGCTGACGAGGGAACTCATTTCAGATTCCGTACCATTTGACCAAGCATGTTCAGCATAATACTTCTCTTCGAGCTGAGAACAATCCTTTGTTTGGATCTTTAAAACTGTGCTGTCAAAAGCTAGGGAAAGTACATCCATATGATACTAATAAAAGTTTGAAATTTTTTTGGTGGGTGTTCTAAAAGAAGACTAACACAACTTTTTAGAACTGTTTGTTTGAAAGTAAGTTAGTCAAATATACCTGTTTCAATCCTGGAAGTTGCTGGAAATGGAATTTGATTCCATTTTACAAGGAACTTAAACCCGGATTCTGCCAAATGGGGCTCCATATTCTCATCAAACACTACGTTACTTGCCTTCAAATCTCCATGGGGAATTGCAGGACAGCAGTCATGATGGAGGAAGCAAAGTCCCCTGGCAATCCCAATCACAATTCTACACTTAGCTGCCCAATCTCTCTTCATTTTCATCTTCTCAGACAGATTTCCATTAGGCAAGTAATCATACAAAAGATAACCCATATGCTTGTTGTAGCAAAATCCCAACAACCTGATCAAATTCTTGTGCCTAGCATTTCCCAACCGCGCTACAAACTCTAGCACACCCTTCATCTTTTCTTCGCCCCCCTCGATCTTCTTCACCGAAACTGTTATTCCCGTGGGCAGAACTGCTTTGCAAGCTGAATCCGACAGTGGTGGGACTGTCTTAATATCTTCTGTCGAATAATCAAAGCTCCTCAAGACGTCCTTGGCACTGAGCCGAGGGAGTCCTATGAAAGAGACCATTTTCCACTGCTCCAATTCACTTCCTCTTCTGAAGTACAACACGCCAATAATTGAGACCGTGATGCATAGAACAACCACAGCACATGTTATGAGAACCCAAGCAAATTTCTGAGTCCTCCTGATTCCCATTTGGAATACTCCATTGGGAGTTTTTGCAGGACAAGGTTGAAGTGGGGCTCCACATAGCCCTGGATTCCCAACAAAAGCGCTGCTCCCCATCAATCTAAACCTCTTCTCCGGTGGAATGGAACCGGAGATATCATTGAATGATACGTTCAGAAGCAGTAGGGTTGAGGATTTGGCGAAATTCCCGGGTATTGGACCACTGAAGTTGTTATGTGAGAAGTCTAGAAATCCCAGAGAAGGAAGACTAGCAAGCTCCTCGGGCAAGTGGCCTGTGAAATTGTTGTTAGACAAGTCCATTCTCTTGAGGAATTGGCAGTTGGATATGGTTCCCGGGAGGGTTCCTGACAACTTGTTCGCGCTCAATTCGATAACAGAGATGGATTTGCAGCGTTCGAACGGTGGAAGATTGCCTGTGATGTTACAAGAGGAGGCTGAGAAGTTCTGGAGGAGTGGGAGAGAGAATGTTTGTTCGGGGACTAAACCTTCGAGTTCAGGATTATCAGACACATTGAAGTACTCGAGATTGGAAGCCTGGGATATATCAGGGGGGATCCCACCGGTGAACCTATTCCCCGACAAGTCTAGGTAAGTGAGAGATGGAAAATTACTGAGTTTCAAAGGGATTTCGCCGGAGAAAGAGTTGTTCTCGATTCTGAGACGAACGAGGGACGAACAATTGGTCAGAGACGGAGATAGTCCGCCGGTGAAACTATTAGAAAAGAGGATCAACTTGAACAAGACCCCTCTAGAGCATATATCTTGTGGAATATTGCCAATGAACCTGTTGGTTGAGACATCGACCCATCTCAGGTTTGAGTGCCTGCCCAGGCTCTCCGGGAGTGACCCATGAAAGAAATTGTTCCATATAAAGAGAGTGTCAAGCGATGGAAGCTGTGAGATACCTTCGGGAACAGTCCCATTCATGTTGTTGTAGAACAGGCTGAGGAGTTCCAGGTTCTTCAGCTCTGCGAAGCTCTCGGGAATTGGGCCCGAGAGCTGATTGTCTGAGAGATCCAAGTATGTGAGAGGGGTGATTTTGCTGAGCTCCCATGGGAGCAGGCCCGTGAGGTGGTTCCTGAAGAGGAAAAGGGTCTGGAGATTGGTGAGGTTGCTGAGCTGTTTAGGGATTGAGCCAGAGAGATTTGCACCAGCAATGTCAAGGTATTGAAGCTTGCTCATGTTGCCCAGTTGCCAGGGAATGGTTCCTTGGTAAGTGTTGTAGCCAATCTCCATGTGGGTCAGTTTCTTGAGCTGCCCAAGCTCTGGTGGGATGTCACCACTGAGGAAATTGCCTGCTAGATGAATGAACTCGAGGCTGTTGAGTGAGCCATACTCCGAAGGGATTGGCCCACTGAAGTAACTCCCAGCTAGGTTGAGGACTTTGAGGAGTTCGAGCTGAGAGATTTCGGCTGGCAAAGGGCCTGAAAAGCTGTTGCTGAAGGCATCAAAAACAACGAGATTTTGGAGCGCTGAGACACCACTCGGGAAGTGGCCTGAAAAGTTGTTCCTGCTGATGTCTAAGGTTCTTAGATTGGTGAGGTTGAAAATCCCAATTGGTAGCTGCTCAGAGAAGGAGTTGAAACTGAGGTTGAGATCAACGAGGCCAGTGAAGGTTTTGAATTGCTTTCCTGATAAAGTGCCACCAAGATTCATCATGGAGACGTCTAGGCCAATGACCATGGTGGAATTCTCGTTACAGGTGACACCAGACCAAGAACAGGCTTGGATTTCCTCGGATGGGTTCAGCCCAGGAGGCACAAACCAGTCACTCAGTGTTTTGGAGTTGTCTATGAGCTCTGATTTTAAGCTCAAGAGTGATTCTGAGAAGGGATCAACTGCTAAAACAGTGACTATAAACATTGAAGCAACAAGGAGGGTGAAGAGTGGGGGTGTGGAAATCTCCATTGGAACTCACAAATCCAGAAGAAGGAGGGACAACTCGTGGATACTCAATAACTCGTGGAAGGAAAATTTTGCCAACTTAAGGTAATTGTTTATGTGGGTTTTGTGTTGGGTAAGAAAAGAAGTGCATGGGGACTGGAGAAAGATTGCCAAAATAAATAAATAAATAAATAAAGGATGGAGTGAGTGAGGCATGGTGATTAGTTGATATCAGAATATCATTCAAATGCTTTAGGGGACAAGAGGGGGACCATGGGATTGTTTGTTTATCTCAATGGTGTTTGCCATTAGAGAATAAAGCTTTGTTAATTTGGGGGGCATCTTTTGTTCCTTTTTCCCCTCTTCCTCTAGGGGTGGGATTCATTAAAACTCTACTATAGCGGTTATAATTTTGGATGAAATTCAAGCACTGTGGGATAATAAGATTGAAATCATCACAAATCCATGCAAAAAATAAAGGGGCTTTGTTAACTTTATTTTTCTTTTTCCTTTTGTTGGCAGTGGGATTGGTGATTAGACCAGTCAAAGTAGACGTTGGATCGTGGGTTATAGCAAAGAATATTTTTTTGCATAATTATATTATCACTGTTGTTAAGAATTATTAGAAGCTTGATATGACAAAAGTTAATATCTCGAAGGGAATGCAGTAAGAATGCAGTAACTTTGAACTGCAATAGTAGTCAAGGGCAAGGAGGAGCTCATTTGAGCACTCAGTGCACAAAATTGCTTGAAGAAGGAATGCTGCATTGTGAGGTTTAGAAAGGGTTGGACATAGGCAGCCTTTTTTTAAGTAGTGGAGAGATGATTATAGGCTAAACCTTTCTAGAGTGATTCTAGAGCAACGGTAAGGTGAAAGTTCATTAAATATTTACAATTAAACTTCTTAACAGATGGTCATAACTAATCGTGTTTGATTTTAGAATATATAGTTTTAACTGCATAGACAGATAACTAGGTTATTATTATTATTATTATTATTTTCACGTGTCTTGCTAACTAGTGCTGTAAAAGTAATGGTTAAAGATTTAGGAGGGGATGCAATGTATCCATAACACTTAGCTTGCTCGTATTAAAAAAAAAAAAAGAAATTAAAAATACTAAACCACTACTTTACTATCCTAAAACACCGTTATGTCACTCATACTTTTAAAAAATTTTAAAAAAATCTGAACCACATTTTTACTATCTTAAAACACCTTTTTATCACTTACTAAAGGTGTGTTTGGCAGAATGACAAATATTAAAAAATTTTAAAAATCTCTAAAAATTATTCACTTTTACCGTACTACACAAATTACGAACCCATAAATTATCTCAAATTATCTCACTTTATGTCATTTCAAATGCCCCTAAGTATCGTAAGTGAGAAATATTCGGCTACCATAGCACATTATGTTGTCTTAGATAATGGGCAACATCTAATGGTACCGTACCAAATTTTAAATTACTAATATATTTGGTTAAAATTAAAATTCAAAATACCCGCTAAAATATAATTTGATTGTAATATAGGTGAACGTCATATTCAAAATAAATTTTTGATACAATATTTTTGATATTGATCAGTGTATAAATCGGTACTACAATAGATTGTACCTATTAAATATATATATATATATATTTTTGATGCAAAGAGTCTTTAACATTTACTTATTATTATTATTATTTGCAGCGGATAGATGTTGGGAGGGTATAATTTAAGCAACCATAATCTTAGAAATTACTTTTTGGAAAAAAAAAAGTATTTTCATTCCCATATTTAGGCCAATTTTGTGGTAGGGGTCACAATTTGAACCCAAACACACGAAGGAGAATGTCCAATCTAGTAGGGCAATTCATTGCTCTAGATATACATTATATATATATACTTTTTTTTGGGGGGGGGGGGGGTTACGGTAGGGGGAAAAAAGGTACTAATATAAAGTTTCTAGCGAACCGCAAATTGTCTATTACTAAAACACCTGCACCGCCATATTAGTTAATCTATGCACCGCCATACTACTTAGGGGAGTGTTGAGTTGAAAAAAAAAAATACTCAAAAAAGTAATATAAAAAAATAAAAATTTGATGTAAAAGTGATATATGACGAAATTTGAGTGAAAAAAATACAAAAAGTTAATAAAAATGAATAAATTTTAATTAATTTTGATTAACCAAACACCATCTTAGGCACCGTTTGGAGGTTCAAAAAGCTCCAAAAAACTCTATAAACCTTTATAAATTTTTTATCACATCAATTTTTTTCTTTCATTGTACGCATTACGAACTCAAAACTTTTCTCACTTTATCTTATTTTTTTCACTTTTTATCACTCCAAACACACACTTAATCTACGTACACTCTCATTTGCTTCTAGAATGGCCCATCCAAAAGTGTACGACCAACATTTAAAAGTAGGGATTTTTGGAAGTCGGTCACTATTTATGGACTTATAATGATTTAAGTCATACTCCAAAAAAATTGCTTGTGAATAAGTCACACTTGCAACAAAAAGACAAAAAAGGACATCACGTATTTTTCACTACATTTCAAAACTGTCAGTTTTATCCGAAAATAGTGCACATTTTACTCATAACTTCCGTGACTTTCCATCTTCTTTATAAAGCAAGCAAAATCAATTTTTGGAAACAAAGTCAAAACTGTTTGAGAAAAACCTAATTTCGTGACTTTCCATCTTCTTTACAAAGCAAGCAAAATCGATTTTTGGAAACAAAATCAAAACTGTTTAGGAAAACAGTACCACAAAATAAAACAATACCGCATAAAAAAAAGTACCACATAATAAAACAATGCCGCATAAAAACAGTACTGCATAAAAAACAGTACCGCATAATAAAACAATACTACATAAGAAACAGTACCGCATAATAAAACAGTACCTCATTAAAACAGCACAATTCTTTGCATGATAAAGTCATGCGGTACTGTTTTTGAACGAGCATTCATCCTAAAAAAACAGTACCGCAAACATGTGGTACTGTCACACATGCGGTACTGTCGGTCATTCGTTTGATATGTGAACTATTTTTGTGTTTAAATGTGATATTTGCATGATAGAGTCATCCGATACTGTTTTTGAACGAGCATGCATCCTAAAAAAAAATAATACCGCAAACATATGGTACTGTCAATCATTCGTTTAATATGTGAACTATTTTTGTGTTTAAATGTGATATTTGCATGATAGAGTCATCCGATACTGTTTTTTAACGAGCATGCATCCTAAAAAAAACAGTACCACAAACATGTGGTACTGTTAATCATTCTTTTAATATGTGAACTATTTTTGTGTTTAAATGTGATATTTGCATGATAGAGTCATGCGGTACTATCGGTCATTCGTTTGATATGTAAACTATTTTTGTGTTTACATGTGATGTTTGCATGACAGAATCATGCGGTACTGTTTTTGAACAAGTATGCATCCTAAAAAAAACAGTACCGCAAACATGTGGTACTGTCACACATGCGGTACTGTCAGTCATTCGTTTGATATGTGAACTATTTTTATGTTTAAATGTGATGTTTGCATGATAGAGTCATGCGGTACTGTTTTTTAACAAGCATGCATCTTAAAAAAAAACAGTACCGCAAACATGTGGTACTGTCACACATGCGGTATTGTCGATCATTCGTTTAATATGTTAACTATTTTTGTGTTTAAATGTGATGTTTGCATGATAGAGTCATGCGGTACTGTTTTTGAATGAGCATGCATCCTAAAAAAAACAGTACCACAGATATGTGGTACTGTCACACATGCGGTATTGTCGGTCATTCGTTTGATATGTGAACTATTTTTGTGTTTACATGTGATGTTTGCATGATAAAGTCATGCAGTACTGTTTTTGAACGAGCATGCATCCTAAAAAAAACAGTACCGCAGACATGTGTTTAAATGCGTATCCAGATCCGTATGTATGCCTTCGACTGACGTTAATCTCACAGAACAAATTCGCATAATCCATGTGTATTCCTTCGTATATAATCTTTTAACAGATTTTTATCTCACTATATCTTCACGCAATTTATAAGGAATGAAACAAAAACGGAAAACGTGATTCCCGGTTTTATAATTTTCGGCAACTTTCATCTCAGTTAATTACAGAAAAAATGGCATATAAGTCATATTATAAATTATATTTAAAACAAACTCGTGAGACCTACTCAAAAGTGTGACTTAAATACAAAACTTTTCATATTAATGTAACTTAAAAGTAATACTTTTTTTTAGTATGACTAATAATCTTAAAAGATTATAAAGTATGACTTGGATACAATTTTTCCTTAAAAGTAACACCATCGGGATGGATGAGAGCCATCTGGGCTTTTTTTTTTTTTTGGTAAGTGAGCCATCTGGGCTTTGGATAGAGGTGTAATGAAGTGTTTAAGCTTGCCTTGTTGACTAATTGAACGAGTTAAGCAGAATTCAAATTTTTGATAAGTCGAATGTGAGTTTGCTCATGAACGACAAAATTTATTTGTATTGTTATTTAGAGAAAATATTTTTCATATCTACAAACTGATACATAAAATATAAATATGATTTATTGGTGTATCATTTTTAATACTTTAATAAATCAATGTCGTATTATCAATAAATTTTAAATTTATTGAATTGATCTGTAATAGCTCAAATATAAATATTGTATTGTAGTAAATGATAGTTTAAAGAAAAATTACTAATATAAGAATGATTGAATTAAACATTGATTAAACTATAATACAATTTTTGGGATGAAAAATATATTATAACATAAATACCAAAAAATTAATATATTATTTCATTTTTAATGAATACTATTTAATTATATATATATATATATATATATATATATATATATATATATAAATAATCAACTTGCTCAATCTCTTAATGATCAAAATAGAATAGTGTTCAAATTCAGTTTATTTAATAAACGAGTCTAATTTTTCTCCTTAAAATTGACTCATTTATTAAATGAACAAATCGAGTTGAACCCAATATTATTTATGAATTGCTCAATTCATTTGTAGTCCAAGCTTTGAATGACATTTAAGACTTCTTTAGAGTCTTGATTTGATTATCACTTGTCAATGTCCCTAATTCCATACTAAGATTGTATTGTGTTTAGTTCTTCGAAAGAAAAGGGAACAAAAAGTAAAAATTTAAAATTCTTTCACTTATTTTGGTTGTGATCTAAAATAAAAAGAAAAATGTTTGGAATTTGATAAATTAAAAAATTAATAAATACCTTTTATTTTATTACATATTTAAATTTATTTAAATAAAATATATATTTAAAATTTTATATTTTTTCTTTTTTCTCAGCGACTTTTCTATTTCCTTTTGTTTTTTCTAATTAAATTCTCGTTTCAAACACACACTACACATACACCTTGTCCAATTGTTTGAAATTCCTGCACTAGCTGAAGCAAATTTATTTTTACTCATAACTCATTAGGTAACTAAGGCGGTGTTTCATTCACCAAATTCTATAAAAAATTATAAAAAGTTATTAATTTTTTTTTAATTTTTTCGAATCAAATTTCGTTACGTGTCATTTTTACATTAAAATTTTTTTTAAATTTTATTTGTCATTCAAACACCACCTAAAAATGTTTCAGGTTGTAAAAATTATTAATGTGAATTTGTAAAAATTACAATTTCATAATTGATATAATGAAAAAAAAATTTAAATTATATAAAATTTTATGAAATTTTGTAAAACTTCAAATAAGTCTAAAATTATCTTCAAATTAATGTGTTACTGTTTCAATAACAACTTAATTTGTAACACATTAATTTGATACACAATTTATATATTTCTCTCTATTTCTCACGGTGTGAAAATGTGAATCCTTTTAATCCCATCTACTGCACATGGGTTGCGTTTGAAGTAATAAAAAAATAAATAAAGTAGAATAAAATAAATTATAAATTTATAATTCATAATTCATAATTCATAAAATAAAATAAAAATAAATAATTTTTAATATTTTTTACTGTTTATTAAAACTTTTTTACCACCTTAAACGGAGCCATATTCATGGTTGGCAGTGTAGCAGCAGGAGTGGGGGGTTGCAGTGTGCAGAGCAGATGTAAGGACAGAATTGTGATAAATTCATTCATCTTTTATTGTTTGCTTTAGGGCTGCCCTTCAAACCCCCCTCACTCACTCTCTCTCTCTCTCTCTCTCTCTCAAAGTCAGGGGTTACAAACAAAAGTTCAGTCCTCGATGTCGCTCTCTGCCACAAGCACCGATGTGACCTGGGGGCTCGTGTCCTTTTCTTATCCCAGTTTAGGAAGTGTTTGGTTGGTAATTTAGTTGGTAAAATCAATTAAAATTTATTAATTTTATTAATTCTTTATATTTTTATTAAATTTTATCAGATATTATTATTATAACAAATTTTTATATTTTCACTGTACTTCTTTTTACAAACTTTTACAAACTAAACACTCTCTTAACCCTGCAAACGTAAGACCTCTTGCCCTCATAAACTCACTTCCACAGGGGAGTTACCTGCATATATATATATATATATATATATATATATAATATAAAAAAATGATGTAAAAATGATATGTGGTAATTAAAACTTAATCAAAGAAAGTTGATAATTTTGCATAACTTTTAGTAGAATTTAGTAAAGTAAACACTTCCTAAAATAATCACACACCACATCTTGAAAGGAATTAAATTCAAGAAAGTGAAAAGAGAGAGAGAGGGAGTTGAAAAAATTCAACTTTTGGTATTTTAGATATTTAGTAAAATACTTAAGCCATTTTCATTAAGTTGGCAAGTTGTCAAAATAATAATTTTTGTCGAGTTGGCAAGGCATAATAATCATTTCACTTTAATCTCATTTAAGAAATATCAAAATTTTTATCAAATAATAAAAAGTTATTAAAGTTACTAAAAATTTTATTTGTTTTACAAATATAAAAAAAATTCACTTCTCAACTTTTGCCAAAAAATTAACAAAAATTACTAAAATTTTAACTTTTAAATGAGGCCTCAATACTTTTATAAAATGTTGATAAATTTGGTTTAAGAGGATAAAGTAGAATGATTTAAGGCTCATTTTGGGAAGATTAGGGAGATTCTCAACTTTGGGTTATTCAATTGTTTTTGGTCTTTTTTAAAACAACTAATTTTATCCTCTTATCTTTTAAATTATGAAGGACACAAATATTAAATCAATTAAAACTAAAAATCTAGCTGTTAAAAAATTAATTTTTTTCTTCCCAAATAAAAAAAAAAGTTATTTTTTAGCTAATCAACTATAAAAAAAAAAAACAACTAATTTTTCTTTCTTAACTGAAAAGCTAATTTTTTTTAGGTAGCCAGCTAAAACTAAAAAATAAATAAATAAATAAATAAAATTAATTTTTTTTCTTTTCAAATCAAGCCTAGTACACAAGACAAAATAGGATAATTTAACGTACAAAAACCAAAGTAGAATTAAGGTAAAATACAGCAACATTAAATATAATTTATCAAATATGATACCTTTTGGTGTGTTAAAAAATAAAAAAAATCTCTGAAAAATTTTAAAAATCTCTAAAACTTATTTATTTTTTATCTCACTGTATGAATTACGAACCCACAATTTATCTTATTTTATTTCATTTTTATCACTCTAAACACACCTACACAACTAATTTTGGAAGGTTCGACTATTGAACGTATCGATTGTATATTTTATAAACTTAACCAAGAAAGGCCAAAAGGAATTGTATATTTTATATAATATTTCCATAAATATAAATATTTTATTTCTTACCAATTGATTGGTTGTCCAAGTCTCATTTACTGCGTACCGTCTCGGGTTCAGGGGGTTTTCAATTTCTAGGAAACCCTAAGTTTGATCAGTCATCCTTTTTGTCTTTTTATACGGGCGAGGGGGGAGAGCTCTGAAGGTGTCCATGGGGACTCTTCTGCGAAGGAAATGGGACACGTCACGCCTGTCCTATGC
This sequence comes from Vitellaria paradoxa, assembly GCA_019916065.1. Lineage (NCBI taxonomy): Eukaryota > Viridiplantae > Streptophyta > Magnoliopsida > Ericales > Sapotaceae > Vitellaria > Vitellaria paradoxa. Next base: position 50,808,626 of record CM034235.1, on the reverse strand, counting down.
TTTGATTACTCTGAGGGCCACAGGACAAATGCACATGTATTTGCGTTCATTTATGATGATGCATTCATTTTGTCATCCAGTTGAATCATACCACGGGACCTGAGTGCGGTGGCAAACTTTGTCCACCCTTACGCTCCGTTTGGTACGAAGGAAATTTTGGAGGAAGGAAAAGCGAGAAGAAGGAATGAAGGAAAAAAAGAAAAATGAAAGGAAAGGAAATATATTTGGTTAAATAAAAAAGCGAGCGGAAGGAGAAGAAATATATATATATATATATATATGTTATAATTTATTTTTTGAATTAAAAATTATTTTATGAAATGTAGGCCTCCCTTTTTGTTTTTTAACACACTTTCCTCTCTTTTTCTCTCCTCTTCCCCTTCTTCCCTTCCATCCCTCCTCTTTTCCTTCCAAGATTTGGAAAGATAAAAATAGATGGGTTCCCACCCCCTATTTTTTCCACCCACTTTTTCATCTCATTTTTCTTCTTCTTCACTTTTTCCTCTAACCAAACAATAGAAGTAGGGTATCTTCTCTCTAACTATCTTCCATCTTTCTTACTTTTCATCTAACCAAACGTGCCATTAGGGCATGTGATCCGAAGTAGGGACCTTGGGTGTGTTTGGAGGATAGAAGGTTAATAAAAAATTATAATGCATCAATTATTTTTTTAATGTTTGGTGCTTGGGTAATAAATTCAAAATTTTTAACACAACTCGCTCGAATGTAAATAAACGATCTGTTTGAACGAATTTAGTATCTTGTGTCAAATTTTAGTAGGGCTAATAGGACCTGTTCGAATTATTGATTAAAAAGTTGGCAAAAATTGATAAAAGTGGACAAAAGTTTAAAATTTAAATTTTAAAATAAATGCACAAAAAATGAAAATGACCAAACATTAGTAAATATTTGTAAAAAATTATAAAAATTTGAAAAATTTTGTGATTTTTTATAAAATTTGAGCTCCCAAATACCTCTCTCGGTGAGGAGCCAAAAAAAAAAAAAAAAAGAGGAAGAATAAAATTTTAAATATTTATTTTTATTTAAGTAGATCTAAAAATATAATAAAAAATTATTCATCAAATTATTATTTTTTAATTTATTAAATTTCACGTATTTCCTTTTCATTTTCTATTATAACTCAAATAAAGAATAAATTTTGAATTTATATCTTTTTCATTTTTCCCTTTATAAATTATCAATCTAACTACAGCCTTAGTGTGTAAATTTATAAATAGAGAAGAAATGAAATGAAAAAGGAAAAAATAGGAAAAAGGAGAGGAAAAATTAAAATTCTAAATAAATATTCTTAACTGAATTGATTAAAAAATATAAAAATATATAATGTATTCATCAATAAATTAATTTTATTTTAAATAATTTTTAATTTCTCAAAATTTGTATTTTTTCTTTCATTTTTTTTTTATCACAAACCGAAAAGGAGAATGACATTGAAATCCAACATCTCTTTTCTTTTCTTTTGATAAATTTCGACTTACCAAAACACAGACAAATCTTTCCAATATTGAGGTTTGAGTTTTAGGTCAAGGAAAGGATAAGATTATCATGAATCTATTGTTTTTTCTTTTTCAATTTTATACTAAACTAAAAAACTAAACTTTCCAATACTTACCAATAGGATGTTTAGAGACTTTATACCTACAACTTGTAGCACTCAAATTGGTTCTTAGGGGAGACCATGGGATTGTTCAATTGATAAACAGAGTTAGTTGTGAGTTTTAAGTCTCAGTGGAACAGGCAAAATTTTGAAATACTATGAAATGTAATGTTGAATGTTCTTAAAAAAAAAATGTTAATAATTGTGCTCTTGAAGCTTAGAAGGAAATTTCCATGAAAAACCAAGAAACTTCCAATTTCAAGTCAAGCAAAAAAATAAAATAAAACAAAAGGCGCTTCTCCTGAGCTTCGCTCATAAACTTTTTCTGCACTCCGCCATGATTATGCCACATAAAAGAAACACATTCTCAAGCCAAGGAGTAGAGATTCTTGACTTAACTTGTAAAGATCATCTGTTCAACTTGTTTGGAGTCTTTCAGTTTTTAGTCTTTAGAAATTGGAAAGGCCACTTCTTAAGTTCGACATGATTAACTCGTTTAGTACGCACTTCAACTCAAGACTTGGAATCAAACCTTTTATTCCTTGATGCTCAACTCATCAATTCAACATTTTCCAAACTAAATGGAGCTTTGGCTACCCACGTGGAGTCTTAATTTTAAATAGACTGATAAAATTCTAAGATCAATCTATCATACATACTAAATAGTCTCATATCAAATTATTAAGAATTTTATAAATGAGTAAACATACCTAAATATATAGTAATGAATCAATGAAATTTGAGATCTTTCACAGACTAATCACGATACTTAAATGAGTTCTCTCTCACAGATGGGGATGAAGAGATGTACAAATGTGAATAATTAACTTTGGGGACCATAACTCTTAAATTCCTTATATACCAACTTTTAATTAGAATCCCATTAACCTTAATTTGGGTAACTACACATTACAAAATTCACACGCAATAAATGCTTTTAGAGCTCAACAATTGGATAACTTACATTGACCATACTTATTCAGATAGTCCATATAACAGTTGTTAATTAAACACATAAACCTATAATAGAAATAATATCCCAACAACACAAACACACACACACACAACACAAACACAAACATTCTTTTTTCCATTTCACCTTGCTCATGTTAGTTTTGATTTACTTCATATGCTCCGATTCCTCAAAAATTAAATGTTACCAGTCTTTCTAAGCAGTGCATCTAATAATTTTCTTCTCAAGTAAAACTTCAAGGGTATATTTGAATTAATGAATGTTACGAAAAATAGAAAGGGTAAGAAAAGAAAAGGAGAACGAAAACATAAAATTAGAAATACATATCCTTGTCTAAATTAACTAAAAAAATATAATAAAATAAAAAGCATTCATCAATATACTAATTTTTTTTTTAATTCAGTTAAATTTAATTTTTAAATTCCATGTCTTTTCCTTCCCCTTTCCATCGTAATTCAAACAAAAGAGAAATCTCTATCTTTCTTTTTTTCTTTGATCCGAACACAGGCTGAAAAAACAAAACAAAACAAAATTCAAACAAGGAGAGAGTGGTTGAGCCAAACATCTTTTCCCAGATTGCAATCCCTGGAACTACCCACTAGTTTAATTGCCTGCTAGTTCAATTCCCACCCACAGTACAGGAGAAAATGACGGTTTCTGTTTATTCTAAGTCTCATTCAAATGGAGACCAAAACTAAACCACTAAACTTTCTCCAAAGATTCCTAAATTTGTCATGCATGCAACTCACTAAAAATTGATTTGCAGATAACGATACATTTCACTATCTGTTAGTCACTGTCGGTACAAAAAATCAAATGAGCAAGTAAAAAGGGGCCCAAAACAAATACCAGACAAAAGTTTCCCAAAACAGATTGAAAAATATAACGCGCCTTTTTAGGAAAAGAAAAGAATTCAATTGGATTGGATTCCCATCAAGGGCCATAAACAATTAGAGAGCTCAATGTTTGATATGGTAATCTTAATAAATTAAAAATAATAATAATAAAGTATCTGCAAAGACTAAATGCCTCTACTTTTACTTCACGGATAAGGTCCCAAGAGAAAAAGAGGCACTCGAACTCCAAGTCATCGCCATTTTGGTTTGGTTGTATAAATCTCAAAAAAATACATAAAATGGGAGAAAAAAAAAAATCACCGAAGTTGATATCAGAACGCCAATTCATGACCATTTCAATTTAGTTGCAATGAACAGACATTTTACATTAGGATGTTAGAGTGCGTGCGTGTGCGTGTGCGTGTATGAGTAGTATACAAGTCCTACCTACAAATCAAAATTTTGACTTAATTTGATGGGTTGGGTTAGTTAAAAAGAAAAAAAAAGGTTGCATAGATCTTGAGACATGATGTAGGACGAAGGGCAATTTTGATATTCTAAGTATTGAAATTAATCATAAAGTAGCATAAAATATCAAAGTATTGAAATTAATCATAAAGTAGCATAAATCAATCCATAATATAACTAAAAGGTGAGGAGTGGGTGGAGTAAGTATCGTGATTGACAAAAGGGACAGTTCCTCCAATTTCATAGCTTATCTAGGAAGCCTAGCTCAATCTATTTCACAGGCTGTAAAGACCGAGAGTTTCGGAAAAAATGGCAGATTCTTCGTTACTGAAAATAATAAAGAAATTGATAAATAATAATACCCAGAAAAAAGTTAAAAAAAAATAAAGTACATTAAAAATAAAAAAAAAAGCTAGTTCTAATCACAAAGCAAATAAAAAGCACCATCCATAAATGTCCCACAACAGCTACATAATCTTGTTTAGTTTGTTTTACTGTTATGGGAATTGAATCAAGGTTTTGGCCCACGCTCCAAATTTGGATGTTCACTAACGTGAAGTTTGGAAAATCATTATTCTAATCCAGAAGGAAAAGAGTACGGAAATAATTTCATTTGTGGGAAGGCAGAGAAGCGGGGGAATGTAAAGCTGTAATATAGATGAAGGTGGAAATTGAAGTACGAATATATTAAATTGAATCTTTAAATTCTGTTAAATCAATATTAGCTACAAAAGCAATGAATTCTTTTGTGAAGCACATGTCCTTACAACAGCCCTTCGACTAGAAGAACTAGTAATTTCATCTAGAAGACCAAACTCCAGATAATAGATATATACCACTCCACACGTGCAAGAGAACTCTTTTTCCTCTTCCTGTGTCAATGGATCCAGATGACAGATTCTCGACCTAGTCAAAGGAGAGAAAAACCTTCACAATTTGGCAAAGATGCAGAATAAACCGTACACGAAAAACAGGGGAAAAAAGGGGGAGACATTAAAAGTACCCAAGGGGGCCAGTGCTGGGTGCAGTGGAAAAAGCTCAAGCTAAGGTAATAGGGGTAAATTGTTTCAAGGCTGGAAGGCAACTACTTTGCAAGAAAAACATCTGAAGGTCCGGTTTGTTCTTTCCTTTTCCCTACTCCAGTGTTTCACTACCTTAGATTTTCAGGATGGACAGCATATGGTAGCCGTGTGACGACAGGCCACAAGACTTGGCCTTTGTGTGAAGTTGAGACAAGTTGATATTCCAGATTTTGAAGAAACATGCTATTGATTTTAATCTGGTTAACTCATTTAGGCAGACAAATAAATAACCCAATGGGTCATTGACTTGCTTGATATTTGTCACTACATTCAAATAAAAAATCAATATCTAATCAAGCAAGTTTTACAAACCTGACGAGGTTAGATACCAGCCAGGTGATCTTTGTCTGCTGACCTAAAAGAACATTGGCTGACAACATTTGAAAAAAAGTAAGCTTTTAATAGGAGGTCAATAAAAGACTACTCCAGTGAGAATTGATTGAACTTTCAACATGAGACCCAAATTATATGAATAATAACCGACATCAGAATCCGGGAATCTTTGGAATGCATTCAGTTACCGTAATGCCATCACCTCTGATATATGATGATCAAAGAACGTTGACATGTCAAAATAGTTCAAACTTTAAAAGGTACAGCAGACTCAAGCTTCACACGATTCAGACGAACAGCTCCAAGAATGTACTCAGGGAGTTCCACCTCTTCTTTGGCCTACAAATGCAGTTGCCGTCAATATCTAGCAGGGAATGACATGCATTCTTTCATGGCCACTGATTGCTAAGCACTTGAAATCAAGTACATTACTTGAAAATCAAATATGGCATTTCTATAGAAACAAAAGATTTAGAATCATTCAAGGTATTTTAAGTTCAGAAAATATGTGCCAAACGAAAGACTCTAGCTCTATAAAAACATTATAGACAGTAGGTTGCCTTCATAGGATTCTTCTAGTCACAGAACTCCTAAAATTCCTAGTTTTACGAATTTCAGTTAATATTGAACTTTACCATTAAGCTTCCACGATGCATGATTTTCAATCACAAAAATTGCAAACCACAATTAGTTGACCGCAAAGTAAACCCATTAAATTGTTCCAATTGCAATTAAATAACTTTGAATAACTAAAGAACTTCGCATGGATACGGACATAGGGTACCAACACAATACGGGCATGGACATAGATATGGCTAGTTTGAGAAAATGAAAATACTGAATATAGGGCAATGCCTCACGGCATTTGTGACCTTTCATAACTTCAGATGTTGATAGGAGATTTAGGGGTCTTTTCCAATGAGGCCTATGAAGTTCTGTTGTGGCAACAAAGCATCTATTGATATTGCTCACAATCTAGTTCAACATGATAGAACAAAGCATATTGAGATTGATAGACGCTTTATAAAGGAAAATTTGAATAATGGTAGGTTTGCATCCCTTTTATGAGATCAAAATATCAATTAGCAGATATTTTTACTAAATGACTTAAATAGTAAGATTTTTTATCGCATCGTTGACAAGTTAGACATGAGAGAGATCTATTCACTAACTTAAGGGGAGTTTTTAATTATTAGCTCTATTTTTACATAATGGGTATTTTTGTACCTTTGAGCTGTTAATATAAATATAAAGCTATGCAGAAAACCCTACTCTCAGGGTTTTTTTTTTTTTTTTTTTTTTTTTTTTCTAATTAGCTGTTATTCAATCTTTTCTCCTCTCATCCTTCTTTTTCTCCTTTTATTCTTCTTCTAATCTAATAATCATCAAACAAAATATGATAAAATAATTGGATATACTACATGGCATGTGCAACACATATTTCATCAAATGTGGAGTGCAGAGTATATATTTTGATGTGTGTCCAATACATGCCAAATATAGATATGACACACATCACTAATAATAAGTCTAAGGTTGTAAATGAACTGTGTTCATAAAAATATTCAGGCTTAGCTCGTTCATTTAGTAAACAAGCCGAGCTTGAGCATTGCTTCGCTAAGGGATCAAGCTTGGTTAATTAATTTATAATATTTAGCATTATATATTTATTATTATTATATGGTTTTAAATATGTATGTATCATATATCATGTATGATATATTCACGAGCTTTGGAGCTTGATTTCGTATTTTGCAGTGGTTGGAGTCATATTTGCTAGTCTAAATTTGTTTATTAGATAAATTTGTTATTAGATGAATTTTTTCTGTTCATTATTGTTAATATTGTAATTTAGATTGTATTCTAAACTAGGTAAGCCAAGTCCAATAACCCCAGCTAAACTAAGCGTAATGAGCTCGAGCTTACCTTGTCAATTAAACAAGGTAAGCCCATGCTCGAGCTTTATAGACAGTGAAACAAGCCCATGCCGAGCCTAAGATCTACTCATAAGCAAACAAGCTGAGCCCAGATAAGCAAAGGCTCTGCTTCACTCACTTGTATCTCTGCTCATAATAGTACATAAACTTAAGAAATACAAAAGGGCAAAAAAAAAAAAAAAAGAAAAGTACTAGGATGGGTCATTCCTGGGGAGGTCTTGTTGTCAAACACATTTTTTTTTAATTATTATTATAGTTTCTTATTTATCAAAAAATAAGAGTTCCCGCAAAATATCATGTGAATGATCAACTAAGGTAAGCAAATAATTGCCAGCAGGAAAAAGTTATTAAATTGGCCATCACCACTAACCACCACACTTATGCACAAAAGTTAAAAAACAAATACTGTAATACTATCCACTTACCTTACCTTAAATTACACCCTTGTTTCTTTAGCTTAAGCATTTCTATTATATTTTGAACAATTTTTAACTCCTATATTCAAAACCAATAGACATCAACAAATCTTAATATTTGACTTCAAGAAGCTCTAAGAATACAATATTATCACAGTATAAATTAAGATACCAACAATAATTATTAAGAAAAACAATCCATGTAAAAGAGTAACTTTGGAATAAGTAGGAACCAAGATGAGAGAGGATCAAGCATTAATAGCCAAGAGAAAGCTCTAATTCTCGTTATTTTAATCTAATTAGAAAAAAGAAAACAAAACGTTATCCATACCAATAGAGCATGGAAAATGAAGCGAAAATACATGTTCACAAATCACAATATTGCCTAGCCATAGAATATCTGTCAAGAGTTTTGGAAATATTGCCTAGCCATAGAATATCTGTCAGAGTTTTGAAACGTTTTATGCTACCACCAATGCATAAAAGATAGGACGTGAAGTAACACGTACACGAGATGAGTTCAACAAAGATGTGGATGTTCAGAGAAGATAAAAAAGTCATAATGATAAATGACATATCCATGATAGCTCAAGGACAAAATATGATTTTTTTGGCAAAAATGATAAAAAAGTTTCTATTACTAGGAGAAATGAAATACAAATAGAATAATTCTAAATTTTCCATACACACAGTTGCGAAAAAGGGAGAGATTGAAATTGAATTCTCTCTTCTCTCCTGAATATTATTTATAATGAAAGTTTACATCAACTTAGGAAATAGGAAACTATGAAATTAGGAAACCAAATCAATCATGCATATATTCTAATACATATATATTCTATATTCTAACACACACTAAAATAAAATAATATGCCAAAACCATATGTAGTTTACTTAATTAATTATTAGGGTTACATACATTTAGATAGATTTTAATTTAATATTGTAGGTTTCTGAATGTTGCATTCATGGCCATTAATATGCTTTTGTCCAGTATATAAGTCGTGTGTCCAACAAATTTTTGTTTTCAGAATGAGAATCACAAGCATCCTTTAACTTCAATTTCCTATGTGCATTAATCACCCAAATTTTGTAAACTTACAGGAAGGAGGTAAAAAAAATAATACAAATAATATTAAATCCAAGATCATCAAGGATTTGATAAAGTGACATTAGGACTTGGTGGCATATATCTGACCCAAAACTATTATTCTTGAAGTATCCCAAAACCACCATTTTCTATAACTCCTACTTGAAGTTCATCAAGAAATTTAAGCAGTAACTAATTTGCGTAGTGAAGCAGGATTAGTTTTTAGATTATTGAATTCAGTTTTATTTGGTTGAATTCAAGAGAAAACACCAGGTACTCAACTAAATTCAGATTTGTACCAGCTGCTATCTAAACTGTGCTTAAAACAGTTCTAACTTGTTTAAGCATAACATTTCTGTAAGGAATAAACAGGACAGAAAAAACGATCTGATAAGCAGGATCGGGTATACACATCCAGCAGAATGCTTCCATCATTTTTACAGCAACAAAAACTTATTGTCCATCTGATGGGGAACTAAAACATCAAAGAGTGGCAGAAAGGTTTTGGAACACAACATCATAAACCACAGAATTTCCAAGCAAACATATAAGAAACTCAAAAACCAACAAAGTCACAATTTTATACCATTAAGAAGAGCCAGAAGTCCACACATTAAGGACAATATTACGATCACATAATATTGAAATGGCAAACACAAACCTCTATTAGAATTGCAAGATCAACAACAATGCTGGTCACATATCCAAGGACAAGACTGATTACAGTCCTTGCGACAGATGATGAGCCAATATCAACATCAATCTGCAACATAAAGGTTCATGACAGTATCTCATTAGGCTGATGGTGCAACAGAAGCAAATGAACAGACACAGTGCTCATTAAGCTTTAAATAAAGTTGTGTAGAGCTTAAACAAGAACACAAGATGTAGGAGTGAAGTATTCAAGTGTTAATTCAGGCCTTTTGAGGGAGATAGTAGAGGTTGTTGTAGGATAAGGTATGATATAATTCAGCTGAATTCTCATTTACAAGACAGAACTCGGATATTGCCATGGTTATAGAGGTCAAGACAGAATTCCTCAATCAGCCCATGGAGGGCTGTTTACTTCATTAATAAGAAAGGTCCATGTCCATTCAACTATTAGGAGTCAATTCCACCTCCATCTAAAAGGGGGGGGGAGGGGGGAATCTTCCCTTGTTGGAGTTCACTGTTCAGGTTTATATAATTTAATATCCTTCAGGAGTTCTCCAATCTCTTACTCATTCTCATTGTGATAATAATTATCATGGTTATTATCATTGTGATGATGATGATGACTACAATCATCTAAAAAGCATGGATATAGATAAGGACATGAACACACCAACATGACAATTTTCAGAACATGGGGGACACTGGAATGTTAACAAATAATTTATGTTTTATATATATACAATCAAAATTATAACTATTTCTCTATTGTTTATATTATAAATACATTTAAATTGTTAGCAACCATCTCATCTAAAAGCTCAAGCTTTCAGAGGGGGGGGGCTTATTTTTTCTCTCAATATGCTCCCTCAGATGTGGTCAAACAGAGTTTTTTGCATGGACCAAACACTTATAGCTTATAAACTGTTGGGTTTCCGTGAGGTTTGAACTTAAGATATCTATATATTTTGATACCAATTCTTTTTTTTTGGGGGGGGGGGGGGGAATACGTATTCTAATACAATGATAAGTTCAAGTTGTTGAAAAAAATGCAACTTCTTTATTTATAATGAATTTGTCGTGTTGGGCCGGCTTTTTGAATGGGTAAATATGTGCAAGTATTGATTATTGGATTCGTTAGTGAGGTTTCAAGTTCATTAACTTTAGTTTACCTACTATTATACTATGTTACATCATTAGCTGCCATTTTACATAAACTATTAGAGAGACTGACAACTTTATTATTTATATTGCCTTATTTTCTCAAGTACTCAAATTCTTCCAAATAAGTGACACTTCGAATCTTGTCAGTAAACACTAGCTACAAAAGATAATACAGAAATTGCCCACTAATAAAAATTACAAACAGGTAGTAAGAAAAAGGAACCCCCCCCCCCCCCCAAAAAAAAAAAAATAAATAAATAAATAGTTGAAAGTTTTGGTGAAAGGAATTCAGAGACTTAATCAACCTCTTTCTCTATCATTATATTTATAATAAAAGGATTACATCAAATAGAGGAAATTACATTATGACATTCCTAATTATATTCAATCAAGTATCCTAATTATACTCAATCAAATATTCTAAAATTCTGGAATATTCTAACAGTCCCCCTCAAACTGGAGCATAGAGATCAAACATGCTTAGCTTGGAACAAAATTGCTGAAATGGAGATCGAGACAAAGGTTTATTGAGTATGTCACCCAACTGAGAATCTGAGCGAACAAACAGAGTGGTAAGATCCTTCTTAAGTAGAAGGTCACGAATAAAATGACAATCCACTTCTACGTGTTTTGTTTGTTCATGAAAAACTAGATTGTTGGCAATAAAGATGGCAGCTTGATTATCACAATACATTGACATTTGACCTGAAATTTTAATACCAAAATCCTGGAGTAATGAATGAACCCAAAACATTTCTGCAGCAGTATGAACCATGACGTGATATTTAGTTTCAGCACTAGACTGAGTAACTACTGTCTGCTTCTTACTACGCCAAGTCACAAGATTATCACCAACAAAAGTACAATATCCAGAAGTAGATCTCCTATCAGACCTACTACCAGCCCAGTCTGCATTACTATATCCTATTACATTCAATGTGGTAGAAAGTCGATAAAGTAATCCCTGACCTGGAGAACTCTTCAAGTACTCCAAAATTCAACATACATCATCAAAATGTGACTGACGAGGAGTACACATAAATTGGCTAACAACACCGACAACATATGTAATATCTGGTCGTGTCACAGTGAAATAAATCAACTTTCCCATAAGATGACGATACCTACCAACATTGGGAAAAGGATTACCACTCTCAGAATCAAGACGAATTATAGGATCCATAGGAGTATCAGCTGAGCGTGCTCCCAAGAGTCTAGTCTCGGTAAGCAAGTCTAGTACATATTTCCTTTTAGATAGAGATATACCCTATGAGGACCGATCAACCTCAATCCCTAAGAAATAACGTAAAGCTCCAAGATCCTTTGTGTGAAATTACCTTGCCTAGATGTTTCTTCAATTCGTAAATTCCGTTCTCATCATCCCCAGAGATAATAATATCATCAACATAGACTAATCAGAATAATAGTACCAGTAGATCATGATGTATGAACACTGAGTGATCAAATGTAGATCGGACTGAAACCATAATCCAAAAGAACCTTACTAAATCGATCAAACTATGCCCGTGGGGATTGCTTGAGACCATACAAAGCTCGATGTAATCGGCAAACAAGGTGCTCACTGCCTTGAAATAACATACCTAGGTGGCTGGTCCATATATACCTCTTCCTGAAGTTCTCCATGTAGAAAGGCGTTTTTAATGTCCAGTTGAAACTAAAGGCCTAGATCGACTTACTGCCACTGATTAGAGGAATACGGACTGAGTTAAGATGAGCAACTGGAGAGAAAGTCTCCAAATAGTCAATGCCATAGGTCTATGTATATCCCTTAGCTACCAATCGAGCTTTGAGCCGCTCAACAGATCCATCTAGTAAATACTTGATAGTATATACCCATCGACACCTCATTGTCTTCTTCCCAGGTGGAAGAGATGTAAGTTCCCACAGTATGATTATGATGCAATGCACGCATCTCCTCATCCATTCGCTGATTTCCAAGCCCGGTGATAATAAAGCCTACTCATAAGATGTAGGAATAGAAAATAGAGGACAAGGCACAAACAAAGGATCGTAGACTAGGTGATGTACGATGATAAGAAACAAAATTAGCAATACGATGTTTAGCACAAGCACAGTTTACCTCATCAGTAGGGCAATGAGAAGATCATCGATGGAAGGTATAAGCTCAGAGGTTTAGGAACATCCAGTGGCAGGTAACTGAAGTGACTAAGGATCCATAGGTGTAGAGTAGACCAGTGCTAATGGAAGTGGTAGGACAAGATCGACTGATGATATACCTACAAAGGAGGAGGTCCCTGTAATGGAGGCAAACTAGGACTAGAAGCAGGAAGAACGGGATCAAGGAGAACAGGATCATCCAAAGGAGTAGTAGTCAACTCCCCTTCTCGGGAGGAAGGAGAAACCTCTCCCTCACAAGGAAAATAAGAAGTAGACTAAAAAAAGTAACATCAGCACTCACAAAGATTCGTCTGGAAGGAGGGTGATAACAACGATAACTTTTTTGAGTGCGAGAATAGCCATAAAAAATACACTGTCTGGCGCGAGGTGAGAGTTTATCTAAACCGGGATCGAGGTTATGAACAAACGCAACATAACCAAAGGTACGAGGAGTAAGGGAAAATGGGAAAGTAGAGGGATGTAGAAGAGAAAGAGGATCGATTACCCAGAGAAGCAAATGGGACTAGATTAATGAGATAACAATCAGTCACAACAGCCTCACCCCAATACTGTTTGGGAACATTCATATTGAAACACAAGGTACGAGACACATCTAACAAATGACGATGTTTACGTTCAGCAACACCGTTTTGTTGGGAGGAATGAACACAAGTGGTCTGATGAATGATTCCCCATTCAACACAAAAGGTATCCATGATAGATTTAGTGTATTCCAAGGCATTATCAGAACGAAGAATTTTGATGTGTTTGTCAAACTAGGTAAGAATTTCATTGTAAAACCGTAAAACAATAACAGATAACTCAGAACGATTTTTCATTAGAAATAACCAAGTCATTTAAGAGTAGTCATCCACAAAAATAACAAAATACCAATATCCATTAAATGTTGAAAACCGTGAAGGACCCCAAATGTCCGTATGGACTACATCAAAAGGTTTAGACTTACGATTATTATGACTAGGAAATGAACTACGGTGATGCTTGCCTAGTTGACAGGCTTCACACTCAAGACTTGAAACAGACTCTAAATTGGGAACAGCCAACTTGAGTTGAGCCAAGGATGGATGTCCCAAGCGATAGTGCCATTGAAAAGGAGAGAGAGTTGAACTGAAAACAAAATGAGAAATAGAAAAGCTAGCAGGATCAAGGTAATAAAGTTCATTCCGCTCACATCCCGAACCAATCGTCCTCTGCATCCTGAGATCCCAAAAGACATAAGAAGAAGGGGAAAAGGTTATAGAGCAATTTAATGATTTAGTGAGTTGAGTAACAGACTATAAGTTAAAAAGAAACTTAGGAACATATAAACTAGAGGATAGGGTAAAGGAGGGGGAAGGCTGAAGTAGTCCTTTACCAGCAACAGATCGATAGGACCCATCAGCTAAGGTGATACGATGTGTAGTTTGGTACAAGTCAGAAAATAAAGATGGGTTACCTGAGACATGGGTACTTGCTCCAAAGTCAATACCCTACTGAGGAGCAGAATCAGCGAAACAAGCAGTACCACCTGAATGAGCAAGTGTGGCAGTGGAATTGGAGGAGCGAGAAGTGCAGAGAGCTTGCACAATAGCATTAACTCAGCAGCAGAGAAGGGATTCCGTAAATCAGAATGGGATACTGATGCTTCGCTAGAGCTAGCAACACTTGGACCAAAATTAACCCCCGTAGATTCCATAGCAACATGACGGGTTTGCTCAGGGCGACCATATTTCTTCAAGTAATATGGCTCTGTGTGATTGGTACCACCACAATGATCACATTTCTTGGTTCCTTTCCCAGAGCCTCGAGAACCACCATGAGGAGTACGACCATCACGAGATCCTCCACGAGAACTACCTCGTCCACCACCAACCAAAGCAGCAGAATCAGAACCACCAAAGGAAGGAGGTATTGTTCGAGAATGATGACCTAATGAGGAACGCTGCAATCGAGAATATGCATTAGCCATGGAAGGAATAGTCTCTCCAGCCAGAAGTTGATCCCGATAGAAACAAAGATTATCATCTAGACCAGCTAGAAGTAAAACAGCCATAAGTTCCTCCCATTACTTTATCATATCAGCCTTAGTCTCTAGAAAAAGACGGAGCTGTATCAAACAATCTCCAAGCCCCTTAAGAGTGCTATAATACTCAGAAAGAGATCTACCATTTTGTCAAAAGGAGAAGAGTCGCTCATAAGCTTCAAAAATTTCAGACATATTGCTTCGCTGAGAGAAGGAGTCAGCTAAAGAGTCCCAAATTGCCTTTGACGCATTACAGAGTGATACTGTATGAAGTACAGAAGGCTCCAAGCTGTGCCATAATCAATTCATAATTACAGCATCTGCAGCACGCCACTACTTATAATCAACAGACTTCGAATTTGGAGGCAAATTAGTAATAAAGTGTTCCATCTGTCTGCCAATAAGAATAATTCGGACAGCAGGTGACCATGTCAAATAGTTCGTTCCATTCAATTTTTCACTAGAAATTGACCTTGGAAGACTGTCAGATGGAATAACCGGAATCAAATCGGAGGCCATCTCCAACAAATAAAGATACACCAAACAAGCCAAACAGACCTTAAGGTGAAGCACCAAATTAATAGCAGACCAGGACAAAAAAAGGCAGCGAGACAGATCAGCAACGAAAATCATAGTGACCAGCGACCAAAACAGATTAGCTAAGGATTCGACGAAGAATCCAAACAGAAATCATCAACAGGCGGCGATCGGCGAAGAACAACGAAGGATTGGTGTATCAGATTGTTTGCAATTGCAGCCAACAAAGCAGCATGTGTATCAGATTATTGCCATGGTACAAGTATCCAAAGCAACTGGACAGTGCAGTTACGCAGGAATGTAAACGACTGGGAGGTTGACAGTCTAATGACACTGATGGAACCGCTTTATCCTATTCAGGTGACTACTTCTACAGATGCTGTAGCCTAGAAGGAATCAAGGAACAAGGTTTTTTCAGTGAAGTCTTTTTACTCTTTCTTACAAGGCTGTAACAAGGATGGATTTCCATGGCAGAAAATCTGGAAGGCTGCAGTCCCTACTAGGGTAATTTTTTTCTTGTGGTGTGCAGTTAAAGGAAAAATCTTAACAATGGATAACCTACAGTACCGTGATTATCTTTTAGCTAATCGATGCCCCATGTGCCTAAAACAAGAGGAATCAATTGCTCATCTACTCATACACTGCGACTGGTCGGCTGAGCTATGGAGTTTGACTCTTAATTGTTTTGGAGTACACAAGTGCTTCCCAAAAGACCTTGATAGTTTCCTATTGATTTGGTGGGGACAATCTTTAGCTAAGAGGATAAAAAGCATTTGGAATTTGGCTCCATTTTGCCTCTTTTGGATAATATGGAAAGAGCGCAACAGGAGGATATTTGAGGATGACAGGAAAACTACTCTGAAGATAAAAAGTATATTCTTAAGCTGCTTATATGGTTAGGCAAGTGAAGGAAGTAATTTGGATCTTTATTCCTTTTTGAACTTTCTTGATACTTTGAATTAAGTTAAGGAGTTGGGTAGTTGTGTATATTTACAACATTTCTGTAAGCATCATCTGATGCTTAAATTTGTTATTTGAAATAAAATTTTTACTTATCTTTTTCAAAAAAAAAAAAAAAAAAAACAACGAAGGATTGGTGGGAACGATCAAGCCAAGAAACAACCATCAGATCGAAACAATCGAGACCTTAGGGCTGGTCAACCGTGGTTGAATGAGGGATGCCCGACAATGGAGGACAAGGATCTTCGGTCGGCGAACGAGATCCCTCAGATCAGTCAGCAATCCATGGCGATGAGAGACGACTAACGTGAAGGATCGTCGGAGCCTAATCAGCCATATCTGCGCCAATCAATCCAACAGTGGCCAAATAGCCTTCACCGACAAGTGTCGTCGATCAAATTCACGAGGATTGATGGGTCTTGCACCGCCCGGTGTTGTCGGAAAGGGGCGACACCACCAGTTCGCCGACGACCGTCGGTGATCAGAGGTATTTCGATGATGAACACTGTAACCCTTTTTTTTTTTTTTGGTGGAAAATTTCTTACTCTGATACCAAGTTGAAAGTTTTGGTGAAAGGAATTTAGAAACTTAATCAGCCTCTTTCTCTATCATTATATTTATAATAAAAGGATTACATCAAAAAAAGGAAATTACAACATGACATTCCTAATTATATTCAATCAAGTATCCTAATTATACTCAATCAAATATTCTAAAATTCTGAAATATTCAAACATAAATAAATAAAATTCATCAAAAGGGGAGAGAAAACACAGGACAAGGAAGCGGAAGAAAGTCTCAAATGACCAGTTCTCCCACCTATTTAGCCTACTAAATAATGATTCAGTATACAAGTTAACATTTAATTTGATGTGATTCTAACAGTAGACATACAAGATAACTTTTTTTACCATGATCATCACCTGAAAAATATAACAGCAATAAGACCCCATGGTCGCGGAATAATCTTATTACCTCCAAGAAATTGTCCTGTCTAAGGTAATTGCAGGTAACTGCTTTCCCTAATAAGCAAGCTTTTGTTCCAACAGCACGCTTTACCATCCAATATCCCTATCAAAACCATTTGTTACACTAAACCATTGAAGTCGTTGAAATCATGACAAGTTAAGATGGAGATATTTTACATGGCCTTAATACTAGCAAAGCAGTTCATACCTCAACAATTCTTGGAATTAGTTTAAATCTAGAATCACGAAACATGTCGGATCCATCAACAAATCTGCCCAGCAATGAACTTTTATTCACAGGCTTGTCAGCAACATAGTATAGAACCAGGCTGTAGTTAGGTGTCGCTGGTACCTGAAACAATGAAAATGCCATAATTTCTTCTTTAAATCGATTGATTTTGTTAGAAATTGTCCCACATCAGCCTATCAGAAAAGTTATTTCTCCCATATAAGAGATGAACTTCTGTAACCTTAACAACCTAGGTTTTAAGGTTGGGGCTCCTCTAATGTGTTGTTGGGCTTCTTTACAGATTTAAATAAAATTTGTAGCATGGAAAACAACGAAATGCAAAAGGTAATCTCTCTCTCTCTCTCTCCCCCTCCTCAAACTTCAATATACATAGGCATAGCTGATATTTTACATATCACATATGTGAAAATATTATCAACCAAAATTACTAGTTACATCTTGCTATGCCCCTTCACTAAATTGTTTCCATCTTTACATCTTAATTGGATTATAAAATCAGGCCTACTTTTGCTTTCCAACCATATTCTAATATAATTCTTTAACTCTCAAGGATGCACAGGACAAAATTCCATCTTGCAAATCATTTCACTTTTCTATTAAAGTGCATTTCAATTCCCAGTTGCTTTTCGACCCAAAACATCTTCTAGAATATGTGCAGTTCCTTACGACGTGTGAATTTTACACAATGGTTAGCTCAACTGTCGGATTTTGCACACTCCCTGTACTTGTCTCTTTCTATCTTCTACACAGGGGTGTGCCTTCTTACTATTTTACACCTTTTCCCTGTTCAATCCACATTAAAGCTTACCCAAAAAAAAAAGGGTGTGGAAATTTTCTTATTCGGTAAATTTTATAATGAGATGAAACATTATCAAATGAGAAAGTGTGGAATGTGTTGATTACTACCTCTGCGTAAAAACCAAACACATTAATTCCTGGTAGAGGCAAAGTTCACTCACAATCATACACAATTCAAGAGAGAGAGGGGAGGAAGGAGAATTAAAAAGATATCCTTATAATTACCTCAAGATTAACGATCAGGATGAATGGGAGTTTTTTTCCGGCTTCTGACTGAGATGCAAGAAAAAAATGTTAGATATGAACTACTACAGTAAAAAATACAAAATTCAAGGGTTTTTGGCCCAAATAATCTCAAATGAAGTACATTGATTTTCAAATGTGATTGAAGTATTCCCATGATGCTAGGAATTTAGGAAACTTGTGCAATACTTTAAAGAAGCTTCCTTAGGTGCAATAATTCTTAAAATTGGGATAAACAAGAATAAAGACAGACAATATACGGGAATGCAAAGCTAAGCAGAATTGAATTATATTACTTACAGGCACACAAAAGTTTTTGCACAATTGGTCGGCTAAAAATGGTGCCAAATCAGATACAATCCAATACATTAATTTAGGCCTTTTGACAGAAGTCAAAATAAATTTAACTATCTCAAATGGCCAACGAAGAGTAGAAGCTGCAACTCTTTTAAGTAGGACTTTGCATGCCAACTGCAGCAGCTTTGGTTCCTTCCATTTACCAACTATATATACATAGAAAATTGGAAATGGTACTTGCTAAGTCACCAATCGTCCAAAATGCTCAAGTTATTAGGAAATATGCCCAACTATGTAAAACAAGCTATCTTAACACTCTCCCTTATGTGTAGCCACATCTTGCATATATACTGAAGAAAGAAACTGAAACAAAACAAATTGCACAAGAACAAATGGGGAACAAACACAGTTAACAAAAATTGAATCAGGACCTCACCATTTGACCCAAAAGTGTAAGCTATTAGGAAATGGGCTCAACTATGTAGATTAAGCTATTTTAACAGCAAATAGGGTGCATAATTATCATTTTGTTTCAGGGATAGCTGAACCCAGACCTCTGTTAACCTAGTTGGCTCTTCAATTACACCCAAAACTAAAATATGTGATGTACTCCATAGAACCAAACCAAATTGAGATTTAATTGTCTCAGGTCAGTTCCAGACTTCCAGCTTATCGCAATAACACGAATTTCCATAATGGAAATGGAAAGGAGATCCAAATAAGTAGTAATTGAACCTCTTATGAACAAGTCCAGCCAATTTAGCTTCTAAAAGCTCTAAATTACAAAACTTCGGGGGAAAGAGTCTAACAAGCCAGCCTATTACATTTGGGATGAACAACTGAATGGTAAAAGTAAAGGTATAACATGTTTACATAGGGCTCATAAAAGGGGTGCCTTCATTTTTTCCAGGCAATGCATTAATTGAGATTGAATTCAACATACATAAATAACTAGGTTTGGTTCTTGGGTGGGGTAAGTCAACATGTCAATTAGACAAGCTGTATTAAAACCAGAGACATCAGTTTTAAGACAACTTAACCGTTTATTACATCCCCATTGCTGGGGGTGACTTCTTCTTCAGGAGATGTTATGAAAAACAAATTGATTTTATAAAATCAATAAAAATAAAAAGAGGATGTCCAAGTGCCATCGTCAAAATTCAACAAAAAATCTCAAGAGGTTTAAATAAACAAATATTCAACTTGATTGGAGGGAATCTGTTTTCAAATAACCCATTATAATTAATTTATTGACCTTAAAATTTTTATTAATTTTAATTTCTTTTCCTTGGAATTAGCCCATGATCAGAAACGACAAATTCTGCTTAGCATCAAAACATAAATCACCAACAAATATATTCTCCTTCTTCCGTCACAAAGAAAATAAAATCTTGAACATGCAATACCTTGTCCAAGTTCAAGTGTTTAAGAAAAAGGGGAAATAACAGTGAAAATAACAACATGAAATAACTGAAAAAAGAAAAGACGAAATACAAGAAGAGAGAATTATACATAAGGTGCTAGACAGGATGCTGTCCATAGAAGTCTCTGCTTTTGGAGGAGTTTCCTTTTTTCTTTATTATTTTTTTTTTTTTTTGAATTTTCAAATGAGAGCTGAAAAGATGTAGTCAGGGAAATCGAGGTGTCAAACCACAACTTTGATCAAAAAGTCACTGGGGCCCACCAAGACTAACTAACAAATCTCAACTTGGCGGGCCACTTGCTTTTGGGAACTAAGATTTAAACTACTTGTAAATAAAAAAATACAATAAAGAATACACCCTCCCCTCGAGAGGAAAAAAAGAAAAAAAAAAAAAAAGAAAGAAAACTTGCTTTTGGAGTATTTCCATGTGATTATTCTGTAAATTTCAACATCAAGAAAAATTTAGGTTCTGATATTCAGAGTAACTCTATAGTAACATGGATACAAGCAATTGGAAACTTAAATTACTTGGAAAATCTATCCCTTACCTGAACAAGAGAGCTGGGATGCAATGCGACCTTAGTGACGCAGTTTTCAACTTTAAACCAGTCAACTGCTATGAGCTTTAGAAGTGGATCTCCTCCCATAACCTGAAAGGTCAGATACTCTATTGACATATAAAAATTCATTTCACTAACAATTTCAGTAAAACTATTTTGGACCACGTCCAAAGAAGCTTTATTTGTCAATGAAAAAAATAAGAATAAAAAATTCAGGCAGTAAATTTTGCCAGAATCCAAATAACAGAACCTTTTTCTAACGTGTAGCATATTGCACAACAATTTGGTAACATCATTGGCCATCTCAGGTATTTTTCATGGTCAATGAGCTATATAAGAATTCTGATTCATTATGTTAGACACAGCAAGGGCAACTCAGTGTGCACAAGGCTCCTGAATTGCGGGGTCAGGTTCAACTATATGTAGCCTTTTCTCTACAAGTAAAGAGGTTGTTTCCAGGGTTTGAACCTGTGACCCCCAAGTCACAATGAAACAACATTACTGCTACCCTACCGTAATGACTAAAAAGAGAAGAGTGCATGTGATACATGCAGCCCTCTTGGGCTCCATTATGAAACTTAAGTAATAGAAATCCCAAAATATAAAAATAAAAAGAAAAAGGGAGATGAAATCAGCTTACTGAATAGGGATAATACAATATTGCAACTAGAGTCTTTTGTAGAGACTGCTTAAGCTCGTGAAAACAGTAGTACAAAAAATACCCACCTTACAATTATCTTTTAGATATGTTTTCCCTCTGATCATAAATTCTGCACAACTTGGAGATGTCCAGCAGTTAGTATCAGTCTCACCCTTCCCTTGGCGCATTGAACCATGAAATTGACTTGAGTCAAGAATTATTTGAGGTACATTTGGATCTAATTCCATAGCCAAATCTGGAGCTGTATCCAAGGATAAGCAAAATGTCTCATAAACGGCTCAAGTGGATAGAGAAAGAAATAACAGACACCAATGCTACTTGAAGCCTTTTTAAATCTGCCGTGTCACATACTTTGATTATGTGCGATAAAAGGGGAAAATAATCTGATAAAACTACAAAAGCCCAATCATAAGAAGAAGAATCACACGATGATTAAACTACCACAACAACAATTCCTTGCATTCCATTCAGAGGATGTCAAGTTGAATACAGGAAATCAAGAAAGCTTATGAAGTATAATTGCCTCCTCAGAGAAACTCATTTGCAGCAGATTTTCTGCTGACATCAAATGTAAATAGAACAGTAAATAAAAACATGTGCACAGATGGCATATGCCAACAATCCATAAGTCACAGACTGATGGCTCTTCAGATCTATTATGCGAATAACAGAGAGGAGAGGACCTGATGTTCGCTTCAAAGCCAAGCTAGTGATAGCCCATGAGATGTTTTTCAGCTTCACCTTTTTGTTCTGGTAGAGTAAATAAAATAGATTTAAACCTACTTATCAGGATGGGGAACCAAAAAAAAAATCTCACCAAAAGGGCTTTCAATATAAGCATTACATTTAATTTCTAAACTACAACTGAAAATATGAGAGAGAGAGAGAGAGAGAGAGAGAGAGAGAGAGAGAGAGAGAGAGAGAGAGAGAGCTCAAAGAATGTAAACCTTATTGTTAATTTCCAGGTCATTGTCACCATCTTCGTCGTCGGATGATGAATCAGCAGCAATTGCATCATAAAACTCATCAGCAACTTCTGGACCATCGTATTCACTACTCGATGAAGAAACATCAGAAAATTTCGGATGAATAAACGTGGCGGAAGATTCAGAAGCAAGTGATGGATTTGCTCCAATATATTCTTTTAAACCTGGACAATCACAACCCAATAAATCATCATTCCGACGTGTTGTGGACATTGTCCAGCAAGTCCATGAACATTTATATAATACTTGAAGTTAAATTATCCAATGAACGAAGCCTTAGGTAATTAATAATATAAGCAATCTCATCAGTACTAAGTGCTTTCCTTAATAACCTAAAAAAAAAAATCAAATAACAAGAATAAATTTTACTCTAACAATTCTTATTGTCATGATCTTTATTGGTCCTTTGATAGGGTCCAATCTAGCCCTTTATATTTATACCAATTTTCCAATTACAAACTTAAACGGTCAGGAAAACTTTTGCATGCAACTAGGCAAGTATATTACTGAGAGTAGTATGAGAAACAAAAGACTGCTCTCACTGCAATGTTTCTTTCTTTTCCTTCCATTTCACTCATTTTACTATTTTCTAACTAGTATCATTTCGAAACAAATTTTTACTTCTATTTCCTCCCCTAATAATTTGATGCTTTAAACCATAAAACTACACATTTACTTTGATTTCATACAATCAGAGGGATCATATTGAAAATGAATTCTCTGTAAAATTAATCAATTTGGCCACAACTACCACCCGTAATTGCAAAAATACTTTGAAAAAGAAAAACAAAGAAAAAATGCGATCCCTGCTGTTTTCCCGGCCGTTCTAGGGACTTCACTAAATGTTTTGTTGTGTGGTACTAAACAATTTAGAACAATTCTTCTGAGTTGAAAAGAACTTGTACTTTTCTTTTCTAAGATTGAAGTATTATGCTTAGAGAAAGGTGTTGATGGATGTCATTAGATGATTTTGGTCATTAGTGTTTTTTCCTCACTATATGCGTATATTTGTATTCTTGATAAGGAGGAATCTCTCTAAGACAGGACCACATAGTACTCACCCCTAGAGAGCAAATCCAGAGCTCGTGACATCCCTCCCCCCACCAAACACCCCCCCCCCCCCCAAAAAAAAAGACCCACAAACCATGTAAGCCCAGGATTGTGCTTGTGTGAGTGACCCTCGAGGGGATATGAGCCCGAAGCCTTAACTTTTTGTTCATTACTTGTCTCAGGCTCCAACACCAATCGAGCTACCCCTTTGGGTTTTTTTGTTATAGTGTGCTTCCTCCTATGTTTGTTAGTGCACCCTATTCATTTCAGTCAATTTGTGTTTGGGAGATAGGACCACACCTAAAGGACAGGGGAATGGAAGATAATGTATAATGTTTGGCTCATTCCCTAACCACCTAAACTTATTGGGAAGTGATCTAACAATTTCCAAATTTATGCAAGCCTTTTCATAGTGCATCACTATCTTGAAGAGCAGCCTCATTTGATAGCATGAGATAATTCTCATTCCTTATCCCTAAAATTATCATATATCATCCAACTTTTTTAAGTAAAGGTTTCTTCATGATAACAATTCTAAATTTATTATTATCTGCTGCCACTTCCATAAAGCCAAAGAATTGTCAATTCATAAAAGCAATCAACCCCTTCCCTGCTTCTTCATTGTGTAATTTCTTCCTAGATTGGATCATCTACTGAGGTAACCTGAAGGCAAACCAAATCATTTTGATACACAAAGCATGCTCCAGATATATCGTGGAAACAGTTTTTTCATAACCTCATAGAATGAAGAAGAAGAAGAGCCTATAGGGTCTGGAAAGAGTTTTCCATAACCCTACAGGTTGAAGTTATGCCACAAAAGCAGAACTCATAGCATCTTTACAAGACCTAAGAGACACATTCTACATGGGTCTAGAGAACTGTATGGAAAGAGATGATGTGGGTGCATATGATAAAGGCGAACAAGGAGGGGTTGTTTATTTCATAAGAATACTTCCACCAAGTAAGATGAAGAGATAAGACAAATACGTCAGCTTCTTTGGTAGATTACGTTTAGTTACTGTAATATGGAGATACTGCAGTGTTTATGCACTCTGCACCATGCAAAAAGGGGCTAATCATCATTCAGTGTCATTTACCAAATATGCCCTACTTTAGTAGTAACATTTGTTGGTTTTCAAACTTCCATTTCATTTGAAGGATCAATTAGTGAAAAATAAACCTAACACGTGATATCCTCATACAAAGGTCAATTTGGCCAAATAATGGTCAAGGCGTTTTAAGTTCCTCAAACCACCTTAATCTGGCATCAACAATGTATACGAGAAAATAAGAAAAATTATCTTCCACGAAAATCATAGCCATAACTGGTTGGTGCCTCCAATCTTTGGAGTTCTTGGAACTGTATACTTTTGGCAGGCTATGCAGAAGTTGTTACAAGAAATGACAACTATACCCCGCTTGGCAAACTGGTATCAATAATTTTCTTAGAACTATTCCACAAAAATTGTGGTTTTAACCATCCAAGCTCACTCATTTGGTGGCTTCAGAACAGTCCAACTCTAAAAGCATTAATACAGAAGCAATTGACAACTAGTCCCACCTGCCACTTGGCTCAACAATGCATATGGAAGAGTCTTTTCGAACTTAGACCATTCCTTATTCTTCCACCCACACCAGCCAACAGAGTGTTGTATCTCTACCATTTGTGTTACAAGACATCTTGCAAAATTTGAAGCACGGGTTGTGTTCAAACTTCTGATCTCCCATGATGAAGCTGCAATAAAGATACCATACATATCAGAAACACCAACTATATAGCTTGACAATATAGCACACACGCTAGTTACACATTCAAATAATCAATATGAATACTTCAGAATACTTGAGATGGAAAACAAAAATTGTCAGCTTTACATGGAAGGAAGCAGTAAAAGCCATGTATGCAGAAGTAGAAAATTGCGAGATATGAATTTGCTATTAAAGCATTTGAACAGGTGATAAATAATATGCTGGTAAACTGCACTTGAAAGCACATGGTTTATCATTTTTCACGATGCATCTTTGAAAGTTTCTAATCTGTGTCATCAACAGCCAACAGGGTTGCTACGACCAGAAGCATCCCAACTATTAAACAGGATATTCGCACTACAAAAATAGGTTAGGGAAGAGTCACTGATCCAAAATGACAGTTCGAACTAATGCTGAAAGGAGAAGGTTAGGCAAGTTATCAAATAAAAAACGTTAAACACTTGAGGGTATTATACATTTATATAATATAACATTAAGAGAGCGAGTTCAAGAGAAAATACTTACGGTTAATTTTTGTACGTCGATATCCAGATTTTGGAGGGCACTTCTTGTGTACAGTTGGAAACTGCAATATTGCTGCATTAATAAATGCTACTACTGTCATTTAATAGATGCATAATTTCTTGTCCTTGAGCAGAAAATTTCATCTGAATGCAGAAGTTCAAATCATATCAAGAACTAAACAACCAAATCATTTGTTTTCAGATTCATTCACAATATTGGATGTATATAGATATAGTATTTTACGAGAACCTACACTTGGATGAAACCAGTAGATAAAATATAAATTACGTATGAAATATCAAATACATGGAAGTATGTCCAAGAAGTATCAAAGGAGTGTTGTTTCCAACACAGACATGCAGCACCCTCACATCGTGCCCGTGCCGTTGTTAGGAAACGTGTCCAATAATGTATATCAAATTATGTTAACACTCCCTCTCACACACAACCCTAATTTGAATATGGACCGAATAGATAAACAAACTGAACAAACACGGTGCACCAACACAAAAGACGAAAACGCACAAAAGCAAATGGGAATAAATAGTGATAACAAAACTTGAACCAGGACCTCCTAAAATGAAAACTCTAATACTATGTTAAATCACCAATTTCCCAAAAGACCTTGATAGGTGATTATATTGCAAATATTCTCAATGAGGATGCATAGGAATTGGATAGGTTTATTTTAGGTTTTGAGGGTTTTTGGGAGTTAATTTATTTATTTTCCTTAGTTATTGGGATTTTATGTGCATCGCTTGATTTTACGGATTGTATTTGAACTTGTTAAACCTAGCCTATAATGCCTAGGGTTGTAAGGGATTAGTAGTTTTTGAATGACTTAAATTGATTATTGAGTTTAGCATTGGAGTGTGATAATTCTCTTTACTTGTTAGTTTTTTTCGCATCATTGTGCCATGTCAATTGGCATTAGAGGCAAAAGTGCAAAACCTTAAAGCCTTTGCTATTGTGCAGAGCCAAAATTAGTTTAGAAAACCCTAATCAACAGTTCAATAACTGTTCCAGGCTGTCTCATTTTTATGAATCAAAACCTAAGCCCAAGCACTGCTCCGACAGCAGAGAACTCCTTCAATCCATTCCGAACACGATAGGCCCAGACAATCCCACCCTCATTGCCCATCCTCAGCACAGCCCCAACCAGTGTTAAAATCACCTCCATCAGTAATGAGCTTCACATTACCACCACTAGCCACTGGCGAAGCATATTGACCCCAGCACGAGCTTCACCTTCCACCGACAAGCAAACTTTGATGAGAACTAGTCACCTATGCGTCGCCAAGCCCAATATGAATTCGATCTATGCGCAACCAGTATTTTTTATGCTAGTGAGCCTGTCCCAAATCCAATCACCACTAGCCACCTACGAGCATTGTCGCCTCTCTCCAGCAATCCTTCTAGTGCATTTTTAGCTTCGTTTAAAACTTCAGAAATTTCAAGGACACTCATACGACTTTGAGGATACTATTAGCTGTTTTAGGCCACTCCAGAATTCTCCTCACATAATTTAGGGTACAATTACAATATGTTAATCTCTTTCATACTTAAGGGGTACGCATTCTTTACGCGAGAATTGAGGTTCAATGTTTTAAGTAAGCTTAGTAAGAAATTAAATTCGCACATTGGATCCTTGTTTGAACCCAAAATTATCAGAATTTCAATGTTCTATATTGGGGTGTGAACTTGGCAGGTTGTCTTTATTAATTGCATGATTTCAGTATTTACATTAGTCAGCTTGTAATCTATTTACTGGTTCAATCCATATTAACAATGCATAGATCCTGCATAGATCCCGTGTTTCATCCTATCCCCTTGCTTCTATGATTTTCCTTAACCCTTGGTACCAACCCGTTCACGATGGATAAAAAAGTTTCCACTATAGAACAGAATGTGAAGACATTTCATGATTCAATGACCCAACATCACAAGGACTTTGCACAAGTGGAGAAAAACATTTGGAAAACATCATATGGATGATCAAAATGAAAATATCCCTATCCTCACGGACGTATGCACGACCATACCCAAAGCTCCACCGGATCTGTCAGATTTCAGTTTTTGGCCTCGATCAACACAATATTCCTCATAGTCCTCCTGAAAGAGATCTAGAGGATGAAGATGATTCTGTTTTGGGTTATGGCAATAGATTTCCTAATTTGGTTGTGGCGATCATCTCAAGAATCATAAGCCATGTAAGGGACATTATGGACCACCTATGCAATGATCTAGGCAATACCATGATGACTTTGCAAACATAATTAAAAGTGTTATGATTGAGGCTCCATCATTGATGGACAATTAAATCTCAGTGTTTTCTCTGATTGGCTACTTCTGCCTAAGGATTGTTTTAGGTCGTATTGCATGTTTGGTATGCATCAGGTTATGCTGCATAGATGAAGTTATTGAGATCTGCCAAACGGTATTCATAACGTGTCCATATTGAGAAAAAATGCTTTGGGGCTCCACCCATTAATTGATGGATAGACATAAAATTTAAGTTGCAAGAGAAATACCTTCTCGTCTATTATGGGGATTAACTAAACGATTAGTTGATAAACTTACAACAAGCTTCCCTTAGCATCATTAAGTACATGTCCAATTTCGAGGCACTATTTATGAGATGTGATATAAGGGAGGACCCGGAGGAGTCTTGGCCCACATTAGGTATGTTCATTAACCAACTGAGGCCTAAACTCAAAAAGAAGTTAGTCTATTTCCTCCTAAATCTTTAGAGGACACCTTTCATAAGGCTTTATCCATTAAGCATCTGTATAAACTTCCAACCTCTAGATGGATGGCCTCACAATAGTCTAGGATGTTCACTACATAGAGACCTAGTAGGGCTATGCAGTCTAGCTCAGTTGCTTCACATGGAAGTAATAATCCTAACGTAGGGAATCAAGTGAAACAAAGTAAAGCCTACTTCTCAAGACTCCGCTCCAGTACTTTTTAAGTATTCAGTGTCACCACTGTCATAAGAGCAGACGCATTGTTGCATAGTGTCCATAGAGAGCCCTTGTGCTCAATCAAAGTTTAGAACCGACACCTAACTTTAATGAATTTGAGTTTAGAGATGGACATGAGCCCGATGATGGATGTGAGGAGCGTGGGACCGATTAGTGTTCCATCTTGGTGTGGTAAGGTGCATTTTGTCCAACCACCATTGTGGAGGAGGAAGATTGGAAACGCAACATCATCTTTCACACCTTTCTTAAATTTAGGATTAAAATTCTAAAATCGACATATATGGGGGAAGCACCATGAATATACTATCCACTTATGCACTTACCTAGATACGGCATAAGCCAGAACCACACCCCTGACCTTGTAAGGCAATTCAGGTATATGCGACAAATCTCTCTGTCACTCATAGGTGCTTAGTCCCTCTTCAAATGCGTAGTTACTCTAATAGAGTACGTTGTGACATACTTCCTATGGATGTCACAAATGTGTTACTTGGTTGGTTGCGGCTTCATGATATGGATGTTTTTCATCATTGCCTTGGTAACACATACAATTTCTAACACTAAGAAAAAACTATTTAGTTAAACCCTTTTTAGCCACAAGCCCAAGAGTATGAGCTCCCACTCAAGTCAATTTCACAATCTAAGCTCGTTTCCCTTTCCCTTGCACTGACGAAACACATAATCCAATTGCTGAATAGGAGAGAGTTTGAGGAAGCGGGGACAAGGTATGGGTTTGTTTTAGCTCTAGTGTTTAAGAATGTCTTTCATGTTCAATCTAAGCTTCCAACATTACTTAGTTGTTTGAGTAGTTTAGCAACGTTTCCCCTACAAAGCTCCCTGAGGGGCTACCCTCTATTCAAGATATTTAGTGTGCCATAGACTCAATCATAGTATTCTAGTTGCCTAATTTTCCACACTACAAGTTGAACCCTAGTGAACATTCTAAGTTATAGAGGCAAGTTGAGGCATGTCTCTGGAGAGGTTCAATTCACTAGAGTCTTAGTCATTGTGTTGTGCTTGCGTTGTTGATTCCTAAGAAAGATGGTTCTTATCATTATCATGTATAAGTCTCCCATCCCTCATCTTAAGCTACAGGGAAATGCACCCAATAATATACATCAATTTAAGCTAACACTCTTCACGTGCAAACTGGATTTGAATATGGACCTGATAGACAAACAAACTGAACAAAAACAATGCACCAACACAAATAGACAAGAATGCACTAGAGCAAATAGGGAATAAACACGAATAAAAAGACTTGAACTAGGACCTCTTAGAATGAATACTTTGACACTATGTCAAGTCACTAATTTCCCAAAAGCTTAATGATAGGAACCATGATGGGCATTTCCATTACAAATATTCTTGGCGTGGACGCAATATGAACTGGATAGGTTTATTTTAGATTTAAAGGATTTTTTGCAATTAATTAATTTATTTTCCTTAATCCTTAGTTATTGGAATTTTATTTGTATTGCTTGATTTAAGGATTGTATTTGATCATCTAAGACCTAGGCTATATGAAGGCTAGGGTTATAAAGATTTGGTAGTGTTTGAATGATTGAATTGATTATTAAGTTTAGCATTGGAGGTTAGTCATAGTTTTCTTTGCGTATTGGTTTCTTGCATGATTATGCTACATCACTCAAGTTAGGAAATGGGCCCAACAATATATATTAATCTATCTTAACAACACCCACTGTGTTCGGCACCCAATTTCCAAGTAAATGATGGAGGACTCAATTTACATGATCCTTAGAAAGTCAGAAGATATTTGATCCTGTAGTTCCAATCAAGCCAACTACCAACTAAAACAAAGCATCACTTTCGTAGACCAGAACACACTTGATACTCGGTTGACAGTGGCAATGGTGTATTGGACCACAGGATAATACTGTATGTATAAAAATGGACATTGACAAATGTTATGCTCAAATGGAGAATTTTAATTTCCAATGCTGGAATTATCAAAGAATGAAATACGAGAAAGTAAAACACGTGCCATGATATGATTGCACGTAGTTTAGTATAACAAGGAAAATTGAACTTCCCTATGCATCATGCAATCATTATTATACACGTGCACAATATAACTAAAATTCTAAAACACGGGCAAAACAGATATTTCGTACTATATGTTCCATCTTGTCCACGAAACCATTGCCTAGAGAAGACAAAATCACTCTTAGAACGCCATCTGCAAAACACACAGACTATGAGATAATGACAAAACAAATGAGATAACATTCCTAAGAATGTCACATGCAATAAATTGCAGAATATATAGGAAGGAACTGATATTGTTGATTCACAAAAATATCTTTGTTGACTGGTGTATCAATCCACTCAACATGCTCCCACCAATAATAATTACTAATTATTATCCCAATAAATAAATTTATAGAAGGCTGAATTTTATCTGCAACTCCAATAATTCAATTATTTAGATCAAAAGTACATTTATTATACAAGTAGTTGGTTAGCAAAGACTCAAGAAGAGTAATGTTCTATCAATTTAGGCAAAAACACAAAGGTAATATATCAGTGTAGGTGTCGTAAAATTAAGTCTTTTTCCACATGAGCACAGATTCATAATAATGGATTATTACCGCACAAACATACAAGTCAGCTGAGGAAATTCCGGAGCTGAATTATAGAGGGGACTCTCAATAGCAGAAATAAAATGAATCGCTGACATTATTTCCCTTAACATTCAGATTTAGAAACCAGAATAAGTAGGTAGTTAAACAAGGAGATTGACAATAAATCAGATGGGAAAGGGAGGGGGGGAGAGAAAAAAAGAACAGATCGGGTAAAATCAATTTTAAGCAAATTATCTGAAATTGAACCACCCAAAAAGGGGGGGCCCAAAATTATTTGTCCATTTGCAGCATGCTTTTGCTTCTACCCATGGAGCTGGGGGAAAACTAATGGATGGGCAATTAACAAGTCCAAAGGAAAAACATGGTACGGCTGTTAGAGATATGCTAGAGATAGGAAATATTGTAAATATAGAAATAGCTTCCTTGATTCATTCTTTCCTAGTATAGGAGATTGTGAGTGGTTGATTCTGTAATGATTTCTTAATTTGTACAGGACCATATGAATATAAGTTTTTATATTCTAAAACTGAAAACTTGATAAAAGCTTTATTCCAGTGAAAGAAAGATGAGGTTCAAGAGAGGGAAAATAATAATAAAGTTGATGTCAATTACAAAAGATAAAATCCTTATACAATGACACGACTAACTACCCTTATTAATAATAATGCCAATAGGCTAACTATTCCAATGCCCCCACTCAGACTCAGTATGAGACACAGGAGAAAATATCAAGTATTCAGATAAGGGTGACTTACTAGATAATCTCAGTTAGTACTAGAGATTGGTTGAGAAGTTGAACTATGTGGCAATGACGAGACCCGATATTTCATTTGCTATAACTGTGAGTAGTTAGAAATTATCTCGTACCAGTCATTAGGATGAAGTTAGTGAAATTTTGAGGTATCTAAAAGGAGTACCTGGAATAGGCGTGTTATATCATAATAATGGACAAACCTTAATACAAGGGAATACAAACGCAAATTGGGTAGGGTCACCATCAGAGAGCCGTTCTACCATTGATTATTGTATTTTTGTTGAACATAATCAAGTGTTGTAGAAGAGCAAAAAGTAGATAGTAGTGGCAAGATCGAGTGCAAAGTTAGAGTATAGAGTCATGGCTAACACTTCATGTGATTTAGTATGGATACAACATATGATGAAAGAACTAGGAATTCATCATTTATAGCCTATGGAGTAGTTATGCGATAATCAAGTGGTTGTTCATATCGCTTCTAATTTAGTATTCCATGAAAGAACTGAACATATTGAAATGGATTGTTACTTTGTCAAATAGAATAACCTACAGATTGTCAATAAGACTGGTCATATCAAGTCCAAAAACCAGCTTGCTAATTTGTTTACTAAAGCTCTTAGGGTATATCAAGTTAGAGACATTTGTAACAAACTTAGAATATATGATGTATACACTCCAGCTTGAGGATGAGGGTTAGCGATAGCGCTATGATAGAGATATGAAATATCATAAATACAAAATTAAGTTCCCCGATTCATCCAATCCAAGTATAGAAGATTATGATTGATTGATTCCATGGCAATTGTGAACTGCAACTTAGGCATCTTAATGCATGTTAACCTACAACCAAACCCTTAACCGGACAAGAGATAGATGGAGGAACATATGGATGAAGTAGTCCAAATAAGACCCAATAAAACTTGCAAATGAACTGAATAAAGGAAAGAAGAGTAATGTAAGTTTCTGACAACCCAACATCTTTTATATTCGTGAAACGCCATATTTATGTTTCTTTTTGTTTCTTTGTTTCTATATATTATTAAGATAATCTTAGGAGAAACAGCACCCACAAATAGCAACTAATTTGCAACAAAGAATGGACAAATTAATCCATGTACCATAACATTTGAGAATATCAACATAAACTGAGGAAACACCCTCTTAATATTCAAAATTATTAGACAGTAAATTAGGGAAGATTAAGGCCTTGAATGGTAGATAGTCACTTTACCATATCCATAACTACTTTACATAACTGAAAATCATTGCTGTACAACACAATAGGTAAGCATGTGAATTTACCTCATTAAATGTCTAGGAACATGCGTACCATAGACAACATCATAATGTCCATCCAACGTTTCAACCAATTCCAAGTCACCCATCAATATATCCCACCTGCAAAAACATTGACAGATAGGTTAGACTACCATATGTATGCACCCAGAGTATAATCTGACAAGCTTACTCGTATCTTTGACGCCGGTCAATGTTCTGAAGCACCTCAAAAACAGTATCTGCACTTGCATCGACAACACCAACAGCCTTCACAATAACACTTTTACCACTCTACAAAAAAATAAAATACTTATGAAAAAATGCAGTAACTTATTTTAATTGAATTCTACAAAGTATGAATATTTCAATTCAGGTCAATATTGGCAAATCTAATCTCATTAAAGACATCACAAGCAAGTAGTTAGATAGCAAAGTATAAATACATAAGAGGCCAACAAATTTAGCAAGCATTTCCTAGCAACTATGAATCTTACATCTTAATGTGTGCTATTATACATTCATATATACACATATATATATTTATGTAGTGTACAGGTAGTTCAGTCCATATGGAGCTTGTCTGACCTATTTGGGTATTAAGTAACTTGGAGATCAGAGCAGAGATCCATTGATTATCTCCATGCCACAGCCCAAACCCAAGCCACAGAATAGCAGAAAAGGGGAGAAGAAGTCCAAAGTCTTAGATGTAATCACTATTCTGAGAATAGTACCATGAAAGAATCACTCGAGTATCCTTCTCAATGACCAGGGACCCTCTTTGTCTCTGTCACATCACTCGAAAACACACAAAACAGTAAGCAACAATCTCTTCTTGTAAATGTAATCCAAGCAGCAGGTCAATTTCTTCAGCCATTCTCAGTCAGTCAACTTTTCCAGCCAAGTAATACCACGGGGAGGATCGTTGACTACCAACAAACGCCACTGTCAAGCCCTGTCACTAGAAAGTTGCTCACATGCGCCTCAGTCACCAGCGTGTGAGCTTCACACGCACTCATCTCGCCAGCGCATGCTAGTGTGTATAGTCATAGATCAACTTTGTGTCTCCTTTGCCAGTCTCTTATTGCTTTGATGACTCTTCTTTGTTACTCAATTAGCCACTCCGAGGGTTTAACTGAAACTGTAGTTTAATTTGTTTATCAGTCAAGTTATGATGCTGAAGGTCTAGTCTTCCACTTAAAGTTCTAGTGTTTATATGATGCTCAGGGTCTCATATTTCTCTTGACTAGTCTTCCACTTGTCTAGTTACTCTATTATTTTTTGTTGGTTGGGTTCCACTATTTGTTGCCCCTTCTCATACCAATGGAGTCTTAACCCTATCAATTCTATCATTGTACCCACTCAGTTGACTTTTGGAAATTTGAATGGAAGCAAGTATTCTCAATGTTCTGAAGTAGTTAAGATTGTTCCAATCAATCCTTTATGGAGTGGAAAATCATGTGTATGCACACTTACCTGGATACATGGGAGATCTAGGATTATATCTATTTGCTACTACAAGTAATCTCACTCACATGTATGATCTATGTTTAGAATTCTTTAGTTATGACAGTCTAACAAGCTAATCACGTGTATCTTGTTTCCCTAAAATAAGTTTATTAGGAGTTGAACACACTACGACAGTTGTACGTAGGAGTTATTGAGATGCAGGAAGCAACATCAGTAGATGGTTCTACTCTTAATTCTTGCTAACTTTGATCCTGAATTTTAACCAGTTAAGTCAAATACTCAGTGCCACTTCTCTTTCTTTGTTAGCTAAGACATTTTCAAGGGCCATGTGTGCTTCATGCCTTGGATCATTGTCTTCTTAATCAAATCTTACTCATTTTAGCCTTGTCCTTGTGAGTCATAATTCTTATGATAGGAGACATTTCAGTCAAACACCTCCACCGCATGTCCGTACCATGACAGTCATGTTAGATGTGGTGGTTGTGGCCATCATGGCC
Organism: Vitellaria paradoxa; assembly: GCA_019916065.1. Taxonomy (NCBI): domain Eukaryota; kingdom Viridiplantae; phylum Streptophyta; class Magnoliopsida; order Ericales; family Sapotaceae; genus Vitellaria; species Vitellaria paradoxa. The sequence continues at coordinate 50,773,303 of CM034235.1, read as the reverse complement.
ATGATAGAGGATCTTAACCCAAGTGTTGGGCCATGTTCGTCAAGTGTTGGGATTTGCTTGACAAACTTCCTCATATTACACATATAGCCACTTTTGATTCTTCTACAAAGGTACTCATTATTTTTTTTTTTGAAAAGATAAGTAAGTATTATTAATGAGCATCGGAGAGATGCCAAAGTATCAAATTACATAATCCCCTACTTACTGCATGCTATCTATAAAAAGTAGAAAGGAGCTAAGATCTATCTCTTTTCCGTCTTCAATCCAATTAAACAAACAAGAAAGAAAAAAACTTTTGGAGTGCAAGACATTCCTTTCAACATTTTCAAAAATCCTCCTGTTACGTTCTTTCCAAATCCACCAAAAAAGACAATAAGGGATTATTTTCCAAAGTTTCTTCTTCCTCCTACCCACTGGTTGTCCCCACCAGGCTGAGAGAAAACATTTTAAGTTTGCTGGGAAGCTCATTTGGATTCCAAAGCAAGAGAGAATTGGAAGGAACTCTTATTCCAAAGCATGAGTACAAAGGTACTCATTATTAGTGAGCTAGGAAGCACAAACACTTCAAAATAGGTGTCATATCTGTATGTGACATGGATCGGACACATATATTTATTGGACACACTAAAATAAATTGTCTCTTCAATCATGTTATTGAGACAAATCTAAATTTGAGTATCTAAAACCTCTAAAATCATAAAATCCCGTACTCACATGTTGTTAATGTTTTAAATATTCAATTATGCAATGAATTATGGAATTACTTATCTTGTGGATATTGTATTCACATATATAACTAATAAAAATATTATATTTTTTTCCACATTTTTATCGTGTTTGTCGCCTCATTTCTTTGAAAATCACCACATATGTGTATTCATACCCATATCTTATTTGTATATGTAGGAATTAAAAGAAAAGAATGAATCTTATTACTCCTTCATGTATATTTTACATAGTGAAATAGCCTTTATATACAATACAGGAATGCTATATTTATGACATAGCATTTATAACCTCCTAATTAATTCCTACGGCTAGCATACATGAATCAACTAGTATACATGAATCAACATTAATTACTACGGCTAGCATACAAGAATCAACACTCTCCCTCAAGTTGGAGCATAGATATCACACAAGCCCAACTTGTAAACTAAAGTATGATAGGTCCTGTGGCACAACCCTTTAGTGAACACATCAGCTAGTTGTTTATCAGATGTAACATGATGTAAGCTCAAGACACCATTAGTCAATTTCTCTTTGATGAAGTGTCGATCAATCTCTATGTGCTTGGTTCGATCATGTTGAACTGGATTTTGTGCTATACTGATAGCAGCTTTGTTATCACAATACAAGGATAGTGACCCTTTGCCTGATAGACCTACTTCTTCCAATATCTTCTGTAACCACAGAAGCTCACAAGCCCCTTGAGCCATAGCTCTGTATTCTGCTTCAGCACTTGATCGAGCAACTACACTTTGTTTCTTGCCCCTCCATGTTACCAGGTTTCCTCCTACCAGTGTGCAATAACCAGTAGTGGACCTTCTATCACTTGGAGATCCAGCCCAATCTGCATCTGTAAAGCATTCTATCTGAAGGTGATCATGCTTGGCGAACAGCAACCCTTTCCCTGGAGAAGACTTCAGGTATCTCAAGATGCGAAATACCGCTTGCATGTGTGATTCTCGTGGATCATGCATAAATTGACTCACTAGACTGACTACATATGCAATGTCTGGTCTAGTGTGTGAGAGATATATCAGTCTTCCCACCAATCTCTGGTATCTCCCTAAATCAACTGAATTACCAACTCCAGCTTGCAGTTTGTGGTTGTTTTCAATAGGAGACTCAGCTGGTTTACAACCCAACATGCCAGTTTCTTCCAAGAGATCCAGAATATATTTTCTTTGAGAAATGAAGATACCTTTCTTTGATCTAGCAACTTCAATTCCTAGGAAATATTGTAGTTTTCCTAGATCCTTGATTTCAAATTTTTGAGCTAGAAGTTCCTTCAATCGAGCCATCTCCTCTTTATCATCTCCTGTCATCACTATATCATCAACATAAACTATGAGAATAGTAACTTTACCCTTGTTATGTTTAATAAATAGGGTATGGTCTGCATTGCTCTGTTGATAGCCGAAAGAGATCATGGCTTTGCTGAACTTGTCGAACCATGCTCGGGGAGATTGTTTTAATCCATATAAGGCCTTTTTTAGTCTGCATACTTTCCCATGTGTTGCTTCATTATCAAATCCAGGAGAGATCTCCATATACACTTCTTCTTCTAAATCTCCATGTAGAAAGGCATTTTTCACATCAAATTGCTGTAAATCCCAATCAAGGTTGGCTGCATATGATAACAAGATCCTGATTCTGTTCATTTTAGCTACTGGAGCAAAAGTTTCCTGGTAGTCCACCCCATAAGTTTGAGTGAATCCTTTCGCCACCAATATAGCTTTGAACCTGTCAACTGATCCATCAGCTTTGTGTTTCACAGTGAACATCCATTTGCAGCCTACCAGTTTTTTTTCAGGTGGAGAGGTGACAAGCTCCCAAGTCTCATTCTTAGCCAGAGCTTTCATTTCTTCAAACATCGCTCCCTTCCATTTCGGATCATTGAGTGCTTCCTTCGAACCCTGTGGAATAGACACAGACGAAATGGACAAGGCAAAAGCTCTATAGGTGGGAGACAAAGAGTTATAGGAAACAAAATTAGAAATAGGATGTTTAGTACAGGCCCTGACACCTTTCCTTTGAGAAATAGGTTTATCTAAATCATCAAAAGGTAACTCACCAGAAGAAGAAGATTCTTGACAGCATAGAGTAGATTGCACGATGGCTTCTTCTGCCTTGTCTTTGTCTATCCTTGAGTACCTTTTCAAATGGGGTTTGTCCAAACGCCCAATTTCCGCCCCCTGGATAATAGTCCTCTTCTGACCATCATTTTCCCTTGGGGTAAGATCAGTAATGATCACAGAACTAGGTATTATCTCTTCCTTTGTATTATTCTCCCCCTGAAGAGATGACTGGGTTGAACTAAAGTAAGGTGTAGTTTCTCTGAAGATGACATCCATACTCACAAAATACTTCCGAGATGGAGGGTGATAGCATCTGTAACCCTTTTGTGTTGTTGAGTACCCAATAAACACACACTTAAGGGCTTGTGGATCTAGTTTCCCAGCATTCTTAATATGAACAAAAAAGACACACCCAAATACCTTTGGAGGAACAGTGTAGGTATTATGGCCTTCTAAGATTTCTAAAGGACTCCTGTAGTTAAGAGGCATCCGGTTGATAAGGTATGCAGCAGCTAGGATTGCATCCCCCCAGTAATGCTTAGGAAGATTCATGGTAAACATAAGTGACCTAGCAACTTCCAAAAGATGCCTATTCTTCCGTTCAGCCACCCCATTTTATGCACTCGTAGAAGTACAACTAGTCTGATGAATTATCCCATGTGACTCTAAATACGAATCAAATTTTCCTTTCACGTATTCAGTGCCATTATCAGTCCTAAGAATCTTTATGTTTGTATCAAATTGGGTACAAACCATCTTATGAAAAGACTGAAAGTAGGAAAACACATCACTTTTAGCCTTAAGTAGATATACCCAAGTCATCCTTGTGCAACAATCAATAAAGGTGACAAACCAATGACTACCAGACAAAGAAGTAGTCTTAGTAGGACCCCAAACATCAGAGTGAATAAGCATGAAAGGAACCTTGCTTTTATTATTACTCAAAGGATAAGAGTTTCGAGAATGTTTTGCATATTCGCAAGCATCACAGAACAATGAGTCAAACTAAATCTTTGAAAACAAACTAGGAAATAATTTGCTTAACACCAAAAAAGAGGGATGTCCCAACCGTCGGTGCCACTGCAATATTTCTTGAGTAACATCCTTATTGCCCCCATAAAAAGCCTGCTGAAGACCAGAACCTGGATTCCCATCCAACATATATAAGCCATTGTGCAATCTACCACTGCCAATCCTCTTCCCTGTTTGAAGATCCTAAAAGACACAATGATCAGGGAAAAACTCAATTTTACAGTTGAGAGTTTTTGTAAGGGTACTGACAGATAACAGATTGACAGGAAATTGAGGGACATGAAGCACAGAGGATAATTTGATATGGGGAGTACAGAAAACAGAACCTGTTCTAGACACTGGGGTAAAAGAGCCATCGGCTATTCGGACACTATCTCATCTTAAACATGGTGAGTATTCAAGAAGATTTTTCGAAGAGCCCATCATGTGTCTATTCGCACCAGAATCAATAATCCAACAATCAGTATCAAGGGAAGTAGAAAAAGCATTACCTGATTGCACAAAGTTGGATTTGGCACCAGAGGAAAAATCTTTATTAGACAGCAGACGCTTGAGATGCTGAATCTCATCAGGAGAGAAGAAATCAGAGGAGGTTATCCTAGGAGTTGATTCCATAGCTTCAGACAGATTTGCCCGAGTAGAGTTAACTCGTTTACCTCCACGACCTCTCGTTGGGCGTCCATGTAGCTTCCAGCATGTCTCTTTAGTATGACATGGTCTCCCACAATGATCACATCGTAAATGATCTTTATTAGAACTGTGGGCCTTCAGCTGCTCAGGTGAATCACTAGTTGCCACCAAACCAAAATTTTCAACCTGTGGAACATAGAGCATGGCACTACGCCTACTTTCTTCTTGCTGAACATAGGAATATGCCTCCTCAAGAGAAGGGAAAGGAGCCTTACCCAGAACATGAACTCTGATCTGATCAAATTCATAGTTCAGTCCGGCCAAGAAATCATAGACCCTTTCTTTTGCAAGCAATTTCTGAAATTTGACTGCATCTTCAGTACAATCGGCTTGAAAATCTTGATAGTAGTCAAGTTCTTGCCAAAAACCATTCAACTCGGAAAAATACTGCGAGATCGTCATCTCTCCTTGCTTCAAACCATGAACCTTGTTTCGAATCTCATAAATCTGGGCATCATTTCCCACTCGTGAATAGGTGAGAGTGACAACATTCCATATTTTTGCTGCTGTGTCAAGCAATAAATATGTCCTTGAAACTTGGGGCTGCATAGAATTGATAAGCCATGCCATTACGAGTGAATTTTCGGAATCCCACTGATTGAATGATGGATCATTTGTTGCTGGTTTGATTTTAGCACCACTAATATAACCCTGCCTTCCCCTAGCTTTGATAAACAATAAACAAGACCTCGACCAAGCAAAGTAATTATTTCCATCAAGCTTGACAGGACTAATTTGTAGTGAAGGGTTATCAGTACTAATGGTTGCAAATTGCTTCTCATTTTCCATAATGCAGACAACCAACACAGCAGACAATCAACGCAGTAGACAGCCAACACAGCAGACAACCAACACGGCGTCCAGGAAAGAAGAATCACGACTTAAAGATGGTCGAAATTACCTGAAAAATAGCTAGATGGCGTCGGAAGAGGATGGCGAGCAAAACTGGAGAAGGCCAAAAAAGGAGGTGGTCGGAATAGTCCTCACGCGCCTCACGCGCCGTCGTCGGCCGGAACTTCAGGAGGCGCGTGTGATTCACACGCGCTGATTCCGGTGGTCGGAAAAAGAGAGGTCGGTCGGAATTTGGTGGCGCACCTTTTGGGATGGGTGGTGTCGACTACCTTCAACTCTGATTTGAGGAAAGAAAACAACTCCACGGTGTTCTAGGGTTTTTGAAGAAAACCACGCCAGGAGCTTAGAAGAAGCTATGAATTTAAGACCTAAAAAGTGGTTTTAGGCTCTGATACCATGTAGGAATTAAGAGAAAAGAATGAATCTTATTACTCCTTCATGTATATTTTATATAGTGAAATAGCCTTTATATACAATACAAGAATGCTATATTTATGACATAGCATTTATAACCTCCTAATTAATTCCTACGGCTAGCATACATGAATCAGCTAGTATACATGAATCAACATTAATTACTACGGCAAGCATACATGAATCAACAGTATATAACATTTGTATCTGTGCTTCTTAGCCAGCGAGCATCCAACACCATTGATTCTTTTTGGAGAGCATAATTCTGGGCTCCTATAATACTAGACAACTCATCAGGCCTTGCTTCCTATTGTTTCTTTTGCCTATAAAAGGTAATTCTATTGTATATTGTTCCCGCTCATCTAAACTTGGGCTTTTTAGATCATATGTCCAGCCCATTTTCACTATTTTCTAGAATTTAGCATCTCAATCCTCTTCTAACCATTATCCTAGCTAATGAATCTAATACTTTGATTAGTGGTGTTGGTATAGTAGCCCGTTCTTCCTTACTTTTCCTAGCTTCAATATTATATGTCCTTTCTTTCTTGCTTAGTCTGCTATCTGTTAATAAGCTTACTAGTAAGAGTATTATGGAAATATGTTTCTTTACTATTTCTATTTCCTATCACTTCCATAGTTTATATAAGATTATTTAGGTGCCATTTGGTTTATATTTCTATTTTTGATTTTCTAGTTTTGTTTTAATTTTCTGTTTTGTGTTTTATGTTTTGAAAATCCCAAAATAAGGAAAACAAAAAACGCATTTAGTTTGACATTTTCTATTTTTCGTGTTTTGAGATTTTCCTTATTTTGGGTTGAAAATGCTCAAAACGATTTTTTGCCATTTTACATTTCATGTGTAAACCTATTTTTTATTTTCTAAAACAGATTTTAAAAACACAAGTGACCAAATGCGTTTTGAGTTGTTTTTCTTGTTTTCAAAATTGCAAAATGGAAAATAAGTTCAAAACAGGTCTACCAAATGACACCTTAGTTTTCTCTTAGTTTTCTATTTTTATTTCCCATTTCTCTCCTAATATGTATAGGATTAAACAGTTTTTTCTCCTTTTCCCCTTGTTATTAGATTTCTACTAGTATAAATTTTTGGTGTAAAGCTATTGACTTGATTTTCAGATCCATCAATTTGCCAATGATTTTTTTGATTAAATTATTCTCCGCCAACAATCACGTCCTTGCTTAGTTATTAGTATGTTTCTTTTACAATTTTCGGCCTATTCTAATATAGTATTGATACTATTTATTCAGCAATTCTAGTATACTTGATTTATTTCCTACGTAATATAGGATTTTATTTCCACCCCTACTTATTATAGAATTTGTTATTCCTTACTTATTTTATACAATATTTTTGTTATTATCAATTGAGGCCTAGGCTTGTAGTTATGAGTGCTTTCCTAAATCTCTATATTTTTACATAGTATTAGAGCAAAAAATTTGCTTGTGAGCCTTTCCATTTAATTATGCTCGACTAATGGGCGGTGCTTTTTGTGAATTACACTAAGCCATCTAGCTTGCTTTCATTATTTATTCAAATGTTTGGGAACCTTGTCATGCCACTTCAAAGTTAGGGTTAAATTACCATGTCACCTTTTTGACATTTTTCTAGACTTGGATTTTGTTACAATGTGTCTCACATCGGCCCATCAGGAAAGTTATTCCCACATATAAGAGATAGATTTCCCTAACCTTAAGTTTTGAGGTTGAGGCCCCTCTTCTTATGTGTAGTCGGGTTTCTTTATATGGTATCAGAGCACATTTTAGACTGGACCTCACTGTAGTTCACACTGTGCTTATGTCCATGCAAGCCAACGTAAGGGCGACTATTGAAGTTGTCTCACATCGGCCCATCAGGAAAGTTATCCTCCCATATAAGAGATTGACATCCCTCACCTTAACAGCTAAATTTTGAAGTTGAGTCCCCTCCTCTTATGTGTAGTCAGGCTACTTTACAGATTTATTTAATAAAAGATCATCACAAGTCATTCTCTATCTTAAGCTTTTGTTGCTAAAATTAAAACTCAGTTTAATGGGCATGTACAGATTCTCCCTAAGGATAACGTAAAACAATACTTATCCGAATCTTTTTTGATTTCATGATTTCTTCTTGCATGCATCATTAGTCTTGTTCCCATGCAACACAATAGAATGGGATTGCTAAAAGAAAGAATTTGCACATTATTGAAACAACTCGTTGACTTCTCATTTAAATGAGTGCTCCCAAACTTTTTTGAAGTGACGCTATGTTAACCACTTGTTACTTGATTAATTGAATGCCCTCATCTATTCTTGCATAAAAATCTCCTCATTTTGTGTTTTTCCCTCAAAAATCTTTGTTCTCTCCAACTCAACATTTTTTTTTTTTTAAATTTGTGTTTTCTTTGTTAACCAACTTGCTAGTGGAGTAGGCTCACTACCATTTCATGAATTGGTGTCTTTATATTTTGGAATTTCATGGGTGTACATTTATCACATGATGCACGAAAGAACTCCTCTACTTCGATTCTATTAGCATAAACAATAATTTCTCCCTCTATCAATCAAATCTCGATAGAAAAGAAAAGAAAAAATCATTCACTATTGTTTATCCCATAGCCCCTGACTGCCTTCTTTTGTAATTCTAGTTTCTCTAAAGTGAAATTTCATATATTCATTTTCAGTAGTATCTTAGACCCTCTTGAATCTAGATATTTTTCTTTGTTCTTTTTTTTTTTTTTTTTTTCTCCCTGGAACTGTTCAGTTAGAGCGCCAAAAGGGGCATAACTGCCTTTAATCTATCTAACTCCCGTCATCATCCATTAATTTCTTATCTAATTACAGCCAACTTATTTTTTATTATTTATTTATTTATTTTTTTATACCAAGATATCCCCACCTTACCACTAGAACTAGGAGCTAGCTAATTAAAGCAACTATTTTCCTCGTAATAAGAGTCTATCAGCTGGCCTTTTTTTCATTTATTTTCTTTTTTATTGTACCACTGAATAATAATTCCCAGATCTCAAAAAGCTAAGAGCTTAGGAAACAATAGACATTGTAAAGCCTTAAGCAGTCTTCTTCCCATTATTCGTTCTCCACTAATTAATTATTTTGTGAAACAAAGTTCTGAATCAAGTTCTTCACTCATGCAGTTCTATAGAAAATTATCCATTCCTCCATGATACACCTAGAGCGCAGCTGAAAGTTTGAAATATAGGTAACTTCTGTGATTTTTTTTTTTTTTTTTTGTTCTAAGGATCTTTGATCCTAATTTTGCAGGCTTACTGTCAAAATTCCAGTATTTGGACGAATAGAGTTAGTGAAAACGCGAATTCATGTTGTGGTTTTGAAACTGCGAAACCAGTATGCGGTTCTTCGCTGGACATTAAACCTGCAACACCATTTCATGGTATTCCCAACAAACGTGAAATCGTCTCGTGTTTTCAGCCTAGCTGATCACCCAAGAAACGCGAAACCATTTTGCAATCTCAGGTTTGGCCATAAACGCGAAATTGTTTCACGGTTGTTCCATCCAACATACACAAGAACCCTCCCCTTCCTTCTTCTTGGTCTTTCAAGTCTGCTCTTTGAGTCTCTGCTCTCAATCTCCGTCCACTCTCTCAAGCTCTCAATCTTTGCACATTTTTGCCCCACGGTACGTAAGACTCAACTGCATAATTTCAGCCTGTTTTTTGTTGCCGAAAAAGCCTGGAATTTTAGGACAGTTCTTTCTCCTTGGCTTTTTGAAACTCAGCATAATAGAAGCAGCCGTAGTAGATTTCTTTTCTATTAACTCATCTGTTGTACCTTACTGTTTTCTTATTAAGGTATTTTAGCGTAGTCTAACACGATAACTAGTGTTTTCTTTTTTTTTTTTTTTAATGTTCTTTCTTGTGACAATCAAGAATAATCACTAATATTACTGATCTTTATGGCTGCATAGTTAAGAGATTTAGCAGACTTCTTGTAATTTTTACTCATTGCTTTGGTTTTTTTTATATTACGAAAATGGTCCAATGTTGCAGCTTCTGTTTTATCACAGCTTATGAAACGCTTCCTTTCATCCTTATACTTACCATGCCCCTTGAAAACTGATCAGAAATGGTAATTGCACTTTAATCCTCCAATTAGTGAATTCATAATGAGTACTAGTCAAATCCTTGAATTGGTTTGGTCAAATCTTTAGATTGGAAATGAATTCACTTTTTATCCATTATTTGAAAGATATACATAATATTATGATGATTAAAATACACTTAATTATTACAGATACTTCTGAGATGATTTATTGGTAAATATAATAATTATGTCATAAAATTATTGTACAAAATAATATAGCCGTTTCACATTCACATATGAAAAAAGTGGGTTTTGTTCTGTGTTTGATATTATTTTATACAATAAATATACTTAGATTATAAATATATGTCTAAATACTTTTAATAGACGTTTTGACAACAATGTTCTCGACCCTACGTTTTTCAAAATTTAACGTTCCCATACTTCTACTCTGGCTCAGATTTTCACTCTGCTATTGAATTATGTGACTTTGGACAAAAATACTCCCTACTATATTACAATGATATGATGACTTATTTTGTAATTAGAAATATAAAAAAGGCAATCTATTACATAAAGTTTCTGGATTGTGGAGTTTAGGAAGGTTCAATCTGAGTAAAGTGCATCCCTTACCCCCCCCCCCCAAAAAAAAATAATCATCCAAGTCTATTGAACAATCCTAATATGAGTAGATTATTAGGCTTATAATTATATAACAGTAGCTTCGTAAACTATATTTGATAACCTATATTTTCTATTAGTTGTAAGTTAATTACAAGTGAATTAAGATCCAAACATAACATAAGAAGTCTCATCCATTTGGAAGTGAATATTCTTATTTAATGCTTTCAGCTTTCCTAATATTGAGTTCATAATTTCCGTAACAGAAGATACGATGATGGAACAACACTTGACTATATTTTGCTTTTAGGGTGGGAATGTAACCTCGACTCATGAAGAGTTGTCCTATGATCGTGAGTACAAGGAGAGCATTCATGTTGCTACTACTATAAGTTACAAACAGCTAATAACCAAAATGTGCAATACATTGGGTGTACAAGAGGCTCAAGTGAAGATTAATGTTACATATCGATATCCAGTCATTGTTGGAACTGCAACTTGTTACAGGCCATTTCAGGTGAAAAATGACAGCGGGGTTAGGGGAATGATGGATGCAATAGCTCAGTTGAAATGACTGCATGTTGGCTTGTACGTAGAGTACAAAGTATTGTTAGTTAGTCTCCTCAACCCGCACCAGTTATTGCTGACGTACAAGCAACACCTATCATTAACTCTAAGGGAGAACATGCTTCTAATTCTCATGATTTCCAATGACCTTGTAGTCCCTTGCATACAGAGTTTCCTCAATGGGGGCGGTTTGAGAACTAGCTGAGTATGAGAAGCAAATGGGTGTTGATGCATCACATGTGCCTCTGACCCGGGAAGATATGATGGCAGAGGAAGACTCAATCTCCAGGTCAGATGATGATAACAATATCCACCTTAATGGTAACGACAATGATAGCCTCAATGCTGGGCTTAATTCCCACGAGGGGGTCGAAGAGAGTGAGCATAGCTTCCATCAACCCGCCTCGTAAATGTTTACAACTTTGTCTAAGCCAAGCACTACAACATCCACGTCTAGGTTTCATTGCATAAATTGGGACCCTAAGACAGAGAAGCCTCGTGTTGAAGTTAACTTCAAGGACAAAACTGAATTAATCAAGGCACTAAAGGCCTACTTAGTTAGAACGAAAAACCAATTTCAATACGTGATATCATATAACAAAGCATGGGCTGCGAAACAAAAGGCTATTACCAGTATCTTCAGTGACTGGGACAAATCATATAATAAGCTGCCAGTATTTCTACATGCAGTGTAAACATACAATCCTAGAAGTGTTGTGGATTACTGCTATCATCCTAGATTAATCACAGGTACTGCCACTCTACAAGTTGTGTTATGGGCATTCAAACCCTCTATTGATGGCTTCTAGTTTTGCGAACCGGTCATATCAATAGATGACACTCACTTATATGGAAGTATAAAAGGAAGTTGCTCATTGCGATGGGAAGGAATGCTAACCTACAAATCTTCCCACTAGCTTTTGCAATTGTAGATGAAGAGATGATAGATAGTTAGTATTGGTTCCTTCGCAACCTTAGAAGACATATAGTCCCAAATAGGCAGCGACTTTGTTTGATTTCTAATAGACATGTTGGCATTACTAGCGCCATCGACACCCCCACTTCTGGATGGGCACCCCCTAATATCGTGCATCGATATTGCTTAAGGCACGTGGAGGCTAATTTTAAGAAGAAGTTTCTTGACTCTCATTTAAATATGCTGATGTCTCATGTTAAAAAAAAGCCACAGACTCGGAAGTCTGATTCAATAATGGAAACAATTATAGAACTCAATTATGATGCGTGGAAGTATTGAGAAAAGATCCCCAAGGAAAAGTGAACAATGTGTTATGACGGAGGGCATAGGTGTGGGAATGTGACAACGAATGTTTCAGAATGTTTTAACAATGTCATGCGAAGTGCCAGACCATTACCTATTACAGCATATGCTCAGTTTATATTCTATAAAGTCATGACATACTTCAGTAATCGGAATGAAGTCTCAGTGGCAGCTTAAGGGGCCAAGGTTTGACATTCGCCACAAGTGTTGGAGTGGTTGTGTACAAGTGATTTGTCTGAAAGATCAAAGTTTCATGTGTGGTAAATGGACCTATTATCGGCCTATTCGCATGTCATTGCAGTTTGTGAGGAACGGCGTTATGACTGGATGGCCATGATTTCATCGGAGTACAGCACCGATACCTATGTTAGCACATATGCTCCCCGATTCCAACCCTTACATGATCCTACATATTGGGAAGTGCCAAGTGTCCCAACTTTCATCCCTAATCAATATTTGAAGCAAAAGAAAGGAAGGCCAATGTCAACTCGTTGCGGTATAGTATTTGTCGTGAAGAGGGTCATATTAGGAGGAATTGCCTTGGAAAACGTCTGAGCTAGTTAGTTTTTGGATTACTCAGTTTTGTAACATGAAAGACATTAAACTATTTTGTTCTTCAATTTCGTAAGACTTTTAATTGCTTTTTTATCTAATTCATAAGACTTCTAATAGCCTTTTTATGTAATTCGTCAGACTTTTTTTAATTGGTTTGTCATATAACCCGTACAAGACTTTTAATTGCTTTGTTATGTAATTCGTAAGAGTTTGAACTGTTTTGTCATCAATCGGTTAAGTAAGTGCTTTTAATTGCTTTCTCACTATTCATTTAAGTAACATATAATTGTTTGAACTGTTAGTAATTATTTCATTTCATGTATAGGTGATGGATCCCCCAGGTGATCAGAAGCCTCCTTTGTTATTGCCAAGACTGCGTCACATATCTGTGCCAGGGTCACAATTCAAACGTAAGTCTACAAACATATGGGGTGGTGTGGTATGTTATGAGTATAAGTAGTTGATTACTATATTTAATTTATAATTGCTAAACGTTTGTTAACTGAATTTTAATTTTTCATTGCTCAGGATTCGACACTTCTTTATTTTCGTACTAGCTAGCGCCTCATGAGAGACCTTACAAAGCCACCCAGAGATGCCCGAGTTGTAGATTATATTGTCAAGACAGGCGTCTACGATCTTATCGTCTTAGGTGCATCATGTTATTTAGGCCACTAATCACAACACTTTTAGAGAGGTGGAGAGCGGAGACCCACACTTTCCATATACCGATTGAGTGCACCATCACACAGAAGGACATCAGTGCCATCACCGGCTTGACATTCGATGGGATGGCAGTTACTGGTGTCGATGAGATTCATACTACTCAGGAGTAGATTGACATTATACAAGGCCATCTAGGCATGGCACCACATGCCAGTGCTATCAGAGACAACGCCATTAAGATTAGCTGGTTATAGCAGCACTTTGGATAGTTCCCAACTAATGCAAATGATGACTTAGTGCGCCGCCATGCCCATATGACCCTGTTTATATTGATTGGAGGATGCCTGTTCCCAAATAAGTCCAGCAACATGATTCTAGCGATGTATTTACCATTACTCAACGACTTGGACCATGTTGGATAATATAACTGGGGAGGAGTAGCTTTGGCTTATCTATACCAGGAGATGTGTAGGGCATCGCAAACTCAAGCGAAGGAGATAGCTGGCCCATTAGTCATCTTACAGATGTGGGCGTAGGAGAGGTTCTCTTTACTCCGCTTGATTGTACAACATCGAGGCCAACGAGCCGATGCACCTCAGCTTGAGGCCCCTAATGTATCTCATCCAGATGGCCCAGATGTGGCACCTCTACTCGATGCAACATTTATGGCACCTCTCATAGCCAGTGCATTACCCCATGTTCGGCCGCCAAACCCATACGGTTGCAGATATCACAACGTTACATGTATATCATCTTTTCGTATGTTAGCCCAATCACTATTTGTTTTCAAAATACACTAATATATACGTAACTACACTTCGAACAGATGGCCTGTGGGTCTTACATTGACATCTGCACGTACTCTACGTGAGTAATAGGAACCAACTGGACTTGATGGCGAACTCTCAAATGACATGACAGCCATACCCAGCAAACCTAGCTATCCCAGCACACAAGCAAGAGATACGGCGGACAAGATCCCCATTGATTTTCATGACATAGTCGAGATGCATTTTCCCGATCACATGTTGCAACAATTTGGCATGGTTCAACATAAGCCCATCACATGTGACACATCTCACAGTTAACATGCCATTAATCAACGAGGCAAGACAGGTACTGACTGAAGTATACCGCATGTTGATCACATTACTGCGTAGAATGATTGGCATGCTCGAGTGGTCACTACTGACACATTACTGGTCAAATAGATCGCAGTGATTCGTATGTGCAATGGTATGAGTTAATTACGAGACATCCTATTGGGCCTCCTCGCAATGTGCCTCCCATTAGGTCTAGCCAGTGGTTGCTGCTAAGGAAATATTGGTAAGCAGACTATTCAAATGAAACAGACGATGCTCTACTGTTTAATTAGGATGGGTTATATTTCAAATACGTTTGAATAATGTTTTCAGGTACAGACTGCAGTCATGGCCACACAGGTTGCAATAGATCTCTTCAGTTATACTAATATGGACGAGGTACATCGCTCAGTAGCAACCTTGAGGACAGTAGGCCGAAGGACTATTGCAGCCCTAAATGAGGAGCACCAAGTCTAAGGGGATGATGAGAGGTCCAGATCAGATGGATCTAGACCATCTAGCTCAGCTGGAGTTGGATCGTGTAGCTCAGCTGGAGTTGGACCATCAGCCTCAGTAGGAGATGGACCTTCCAATTTTGCCGGAGTGGACCCATCGACATTAGACATGTCGATATCATCATCTGCTACACTTGCTAACCTCCCCAGCAAATCACTGAGTCTATCGAGTGGTCGCTATCACACCTTGTCTAATACTCCCCGCCATCAGCCGATGTCCAATTAGGTACTACCACTTTACCACCAAGTAGTCCACGACCACCCTCGCTACTGCAATATGCGAGGAGCAAGAAGGTGAGGCCTTGATATCAGGCTGAGATGGAGACTACGAGTCATGTACAGTTGGAGGAGCCCCTCAGCCATACACAGGGGACCGAGCAACCCTCTCAACCGATGGAGCCTCCGACTCAGCCACATCTAGAGGAGTGACGTAGGAACCCAAAGCAAACTAAGAAAGTTCGTAAATGTGACACTCATTAGTATTTTGTTATGAATCTTTAAATACATTTACCTATTTTACTCTTCAGATGATTGATTTATATTATCTAGTTATCTGTGTTTATATTTGATATACATTTCATTTTACAGTTTCCAAAAAGCTTATTTAGACTTGCCAAATTTTAGTTTTATATTCTCTAATTGTATATATAGCTTGATAATATTTTCTATTATTACGTTGTTGGGTTTGTAAATAGGTAGGTGAACCATGGAATTACAAGTACTCTACTCGCACATACAGGATTGTTTAATGTACAGTTGTAATTTTTTAATTTTTTTATTCTCTACTCATACATACAGGATTTCTTTTGTTGTCTTATTGTTGATGTTGCTTCTCGTTTTTGAACTTGTTGATGGGTGGGAAAGAGGAATCTCCGTGATGAGTTAGGGTTTTTCTTTGTGATGAGTTCGCAAAAAGTAATTCATGACTGCAAACTTTGTTACTTGTTTTCACATCTCTATAACATGTTGCCAATACGTCCTTCATTAATTAGTTTACATCTATAGATTAGTATGTTTTGGTGGAGCTATTGTTATAGCTTTGTTTTTCAATTGCAGGGGCAAGATGTATGCTTGGTTGGAGATTTCACTGGAAACTGGAAAGAACAAATTAAGGCTGTTCACAAGGGTGGCCCAAGATATGAAGTGGAAGTTAGACTTCCGCAAGGGAAGTAAGTTTCTTTGCTTTTTATTTTTTTATTTTTATTATAAGATCATGTTTTTCTTATCAAAATGTAATAAATAAAACAAAAAGAAAGAAAGAAAGATCCTACTTGCTTTGAAATCTAACTTCCAGACATTATTTGGCAACTGTGCTTTGTCCTCTAGGTAGGTCATAATTATGCCCCTTTCTAGACATCTTAAGGCAAATGTTGATTAGAGATAAGAATTGGCAACTGGGCTGCTACATGTGCTACTACGTTACAAGGTACACGCGTCTAGGCATGGAACCCTTCCAAGGCTATTACTTCATTCAGCAACATAGAAAAGATGTACCCTATTGGAGAAAATTTGACAGAATTTACTTTGCTTTGGCATTTTCAGTCGCTGGTGCAGCAACCAGGGCTTGGTTCTTGTAGAACAAAGCATGGCTTTTTAAGTAGAACTGAGAGCTTAAGCAGTTACATGTTTTCTTTTTTTTTTTTTTTTTTTTTGGAGGGGGGGTTAGTGGAATCAATTGTATTTCAGCAGCAATGTTCCGACGAAATAAAACTTATCAAGAGTTTCTTTTCTTTTTTGCTAATTAAGGAAACAATATCTTTTGATTTAGAAGCATATTTTATCTATGCTTAAACAACCTATTTAGTATGTACCATGTTGGTGCCTCATAGTTTTGTGCATTGGATGTGTTCTGCTGAGGAGATGGGTAAAAAAGTGACAAGATCATGAGAATTCGTTTAACAATGGGGGTATCTTTGAGTTGTACAATTGTTTGGAAGTTTAATATTGAACTCATATCTAGACAACAAAACTGTCAAAACTTGAATGATAGTAACCAAGGGGGAAAAAAAAGGAAGGAAATGTATTTATGGCCTGCGCTGGCATTGGAATGTAAGTCTCTTTTTTAGATTGTATGGAAAATTATGGTTAGGAATTTGTAATTTACTGTATTTGATATCATGGTGAACTTTGTGTAGTTTATTGAATTTTATATCCATGTTGTGTTTGGTGTTTATAATCTTTGCCTCCCTTTTTAATTGATTTCTACTTAAATCATTCATCTCAGGTTTTGGAACAACTGTTTTCTCCAAAGGTAAAACTTTCTGTATCATTTTTTTTTAAACTTTATTATTTTAAAGTGATTTAAGTACCATAAAAGCACTAACTGTATTTCCTTTACATGAGTGTTTTAACTACCAAGTTTGTTGAAGCACTGAAGTATTTGTTTTAATTTCGTTAATTTTTTATTTTGTTATTTAGTTATGGCTGTATGATTTATTTTCTTGGGGAAATTCTGCTTTGTCTTGTCACCATCAAGTGGTTTGTTTGATGCATGGATAGCTGGATATCAAGATACCTTGCATGATTTCAATGTTATTTTTGGTCAACTTGTCACTTACATAAGGAAGCAGAGGAAATTATTTCCTTCTCTTCTCTCTCCCTTTTTTTTTTTTTTTTGAACAAAAAGAAACTTGTGGACGCAATGAAACTAAAATGAATCAAGCGACTTAGTTTTGTTTGTTTGTGGGTCAAAAAAAAAAGAAAATTTAAACTTAAATTTTTAGTTGTATGTAATTTTGTTTTCTCTTATAATTTTCTCAGCAACCAACACTGGTTTATGTTGATTGTTTGATTTTTTCATTTTACCTACATGTACTGTAATCTGTAAACCTTTTCCTAGTAATTAGTTAGGTAAGATGTACGAGATTAAGCTTTTGTTCTCTTTGCTTTAGGAGGAATGAAATATTTGAACTTGTTCATCTTAGAGTTAAAAAACTGCACAAGTTCATCTCTTCTATTTGGCTGTTGAGGAAACTTGGGGGGGGGGGGGAGATTGAATGATTATCGGGTAAAATTACACTTTACATCCCTGAGATTTATTTGGAATTTCAGGTCTGAGTTTTTTTTTTTCCCCTTTTTTAAGGGATTGAGCATTTTTTTGTGTAACAATTAAGGGCCTTAGTGACTATTTTGCTCCTAAAGCTCCTGTAGTCTCAGGGAGGGTGTAATTATTGTGTTTGGTGTATTTGATATCATGGCAGATTGCTTTGGGCGCAGCAGGGAGATTGTGTTTGGGCGATTGGGTTTGGTGTATTCGGGCACAGCAGGGAGAAACCGCGCAATGAGTTCACAGTTCTCAAGTACCTGAAGAAACTGAAAAAGGATGGAAACGCAGTTTCATCTCGCGTTTTCTGGTAATTTTTTTTACAACCATGTTTTTAAGTGAAAACACAAAATGATTTTGCAGTTGTCTGTCATTTGGCCTGAAACCGTGAAATGATTTTGCAGTTGCTTGTCAATTGGCCAAAAACGCAAAATGGCATTGCATTTTCCCATTTGTTAGCAAGAACCGCACACTAGTTTCACGGTTTCAAAACCGCAATATAAATACGCGTTTTCACTAATTGTATTCCTCCAAATACTGGAATTTTGACAGCAAGCCCGCAAAATTTAGATCAAAGATCCTTAGAACACCCACCCCCCCCCCCCCCAAAAAAAAATTTTAACCTCCGTACTGTAACTGTTCTCTTGATCAACTGACTAAACTATGAGCCACTTTAATTCCACGTTTCACTGCAATGACTAAGATCTCATTTCAACAGGCTGCTTCTATTACCATGCAAATATTACTAAAATGTCCAAAATATTTTAAAAGCAGCGCAAAAATATAAAAAAATAATATATAGAAATGTTAAGAAGCATGAAAGAAAATCTATATAAATGTATAAAGGTCCAATAATAAATTAACTAAACAACTTATTATTTCAATATATTATGCTATATTTTTTTCTTGTGCTTTATTGGGTTTCAATGGAAACATTAGAAACATTATTCCATTAGCATTTCGGTTTCCCGAGAAATGGCAATGTTTTAACCTTTCCAACGGAAAAATATATATATTTTGTTCGTTGATCTACATAGTAATCAAAAGAAAATATATTTTTTAATTTTATTTTAATTTTTTAATTTATTCCCCTCTTCATTGCATAGGTTTTCCTTTATTCTTGTTCAAAATAAATATATAATGGATCGCGACAGGGCCAAAAAGTTAAAAATTTACCTTAGAGTTAGATACATCCTCAAAGATTCTGATACCTAAAACCAAAAATATTATAAAATTAGAAGAAGAACAGCGTAAGTTTTACTTACCGGAAAAAAAAAAAAAAAATTACCACCGTAAGTTTCCACATAAAGGCTATATCCAAAATCCATGCATAAAAAAATTGTATCAACAAATTTAACATTATAAAATTTTAAGACAAACATAGTAAATTTCCAAATAAAGCCATATCAAAAATCCATGCATGATAAAATTGTATCAACAACTTTTATTTCCTTTTTTCCTCCCTTTTTCAAATAACAAGGCATTAGTCTGATGTGGAAGCCCAAAAAAAATATTAAATAATTATTATTAGAATTTTATTTTATTAAGATTAGATTTTATATTAGGATTTTACTTTATTTTGTTAAAGATTTATTTTATTTTAGGCAAGATTTTATTTAAATTTATTTTAAGAAGGATTTGTTAGAATGTTTGATTTTGCTTTATTTTTAGTAATCTTAAGGATGTATTAGCCTATTTAAAGGCTTAAAACGATTACGGTTAGACACATTGATGAATATGAAAAATTGAGTTATTGAAAACATCTTGACTTGTTCTCCCTCCCCCTCTCATTCTTCTCCCATTCTTCCTCTTCTTCTTTCTTCCCTCACTCCTAAACTTCTTCTTCTCTCTTTATTTCTCTCTCTTTACTTTACTTTTTATCGTCCTACATCACATTCCTCCTGCAAAACATAAGTAATGCTTGCAAAGGCCAATCCAAGAATTGTATTTTTCTTTTTTTTTTTTTTTTTCACCCGAGGCAGGGACAAGGGGAGAACTAAATTGTAACTGAAGTTTTGGCTACTAGGTCCCCAACAATTCTTGCATTAGGAATCGTGTAAACAAAAAAGAACTTGTAAACAAACATTTACGAAAAGTAATATTTAATGGATTTAATAAATTAAAATAAAATACCCTTTATTTAATAGTCTATATTCTCCGAACTATGGATTATATTAATTCCATTTAAAATTTAAACAAAAAGATGGGCAAACATTAATCTCACAATTTAGTTAATGTCTCCCATAGAAATTTATTATTTATTATTATAGGTGACCTAGTGCCCTGTAAGTCCTGACGTGACCACCATTGTCCAATGCAGCAATATCAAACTATGCCAAGGGACATCATCGTGTGAGGAGCCCTTAAGCACCAACTTCCCCTTTCCGCGGTGAGCACCTTGCGGCTAAGGGCATTTTAAGACAGACACGGGACACTCCCTCACTTGCACCATCAAATAAGGGTCAACCTTTATGCTAGGAGCAAGGCCCAATGATTCTTGTCACTCTATCCTTCCGTGAGCCCCCTAGGGAAGCCCCAAGGAAGGCACTAAGCTATAGTGGGACCACTAGTAACAAGTGGATTGGTAGCTGGAGCTAGGAGATTTGTTGAGACTCTTCCTCAATCAGCCCAAGGAGAATGAGACATCCATGCATTTAATATGTTTAGAATAATATTTAATACCCTCAACCACGACCACCAGGTGTCACTCCCCATTCAGTCATAGGTCTCAACACCTTGAACCCCCCAATACCTCGAACCAATATCGAAGGATCGGTCGCCCCTACCCCAAATCCCCATACCTCAGTCTGACCTCCGAGGTGTAGTCACCTTGACCATTAACACTTATTCCTCTGACACACACAATCCCTACGACCCCATAATCATTAGTTTACTCTCCCACCAAGTCTAGAAGGACTATAAGTACCTCCATTTTTCCCTAATTTAAGCGACTACATTCAATACCCTACCTACCATATCTCTCTCTATCTCCATCTTGCATCGGGTTGCATTAGCTCTCACCCCACAAACCTTTAATGAGATTCTACCATTGACGACAACCAACATTATTCTTGTACGATTGAAGGAACCCAATTCACTCTAGCTCCCCCACAATTTTTTCTTTTTTTAGTATTTTCATTTTCAATTCGTAAAATTATATTCACCCACGCTTAGGAAAACATAAAAACAGCAAGGTGGGAGGGGTGGGGGGGGGGAACACAAATAGTAACCTAATCTAGTCATCCACATAAATTTTTTATTTTTATTTAAAAAATATAATTACATCTACCCAATTTCTCAATTATACATCAATGAAATTTTACTTTTTCAATTTTTTTTTTTTTTTTTTTTTTTTTGAAAGAAATGAAATTTTACTTGAGATCCATGAAAAACAAATTAAAAAGACAAGATATTTAAGTATAAAACATATTAAATGTACATTTTTTAGTCATCCAACTAGTTTAACTTAGGTTCCGTTGAGTTAAATTGAGTTGTATATATTTTTTAATTGATGTAAAATACTATAACAATATAGGCAGTTAAAATTGGTTGATTTTGAACTAAGGTAAAAATTAGGACTATATAGGAAACTAAAATTAATAGTTCTAAAGATATTAGCTCTAAAATATATTATTTCCATTCAATAAATAGTCATATGTAATGAATAAGGAGAAAAGTTAATAAGGCCACATCCCAAATGTTGTCTAAATTTTATAGGGAACGTTGCATATCTTGAAAATTTGGTAAGGACAAAGGCCCCTTTATAAACCCCCTTAGTTTTGACTGAAAATGCTTGGATGCAATAGGAAATAATAGATGATTAACCCTTAGGGGTTGTCAAAGAAGGCATCTTTTACTTGAAGACATCTACTTTGTAAGGCCAAATTCCTATTAGCTTAGCTACAAGTTAAGGTTAATGCTAGAATGTTAACTACCATCTTACCTAAAATCTCAAGTTTAGGGGCAAATTTATTATTTATGTTGACTAATTTTCTCTCAACATGCTCCTTCACGTGTGGTCGACTATATTTTTTTTTTTTTTAGGGACCAAACATGTGTGACTACTGATTGATATATATATTTTTTTTTCAGGGTGAAGTGAGGTTTGAGCGAACTCTAACAATACTTACACCACGTTAGAATGTTAGCTACTATTTTACCTAAAAACTTAAGCTATTATGAAGAGAGGCACCTTTATTATTTATATTGACTAATTTTCTCTCAATAGTTAATTACTACTTCTACCGTTCTATTCATAAAAAGGACTATAATGATAAATTTCCCTTTTCATGCCAAATTTTTCATGTAAGTACAAAAATCACCCTGAAGTTTCCATAATATGCTAGCCTCCATTCCAAAATTCAGCAATACTCCAAGGGCTCCGTTCCAATCGGTTGGGAAGCCAATCCAATCATGATAATTGTTAGCATCATTAAATGTTTTGGTTCAACTAGAAAATTTAACCATAACTGAGTAGCCTAAACTTTGAAATAGGTTCTTCCCTTAGTTACAGTCCAAATCACTCTCACTGTGAGCTGATCCAATTAACCTAATTTTGTAAGTGAAATATAATTATGAAGGTGCCAAAATGGGGGCACAACCTTGTACACATGAAGTGTATAGATGGACTGTTAAATTCCCCAAGTACACAATGAGACGACAAATATTTTCTTTAACTGAAGTTTATGTAGTCCTCAATGGCAAGGTTCCACAAAAGAAGAAAAAATTCCTTAAGTTCTTGTATTTGAAAAGCAAACCAAAGACTTAAGATTAAAATATATATACATATACACTCCAATATCAAATGTTAGTTTGATCGACTAGAGGTTATATGGCTTTAAAAGTAATTTTTCGATAAGCAAAAGCAGGATAAAAAAAACCGCAGGTCTATTAGATAGTCTGTGGATCACGTTATTGGTGTCAAAAAGACTGAGAATTTGGCCCATTGAGGATTAAATAGTCTATGAATGCTGTCTTGCTATTTCAAGTCGGCCATTCAGTCAAGTACTCAAACCTGAACGAAACAGGAACCTAATTAACAGAATGCTATTGGTGGGATTACCCTTAGTGCACTCATAAGCCCAAAAAGTTCCACATAGAACTCCGCACCACAAATTAATTCACCAAATAGGAGTCCACTCACTAGTTGTAGATGTAGAGGTTAACCTCTAGTTTGATCAACTAGAGGTTATATGGCTTTAAAAGTAATTTTTTGATGAGCAAAAGCGCAAAAAAAAAGGGGGGGGGGGGGGGGGAACGCAGGTTTATTAAATAGTCTGTGGATCACGTTATTGGTGTCAGAAAGGCTGAGAATTTGGCCCGTTGAGGATTAAACAGTCTATGAATGCTGTCTTGCTATTTCAAGTCAACCATTCAGTCAAGTACTCAAACCTGAACAAAACAGGAACCTAATTAACAGAATGCTATTGGTAGGATTACCCTCAGTGCACTCATAAGCCCAAAAAGTTCCACATAGAACACCGTACCAGAAATTGATTCACCAAAATAGGAGTCCACTCACTAGTTGTAGATGTTGAGAGTGCCATATATGGGCATATACAACAAAGCTAGAAGCCTGAGAAGAAATTCTTTCTTTTTTTTTTTTTTTTTTTTTTTTGGAAACGTACTAAAAAGATACATACTCCTGATCATGCAAGATATAAGAAGTAAAAGAGTATATGTATGAAAGCCTCAAAGGAAATATTGGATGTAACATAGAGAGCCAAACAACCATCCATTGAAATGAGAAAAAAGGCCAAACACGAAAAGTACCATTTGCCGTACGGACACATTTCCACTCATGTGCTTCAATTGCATCTCTATCATCTCCTTGCAAGTATCCATCTGATCCAACATTTGTGGCCAAATGAGAAGATTGCCGTATAAGAGTCTCCGGGCCTATGTAAAACAGAGAAAAGTTAAAAAAAAAATCTAAAAAAATAACTAAAATATATGTACATTTAGTTAGTAAAATGCCAATATGAATAAAAAATGACCATTTATGATTTGTACTTGTACTTGCATATTTATTAAGTACAAAAACACAATATCAGAATGAACATTTGTCTGTGTTGTTAATTCAATTTATTATCCATTAATGACATGCAAGAGGTAGCTATCTAACCCCAATCTAAAATGGATGGGAAAGATACACTTGATATTTAAGAAGATGACATGTCATGGTGGCACGGTATTCAGACTTGCAAAAAACATGCATACAACATCTTGTCCACTATACAGCAACAACCATAATAACAAACAATAAAAAGATAATGACAACATAGAAGAACAGACTGCCCAACTGTTTAGGATCTAAGAAAAGAATCAAGATAATATTTAAAGGGTGTTATTTGCTAATGACTTCAGATAAACTCAAACTATGTTACTTCCCCTTCCTCATTGGAGCAACATTGAAGCTGTCCGCAATAACACATTCTAGAATTATTCCCATTGAGTTGGTTGTGAGTATATTTTGCGAGTGTTACATTGTTACCTACCATTTCACCTTGGTAGAAATATATAAATATGTAGATTTGATTTTATTCCTTAATTTAATATTTCCTTCTTTGTAAAAGATTATAATCCTTTCCTAGTTTGTACAAGACTACTACAAGTATAAATATATGCATAGACAACCCTAATTGTGTTCCTTTCATTCAAACCTTATTTCGTAACATGGTATAAGAGCAGAGACCCTAAAGTGTCAATCTTTTGTGTTTCCCTTTTTTTGGATTCCCGTGTCTTTATTAAGAAACCCTAGCATCGTACTTCTTGTGTTTGTATCAAGAAATCTTTATTAAGACATTATTCTGATGTTAGAGATATCAATCGAGCACACTACCATCGTCACTTACTACTGACAAGTCCTACCAAAGGTTCCAAACTCACCTAAGACCAACCCACACACTACCTAATTCTCGCAAGTGAGATCTATTCGCTGTGAACTTTAATAGAGCATCATACAATGACTAAATCACTAGCTACTTTCGTCGGCTTCACCTCCTCCCAATGAGCACACTAGTAGCACTCACAATCTCCAACAACATCCAACAATTCATATAGTTGCATCTTCTGACTAAGTAGGGGTTGGTTCCTATTTTTGCTAGAACTCCAAACAAAAAGATATTCTCTTCCAGTGACCATCAACAAGGTTGTCCATCTCTGGCAACCATAACCGATGTCACTCGTCGCCGATCACCCATTGATAACCTTCCAATAGTTGTTTCAAACATTGTCTACTATTTCCAATAACATTTTTAGCTCGTCTAATCACCCTTTTCTATTTTCTAGTTCATTTGTCTCCCTTCGGAGAAGTTTTCAATGCCATTGATTGGTTAGCTCAAGCTCTTCTTGGAAACTGCAACAAAGTCCATTGCTTTTACTCTAGATAAGCACCAATCCTTATCCCAACCAATCTAGGTTAGGTTATCCTATTCTAGTTTTAGAATATCATATTCCAACCCAGATATCTTATTATGATCAAAAAAAGATGAGTAATAAGACTATGACAATTTCAAGAGATGAGTATACCATGTTCCTACAATACCAAGTAGCTCACCAACCTCTCTTCCTATATCTTCCCCTACTCATCGAGGTAACTCCATAGCATATCTCTCGTCTCATTCCACTACATCTTGGATCCTTAGTTTTGGTGCATCAGATCATATATTTGTTAATATTTAGAATTTCTTTGAAATTCACTATTCTAAACCCCAAATGTTACTAGAGCTAGAAGATCCACCAATTTTGTCAATGGTATTCGTATAGTGACTCCCACTTCTTATCTCTCCCCTTGTTTAGGTCTAAATATTCCTTCCTTTTCTTTTACTCTTATGTCCATTAGTAAATTCACAAAACATCTCAATTGTTTGGAAATATTCCTTTTTTTTTTTTTTATTCTGTAGTCATTCAAAATATGAAGACAAAGGAAAAAATTGGTAGAGGGCATGAAGAGGTGGCCTTTGCTATCTCAACAGTCTCTCCTGAAGTCTATTATGCAATTGTCTCTGATAGATATCCATTGTTATCTAGGTCATCCTTTACTAGATAAATTAAAGTCAATGGTCCCTTACTTATTTCACTTACAATTTTTACAATGTTGAGTCTTATCAATTGGAAAAGTATAAACATGTTCCTTTTGCTTCCTATGGCAATAGTAGGTCTTCGCGTCCTTTCATACTACCCCCTTCAGATGTTTGGAGCCTAAGTCTTATGACTTCAAAGTTGGTTTATTTAAGAATTTGCAACCTTTGTTAATGATTTTTCTAGGGTAAGCTGACTTTATTTAATGAAGCATCGTTATAAGTTATTCACTATTTTCAAAACCTTTTGTGTTGAGCTTAAAACTCAATTTGATGTGTCTGTGCATATTCTTAGAAATGATAATGCCAAAGAGTACTTTTTTAATCTCTTCACTTACTTTATAACCTCTTCTAGTATCACACATCAGTATTTTTGCTCTCTCTCTCTCTCTCTCCACAGGAAAATGGAGTTGTTGAGAGAAAAAATCTCCATTTTATGGAAAGAGTTGTTACCTGTTATTTCATATGAATGTTTCCAAAGTATTCTGAAGTGATGCAATTCTTATAAAATGTTATTTAATTAATCAAACCCTCCATGGCTCTTATGAGTCATCCACTTCATTCGATCTTGTTTCCTCACAAGTCCCCCCTTTCCTCCTCCTCCTTGTATTTTTGTGTTTGCTGATTATCCATCAGTTTGCTAGTGGTGTTGATAAGTTGGACCCCCATGCCCTAAATGTATATTTTTGGGTAATTTTTGCACACAAAAGGGGTATAAATGTTACCGTCCATTACTTAATCATTACTTTTTGTGTGCAAATGTTATTTTTTTTAGTTAACTCCTTACTTTTTCTCCAACTCAATCTTTGTCTTCTTTTGAGAAGTCTCCCTTTTCCAATTATCCTAGTTGTCCCCCATATGATCCATCCTCCTCCTCCCTCTAGTTGTCTTTATTACCCTCCCCCTCCACCTCCACCCACAACTTCAACTCCTACACAATCTTCTCTCACATCTTTAGCTACCATTGAAGAGTTAGACTAACCCAACGCTCTCCGAAAGGGTACACATGCTTGCATCTCTTATCCCATTTCTCATTATGTATCATATGTAGTTTCGCAATGAACCTCTTAACTTGTTTCTATATCAACCTATCTTCATTGAGATGAAGAAGGGACAAGAAAAAAGTGGTTTGCATTCTAGGCAAACAAGCCTCCAATAAGAAATTGAATTCTCAAGAAAATTCATTCATGACCTTTCTTCAGTTACTGAATGTATTTATCTATTACAATTACCTATAACTAATAAGTAACTATGGTTATTACTTATTATTATAACAAGAATGCCAACTGGATTAACCCTTGGGTTAGGTTAGATTAGACCAAGCCCAGATGAATTACTCATGCAACTATGGGCTTAGGCTACAACTTCTTAGCTATTCTCCTAACCCACAGGCTGATTGGTATCCTTTTGGTCTGTGAAATCCATTTGGATTTCTACTTCCACTTGGGCCGATTAATCCCAATTGGGCTTCCAGACTTCAAGTCGATCCATTCACTACACTCCTGTTCGGCTAGGTTATACATAGCCCTATAAATTTTTCTAAATTCTTCAAGTTGAACTCTACCATCAGATTCACCTTTAAGGACCAACAATCAAGATTGAGCCAACGGATGTCCTTTAGCCTGCCTCTCTAACCATTGCACTATTAGAGGCGCTGACGCTACATTATCACCTTGGTTGTATGCTTGCATCCCAACTACTGATGCCTCAACTGATGAATGATCAAGATTGAGAGTCGTAAGAATGATCGCCACCATCTAAGTGTGACACCAACTTCATGATCTGAAAGCCTGAATTCATTTCATCTGAGTCGTCTAACTCAAGAGGTTGATCCAACAATCCAAATCTATTTATGAAACCTTAAACATAGAAGGCAAGTTATATTCAAACATTATAGATGCTCTCGCTCTCTTCACGATCTTTTTGTATCTTCTATCATATATAGCCTTTTCTCCCATTTCCCTTCTTCTTGATACAAACCCTACCCTCATCGCTCTCTTCACTCTCCTTTTCTCATCACTTTCTGTAACAGACCTCGCTTTCTATTTTTCCTTCTCACCTTCTCCTATATCCACTAAGGCTATTTTTTAGCTCATCTTTTATGGAGCTCTGACCACTCTTATAGCTAAACTTTTGTGTTGTTGTCCTCCTAGACTAAAAAAATAGCATAAATAACAAGCTTTGTCTCCATATCATTCTTTCATCTCTTCTGTATCTTTTATAATTGTTCCTAACTATACGCGTGAAGTTTTGTCTCATTCTGGGTGACATCCTGCCATGAAAGAAGAAATGTTTGCCGTTCGTGCTGATAGTACTTGGGATTATTATCTTCCACATGGGAAGTTTGTTGTTGGTTCTCACTCGAGTTATGCAATCAAAGTTCACCCTGATGATTCTGTTGATCGGTCGAAAGTTCATCTGATTACCAAGAAATACACACAAATTCATGGTTTAGATTTTTCTAAAACTTTCTCTTGTGTTGCCAAGGTTGTCTTTATTCATCTTATTATATCTCCAATTGTTGTTTATCATTGTTCTCTTCACCAACTCGATGTGAAAAATGTGTTCCTTCATGGAGACCTAGCTAACGAAGTCTATACGAAGTGACCAATTGGGTTTGTTGCTCATAGGGACTTTGAGTTTGTTTATAAAATAATGAAATCACTCTGTCGTATAAAACAATCTTCTCAAGCATGATTTCAGACGTTCAACAATGTGGTTATTGGAATGGTTCTCCTAGTTATGCTGTGGCCCAACTCGAGTCCCCACGTCCGCTTTTCTCCGCCTGCAACCCAAGAAGTTGGCCTTGCCAACAAAAATTTGAACAAACTCATGGTGTCAGTCACTTAGTGTTCTACCATCGTACATATCAGGTAGATAAATTTGTGATCATGTCATGTCTAAAGATCAGACTACCGATTTATTCACCAAGGCTTTGCGAGGCTCATGACATAGATACATTTGTGACAAGCTTAAAATGTATGATATATATACTCTTAACCTGAGGGGAAGTGTTAGAAATATAGAAATATGGAGATTTGATTTTATTCCCCGATTTGTTCTTTCCAAGTTTGTATATGATTTTAATCCTTTCCAAGTTTGTATATGACTGCTACGAGTATAAATATATGCATAAATAAACCTAATTGGGTGTTAGGCCTTTCATTCAAACCTTGTTTCTTGACACCTTAAGCCATTATGGAGGACGCAACTTTGTTACCTATATTGTTATTTTATACCCTTAACACGGGTCCTCATGTATGATTAGACTGACTTTTTTTGTTATTACAGGGCTAAAAATGTGTAACAATTAACTATCAAGCTAGCAGTGAAATTTGATCCAAGGACCTTTGCCGACTCTAATACCACATTAGAATGTTAGCCACTATCTCGCTTAAAAGCTCAAGCTATTAGGAAAGGAGCAACTTTATTGCTCATACAATGAACGTATGACCCTAACATTTCAACAACACCAAAAATCCAAAAAACACTTAGTCTTATGAAGGTTCTCATGAGCTCTTCTCATGAGCTCATCATTTATAAAACAGTTTCAAACCTTACAACATCCTAAAACAGAAATTGTCTGTATAGGCCAATGTGCTATAATTAGAGTGCTGTCAATGTGGGTGCATTATGCATATACTATGTTATTCCTTGAACAAAACACACATCCACATCACATTGACAAGCACAAATATTGACATCCAGAGTGATGCTCTGTATGAAAACACCCCGGTAAACTTTTGATAGCAAATAGGTGCAGGAAAGCACTGGAGAACTTAGAACAGTTTAGCTTATCATTGGTTTTATGGTGAGTTTTAAGTAAGGTTTTAGCAGACACAAGATTATAGATTGGAGACATGACGTCAAAATATCAATTCTATTCCAAATATGTGCATAAACCAAATACATCCATCATCAATACTGTATATGTGGATTATTGTAGTCCATTAATACATTCAGAATTCAAGTTAAATAAACCAATGAAAAAGAAAATGAATAGT
Source organism: Vitellaria paradoxa (assembly GCA_019916065.1). NCBI lineage: Eukaryota > Viridiplantae > Streptophyta > Magnoliopsida > Ericales > Sapotaceae > Vitellaria > Vitellaria paradoxa. The sequence continues at coordinate 50,743,042 of CM034235.1, read as the reverse complement.
AGATTTTTTTTTTTTTTAAACATCTAAAGGAAAACTAAAAGTACATTTGTTATGGCTCCCTCCCCCCTTCTCCTCTCATTGGTTTCCATATTGCTCCAATGACAAAACTAGTACTTAAGAAATTAAGTCCATAGAAAAATGCATACCACCTCACCTTGTCCAATTCTTATCAGCTTTCTCAAGCCATGGGCATAACGTCTTACCCTAGGTCGATGTCCTTCAAGATTGATCCTTCAAAAAAGAAGATAATTTATTAAGAAGTCACAAAAATACAAACGGTTTCAGGAAAGTGAATGGGCTACTAATACTCCTATAATGTTACACAAGTATAGTGAGTATAAAATGAACTCATCAACAAACATGAAATACAGAACCTATCCAGAGAAAGAAACCATACTCAGTCTCTATGTTTAGTTTGTTTCTTGCACTACCCCCTCTTGAAAGCTCAAATTCAGCCTGCCGAGAAAAAGAGTTTGGCATCTAGATGTAAGTATAATGCTTCAAATTCAAGTACTAAATCGGGTAAATCCCTGCTAGGCACTGTCAGTAGAAAATAATAGCTTCAAATTTGAGAACCAGGGGTACACTATTGAATCACAAGAACACCAAAACATTTTAGTTTCTTATGGTGACTTAACCCCCCCCCCCCCGGCCGGGGGGGGGGGGGGGGGGACAAAAGATTAGCAAAAAGACCATAAGATAGTAATATGGAATAAATGACTAGAACCAAATCAGCTGCAGAGACACAACAATAATAACAAGATTGATAACTAAATTCTGTAGAGAACTTCATTATAATAATGACAGTGCTTGGGTTAATTTTCTCATACCTGTTGCTTGGCATGATCAAATGCCTCCATCCATTTACAAGCTTCTCCAGCCGCAGCGCAAGCAATCTTGCAGCACCAGAATAACAAAATGTGAGAAGATCTGACGCATAAGATAATAATTTCCACTAAGAAAAAGTTATATGTCAAATAAATAATCAAACATAAAAAGAGGCAGATCCAAATTCATTCAAAACATGGTCATCTTAAGATCACTCACCCACGCTAATAAGTATGTTCTGTTAGGATTTCAAGGCAGCTAGAGAGGTAGGTTAATAGAGTAAAATATCAAGTGAACAAACTTTTTCTTGAAAAACTAGTGGTACTTGTAATGTGTGCACAGTCGTATTTGAAAGCATCCATAAATGTAGAGATGCAAGGAATTGTTAAGAGGACATTATGACATAGAAAAATATGTAGTTTTTTTTTTTTAAAAACTAAGTACAGGTCTTCTTGACTGACCTGAAAGCAATATTTCTGTATAGCAAGATGCCCTTTCGAACTAGTTGATCAAACATAAGAGCATATCAAAAGGATTCGCATGGATATTAAGTTAGCTTCATAAACATTATTGGGCCTATTTTCTAACAGTTTCAATTTTTAGGACAATTAATAACTTAAAATGATATCAAGGCTCTCGCTCCAATAGGTCTTGTATTCAAGTCTCACTATCTACATTTGTTCCCTCTTTGTTCTTGTGCACTTTTCTATTTATTTTGGTGCACCTTGTTTTATCCCATTTATGTGCAAGTCAGGATTGCACATGAAGAGGACATACATTCTTGAACTCAATTCCTGATAGTTTAGATTTTGGGACAATTGATTGCTTGACAAATATGAATCAAAAATTTTATATTAAATATTACAAAAGAAGCATCAAGGTGATGCCATCCAAAAAAACAAGATTAACAAAAATTGAGGCCTTGTCAGCAAGCAAAAGGGAGCAAGTCCAATGTGATCAAGAAGTCCAAAAAAGTATGCAAGTTTGGATTAAGCCTACCCAATAACCAACCATACAACACTGACCCACCAAAAATAAAATAAAAATAAAATAAAAAAATCAACCCATACAAAGGCATCACAACGCTTTGAGAAGTCATCCTATTCCTCTCACCCCAATTCAACCAATGTAACAAAAAGGGTCTATTCTCCAAGCGTTCCGTTTTCTTTTCAAAATAGAGCTCTCTACCAACTTTGTAGTGCCTCAAATGCCTCCGTGGGAATACACATTACATCTCAAAGCAAGAAAATACCAACACTTGTAATTCCTTCACCATAGGACAATGTAAAAGGACGCAATGTACTAGCTCTCCATCACATTTACACGAACAACACCAGTTGATCAAGGTTTGCCTCCTCCATCTCAAATTGTTAGTAGTAAGAATTTTACCATGAAGAACGCACCACATGAAGAACGTAATTTTGTTAGGAGCTCCACAAGCCCACAACATGCTCATGGAAAGTCCTTTTCCTTCTCCCTTAAACAATCCAACCAGAAAGAATGGACCCCAAAACTGCCACTCTTAGAACATTCCCACTGTTAAGGGTAAATATTAGTAGAATGAAAATTGTAGATATTTAGGAATCCTAATTATTCTGTTGCCTATTGTATTCTATCCTATTATATATATCTCAATATAAATAGAGACAGGACCCTCATTCTATGTGTTCAATTTTCTTGAATTCCATATATCTCAACATCATATAAGAGCAGATATCCAAAACTCTTTTTATAGCTTTCGTTCTTCTCTAGTTAGATTTCTTGTGTCTCTATCAAGAAATCATAGCTATATTTCTTGTGTCTATATCAAGATTACCAATGGTTCCTTACTCAATCACTGACGTAAGCCACCAGAGGGAGTTGGAGCCAGGCAACTCCCATACAAACCTCTTCGCAAACTCCAGAACATCTAAATTGACTCTTAGATGAGCCTCGCTGCAAGTCCAAAGCATTGCCAGAATCTCCACATATTGACACATCAAAAGTCATTGTTGTTGCTCTCTTCTTTCTCTTTTTCCCCAGGTCAGAACCAACTAACTACCATATAAATGGACTCGCCAACAAAAGCTCTGCACCATCAAAAGGCATGCATGCCCTGAACCTCCTCAGTGGAGGCGATTAAGATCCACTTGCACCTTTCTTCTTTTGCACATAAGAGCCCATGGGTCCCTACCCACAAGGATCAGCTAGGTTATCTCCCTCCTGCAATTTCTTCCTAGTATCTTCCATCGACATCCAACCTCCAGTGACCTCTATTCACTCTAAGCAATATTTTTTACCAACAAACACTTTTCTATCACTGTTTGGCACATTCTATTGTTGTTTGAAGCTCAACTTATTGATCCCATGGAGTCCAAGTCTGAAAGCTCCCTCGCTTCAATCCTTCGTGCTACCCAACTTCCACAAGTTCAACAATTGACTACCTGGAAGTTGAATGGGATAGCTATATTCCCTAGGCCAAAAGCTTAGTTTGATTGGCTTTGCAAAAGATGATAATCTTACCCAGGACAGCAAGATCAACGTCGATGCTGTTAGAAAAATGGAGCTTCGTCTGTTCGCTCCATGTGGTAGAAGACAGATGTGTATTCCTGAGATAGCTACTGGGCAAGGTTGGGTTTTCTTCGCTGATTTATTGTCCAATTTTGTTCAAAGAGAGAAAGCAGAAAATCCAACTTTTAAGAGGAATCTTCCTCTGAAGATGGAGGCAGTTTCAACACTGAGAGAATGGAATAGGAAGACTACAGCCACTGTCCCTCGGGAAAAATCATACCTGCAAGCAGCAAGTATTCCTAAATGGGAGTTCTCTGATTTACGAAGCTCAATCTCTGATGGAAGGGAGAAATATGTGATAGTTAATTATGAGGACGCAGGGAAGAGAAGTTTTCTAATGTCCAGATGCTTAATTGGCAGCTTTGGTTGCATTGGTGGCTTAAACCAAGGAATCGAGGACCCTGTAGATGTCAAGAAATGGGTCGACAGAAGATGGAGAATTCCTAGGGGCGTTGAAATTAAAGAAATTGACTCACAAAAATTTCTATTAATCTTTCCATCCAGGAAGTTAGCAGAGGAGAAAATTGGTGAACATATACTCAATGGAATGCCACTATTGTTGGATAGTTGGCATAGCTAGAGCTGCTGCAACAGAAGAGACTGAGATCAACACTCCACTTGGATTCGAGTAATAGGATTGCCTATTTTCCTTTGGGACAAAGGAATATTCAAAAGCATAGGAGACTGTTGCAGAGGTTACTTGGAAACAGCTGAAGAAACCATCTTACAATCTCACTTGAAGTGGGTTAAACTGAGAATTAAGGGCCACGAAAGGAATATTCCAGCCTTGGTTAAGATTAGAGTTGGAAGCACTCTGTATGATTGCCCCATTTGGGTTGATCGTAACCCTTGGGTGGATTGGATTACCAACCAAAATAATAAGTTTGGTGGTCGCCGGTCACCGGAGATGAGGAAGGGGGTGGCGCGTGGAAAGGTCACATCCTCAATGAATGTTCATGCACTTGGAAGACAAAGAGATAGGAAATTCAATGGTCTTGGAACCAGAAGAGAAGCAATAAATCAAATTGGAAAGATGGGAAAGTTCAATGGATTAAAGTGGGTGACAAAAAGGCAGATTATATGAAAGGTCACATCTCAGCTTCTATTAATGAGGGCCAACCTTCATTCAATAGATTTAAACCATTAAATTCATTAAAATCCTCGAATGGTTCATCGGACATGGAATTTAAAAAGGATTAGATTATTTAATGTTGCAGCTGAAACAGAATCAATAGATTTAATGCATGAATTGGTTGAGAAATTTAAGGATTATTTTGCCTACAGTAGGGGAGAATTTAAAGATTCCTCGGCCACAACTATACCTTTCAGGGAAGACCAGATAGTGGGAGATATCTCAAGTGGTGAGAAGGAGAACATAAAGTCTGATTTTGGCTTTGACTATCAATCAGAAAGTAGTTTTGAAACTAAAAATGACTTCAGGTTTGAGAATTTTCAAGCTCTCATGAATGTTAATGACTGTGAAACAGATGAAATTATCAACTGCTTACCCTTAGCTTCATATGGACCCGAGGATTGGAACTGCACTACTGAAACTTTGCTGCTGGGGGACTGTGGATCTGATCAGGAGAAGATTTCTAAATGGGTGATTAATCGCATGAAATCATTTAAGAAGATTTTGGGAATTTCAAGTAAGGGATTCGAAGATGAGATCCTGGAGCTTCTTAAATCCATTGAAGAGAGGAGAGGAATTCACACGAGTAAGAAAGGAAAGAAAACAGCTATTTACTCTAGAAGAGGTTCTAGGGAGCTCAAGAATTTACAGTGGTCAATTTCATACGATAAAAAAGGGCAAAACCAGAAATTTGGAGGATTACAATCTGGTGAATCATTACCCATTTGTTTTAAATGAAGCCCAAAATTCTAAGTTGGAATGTGAGAGGCTGCTGCAGTATGCCAAAAAGGTTGTTAATCAAAAACTCCCTCAGAAAATGGAGCCCAGATATTGTTTGTTTATAGGAAACCAAGCTAGGAGAGATTAATGAGAATATAATTAGATCATTATGGGGAGATGTTTGGTACAAATGGAAAGCCGTGGATGCAATAGGGGCCTCCGGTGGAATTTTGTTGATGTGGGACAGCAGGCGACTAAATCTGATAGAGTATGAAATTGGGATTTACTCAGTCTCATGTTTATTTAATCATGTTGGGGAGGACATCACTTGGTCCTTCACTGGAGTCTACGGTCCGGTGGATAGCAAACTAAAGATTGATTTCCTGCAGGAAATTGGAGCTGCTGCCTTTCGTTGGCAGTCTCCTTGGTGTCTAGGTGGTGATTTTAACATGGTTAAGTGCACAGAAGATAAATGGAACTACAGCAAAAGATCCAAACAGATGCAACTATTCTCAGATTTCATTAATGAGTTAGAATGTATCGATCTGCCACTGAAAGGTTGCAAATACACTTGGAGTAACAGCCGAAGTAAGTCCAGAATTGACAGATTTTTAGTGTCTAATGGCTGGGAGGACCTATTTCCTTGGGTTTTCCAAAAATCTATGCCTCGTCTAATATCCGATCATTACCCACTATTATTGGATGGTGGAGGATTAAAAAGTGGGCCCAAACCTTTTAGATTTGAGAATATGTGGCTGCAGGTTGAACGTTTCACTGATTTGATTGCTACTTGGTGGCAAGGATACAACTTTTATGGAAGTGCCAGCTATGTAATGTCTTAAAAACTCAAATGTTTAAAGAATGATTTGAAAAGATGGAATTTGGAGGTATTTGGGAGATTAGAGACTCAAAAACTACAGCTTGTGAAGGAAATTCAGAAACTAGACTCAACTGATGACTCAAGAAGACTCTCTGATCAGGAATTACTCCACAGAAAAGCCAAGATTGATAAGCTGAACAAGTTGATTAAAATGGAAGAAACCAGTTCGAGGCAAAAATCAAGAATCAAATGGCTAAAAGAGGGAGACAGAAACACAAAGTTTTTTCACAAAATAGCTTCAGCTAACAAAAGGAAAAATTGGATCGAACAACTTAGAGTTAATGGCTCTATAACAGAAGACTAGGAGCTCATAAAGAATGGTATTCTGAATTATTACAAGCAGCTATTCAAAGAGCAGACTACTTGGCGACCCAAAGTTGATGGGTTAAATTTTTCTTAGATCAGTTCCTTGGAAGCTAAGAGCCTTGAACTACCGTTCACTGAAGCTGAGATTTTTAAGGCCCTTAAAGATCTTAATGGAGATAAAGCTCCTGGTCCAGATGGCTGGACCATTGCTTTCTTTCAAAAATGCTAGAATGTTCTCAAGGAGGATATTCTGCTGGTATTTGCAGAATTCCACGACAGTTGCAGATTTGTTAGAAGCTTAAATTCCACTTTTATAGCTTTAATTCCTAAGAAGCATGGTGCTGTAGATGTTAAAGACTTCAGGCCAATCAACTTAGTTGGAGCTGTTTACAAGCTAATAGCTAAAGTGCTTACTGCCAGGCTGCGTAAAATTCTTGACTCTATTATCTTTGTTTCCCAAAACGCATTTATTGGTGGTAGACAAATTCTGGATGCTGTCTTAGTTGCTAATGAAATTATTGATTCAAAGGTTAAGAGAAAGCAGGATGGAATTGTCTGCAAATTAGATATTGAGAAAACTTTCGATCATGTTAATTGGAGCTGCTTGTTTTACTTGATGAAAAGAATGGGTTTCGGACAAAAATGGTGCAAGTGGATTCACTGGTGTATCTCAACCCCTCGATTCTCAGTTTTGATTAATGGCTCTCCGGAAGGATTCTTTGCTTCGTCAAGAGGATTAAGACAAGGTGATCCTCTTTCCCCTTTTTTATTTATAATCATCATGGAAGTTCTTAGTCGAATGTTACAGAAAGTGGAAGATGCTGGACTGATTGAGGGCTTCTTGGTCAAAAATAGAGAAAGAGATTCAATTAGCATTTCACATCTCCTATTCGCCGGTGATTCTATAGTATTTTGTGGAGCTAAAATGTTGCAATTGGGACATCTACGCTGTACTCTTCTGGGATTTGAGGTTGTCACTGGTTTGAAGATTAATTTGAGTAAGTCAGAAGTAATTTCAGTTGGAGACGATACTTCTCTAGGTGATATGGCAGAAGTCTTGGGATGTAAAAAAGGCACCTTTCCAACTACCTATTTAGGTTTGCCTTTGGGAGCTCAATCAAAGTCCAAAATGATATGGGAGCCTGTTCTGGAGAAATGCAGAAATAGGCTAACTATATGGAAGATGAGATACCTTTCCAAGGGGGCTCGAGTCACACTAATCAAGAGTGTGCTCTCTAGTCTACCTACCTATTTTATTTCACCTTTTTAAGGCCCCTATATCAATCATCAAAGAAGTGGAAAAAATGCAAACGAATTTTCTTTGGGGTAAATGTGATGGAGTCTTCAAGCGTAGCCTGGTAAATTGGAAGTCAGTTTGCTCTCCAATAGTTTCAGGGGGCCTCGGAATTAGGCAGTTGTTTCTGCATAATGAAGCATTACTTGGTAAATGGCTCTGGAGATTTTCTCAGGATAATAACAGACTTTGGAGGAAAGTCATTGTGATTAAATATGGGGAAGAAAAGGGTGGCTGGTGTTCTGCCGAGGGTTCTAATTCTTTAGGGGCAGGTTTATGGAAAGGTATAAGGAAAAATTGGATGAAGTTTGCTAGCTGTATCTCCTGGAAGTTGGGCAGAGGCGATAGGCTCTTATTTTGGAAGCATGATTGGCTAAATGTTGATAGATTATCTGATCTTTTTCCTGAGATCTTTGCTCTCGCAGTTAACAAGGATGCTTTTGTCAAAGACTATAGCATTGGAATGGATAGACATCGCACATGGTCTGTGATACTTCGAAGGAATTTGAATAATTGGGAATTAGAAACCTATATGTCACTTATGGAACTGCTTGATAATATTAATTTGGAAGAGACTGAAGACTCTTTGGTATGGAAGGAGTCTAAAAAACTAACCTTCTCTGTCAAGTCCTTCTATCGGTTCTTTCTAAGAGAGGATAGGGACATTTATCCTTGGCAAATGCTTTGGAAAAATGTTATTCCTACCCGTGTCCTCTTTTTTTCTTGGTGTGCTGCCAAAGGGAAAATTCTAACATTGGATAATCTCAAGCACCGAGGACACCACATTGTTAACTGCTGCACCTTATGTTTAAGTCAGGAGGAGTCTATTGATCATCTTTTCCTACATTGTATTTGGACAGCTTAGTTGTGGGGGTTGATTCTCTCATGTTTCAGAGTTCACTTGTGCTTCCCAAAAACTCTTAGAGATTTTCTCTTGGCATGGTGGGGTCAGCCCCTAGGCAAGCATAAATGATCCACATGGAATTTGGTACCCTTTTGTGTAGTTGAGAAAAAAGGGAGAGATTGAAATTGAATTCTCTCGTCTCCCTTGCATATTATTTATAATGAAGGTTTACATCAAATTAGGAAATAGGAAACTAGGAAATTAGGAAACCAAATCAATCACTCCTATATGCTAAACAATCACATCTATATTCTAAGGAAATTAAGCATATATTCTAATATATATGTTTCTATATTCTAACACGCCCCCTCAAGCTGGAGCATATAAGTCAAAAATGCCCAGCTTGGATATGAAACTCTGCAATGCAGAACGAGATAATGGCTTGGTGAGAAGATCGGCCAGCTGAGAAGAGGAGCGAACAAATGGAGTACTCAACTCCTTGCGGAGCAGCAAATCACGTATAAAATGACAATCAATATCAATATGTTTTGTACGCTCGTGAAACACAGGATTATTGGCAATAAAGATAGCAGCTTGATTATCACAATACATTTCCATAGGAGCAGGAACTTCAATACCAAAATCCCGAAGAAGTGACCGAACCCAGAGCATTTCAGACGCGGTGTGAGCCATAGCACGATACTCAGCTTCAGCACTAGAACGAGCCACAACCTGTTATTTCTTACGACGCCATGTAACTAAATTACCACCAACAAAGGTACAATAACCCGAGGTGGAACGCCGATCATTCCGATTACCAGCCCAATCAGCATCACTATAACCAGTAATGCATAAGGAGGAAGAGGAACGATACAAAAGTTCACGTGCTGGAGAATGCTTCAAATACCGTAGAATCCGACACACAGCCTCAAAATGCGGAAGACGAGGACTATGCATAAATTGGCTGACTACCCCTACAGCATAAGTGATATCAGGACGAGTAACAGTGAGATAAATGAGCTTGCCCACAAGTCGACGGTAACGACCCACATCAGAAAATGGCTCACCCGAAGTAGCATCTAACTTAGTAGATGGGTCCATAGGAGTATCAGCAGGACGGGCACCGAGAAGACCAGTGTCAGAGAGTAAATCCAGCACATACTTGCGTTGACAGAGGGAGATGCCTTGTGAAGAGTGGGCAATTTCAATTCCAAGAAAGTAACGAAGTCGACCCAGATCCTTGGTATGAAATTGAGTAGCAAGATACTGTTTCAAATCCACAATACCCGTGATATCATCACCAGAAATAATAATGTCATCAACATAGACAATTAATATAATAGTGCCAGAAGATTGTCGTCGTACAAAGACTGAATGATCAGCAGTAGAACGAGTATACCCAATATCAAGGAGAACAGAGCTGAAACGATCAAACCAAGCCCTAGGAGATTGTTTCAGACCATATAAAGCACGCTGTAAACGACACACAAGATGCTCACTACCAGGGATACTATAACCAGGAGGTTGATCCATATAGACTTCTTCTTGTAGTTCTCCATGGAGGAATGCATTCTTAATATCAAGCTGATGTAGAGGCCAAAAACGACTTGCAGCAACAGCAAGAAGAATTCGAACTGAATTCAGACGAGCAACAGGAGAGAAAGTCTCAGAATAGTCAACACCATACGTCTGAGTATAACCTTTGGCAACCAACCGAGCTTTAAGGCGCTCAACTGAACCATCTGGAAGATACTTAACAGTATAAACCCAGCGACAACCAACAGTTCGTTTGCCAATAGGTAGAGAGGTGAGTTCCCATGTCTGATTTTGATGAAGAGCATGCATTTCTTCATCCATTGCGTGTTTCCATCCCGGAATAGACAAGGCCTGTTGATAAGTAGAAGGAACAAAAACAGAAGACAAGGCACAAATAAAAGAAGACAAGGAACAGGAAAGCCGATGGTAAGAGACAAAATTAGCAATAGGATGTTGAGTGCAAGTACGCTTACCTTTTCGTAAGGCAATGGGCAAGTCAGGAGAAGGAGAATGATCTTCATCAGAATCAGGTACCTCAGACGAAGGGGTGTGATCTGGCGGTAAGGGAAGAATGACCTTTCTATCAGGATCACGTCGATAAACCTGTTGCAGAGGAGCAGGAGCAGAAGGTTCAGATGGAACTAATGGTTCTGAAGCTGTGAAGTGATCAGTGGTAGGAGTGAGTGAGGTAGACTTGGATATGGGAACAAAGGTGGAAGATAAAGGGGCAGGAAGAGTAGGGGAGTGCGCCCCCTCACGAAAGGTAATGAGATCAGGAGATAAAAGGTCACCACTAGAAGAAAAGAAAGGAGTAGATTCAAAAAAGGTGACATCGGCACTCACAAAGTAATGTCGGGAAGGAGGGTGATAACAACGATAACCTTTCTGAGTGCGGGAATATCCTAAGAAGACACACTTACGAGAACGAGGTGAAAGTTTGTCTTGATTAGGATCAAGTATATGAACAAAGGCAACACAACCAAAGGTACGAGGAGAAAGAGGAAAAGGTGACCGATTGGGATAAAGAAGAGAAAATTGAGACTTATTTGACAATATTGGTGTAGGGACCCTATTAATTAGATAACAAGCAGTGAGAACAGCATCTGCCCAAAAAGATTTAGGGACATGCATGTGAAACATTAGGGTACGAGCAACATCTAACAAATGACGATTTTTGCGTTCAGCAATACCATTTTGTTGAGAAGTGTGAGGACAAGTAGTTTGGTGGATAATGCCCTTATCAGTACAAAAGTTATGAACAACCGTCTGAATATATTCCAATGCATTATCAGAACGAAAGACTTTAATTCTTCTGTTGAATTGAGTAACAATTTCATTGTAAAAACGAGAAATAACAGAAGGTAAATCAGACCGTCGTTTAATTAAAAAAAGCCATGTCATTCGAGAAAAATCATCAACAAATATCACGAAATATGAAAAACCATTAACACTAGAAATGCGGGCAGGGCCCCAAACATCTGTATGAACAATATCAAAAGGTTCAGACTCACGACTAATACTACGGCTAGGAAAAGAACTACGGTGATGCTTGCCAAGTTGACAAGCCTCACATTCAAGACTAGACACTGAACTAAAATTAGGAAAAAGTAGCTTCAACCGAGCTAAACATGGATGACCAAGACGAACATGCCACTGGAGAGGGGAGACAGAGGTGTGGAGAACTGTGGTAGTTAGTTGTTCTGGTGGACGATCACGATTAAGATAATAAAGGCCAGCCTTCTCATGCCCCGAACCAATCATCTTCTTCGTCGTGAGGTCCTGAAAAACACAAGAAGTAGGAAAGAAGGTTATGGAACAATTTAATAATTTGGTTAACTGACTGACAGAGAGTAAATTAAAGGGAAAGTGTAGTACATAAAGACTAGAAAGGAGATTAAGGGATGATAAGGGATGAAGAGTCCCTCTACCAGACACAGGACGAGAAGAACCATCAGCTAACACAATACTATGATTAACATTACTGAGGTTAGAGAATAAGGAGGAATTACCAGACATATGCGAGCTGGCTCCCGAATCGATGATCCAAGAGAGAGAAGAGGAGACTACAAGAGCTGGTTTACCTGAGTTAGCCAGAGTAGCAGTGGAAGATGAAGGATTAGAAGCACGCAAGGATTGAATGAGCTCTTGAAGTTGTGAGGAGCTTAAGGTTATTGTCTCCTGAGAATCAGACGTGGTAGCTCCATTTTCAGACGCTGGAAGTGACGAAGTAGCACGGTCAGAGACATGGTGGGCTTGTTCAGGCTTACCATATTTTTTCCAACAGTAAGGCTCAGTATGATTGGTACCACCGCAAAAATTACACTTGCGGTCACCTCGACCATTTGATGAACGTCCTCCACCACGAGAACCACTACGAGTAGTACGTCCACCACGAGTGCCACGAGAATTACCTTGGGAAGAACTTCCTCGATTATGTTGACTAATAAGTGCTGAAGAATCAGTAGAAGTCACTGAATGATCATTCGCACTGGATGGATGGCAACCCAATGATGACCTTTGTATACGAGCATAAGCACTGGCAGCAGTAGGAAGAGTTTCACTCGCTAGAATTTGATCTTTAAAGCCTTGAAGTGCAGGATTAAGGCCAGATAAAAAGTTTGCAATCATGAATTCTTCCCAATACTTCCTTTGCTGTGTTAAGTCTTCACTGAACGGTCTGTATTGTAACAGCTACTCCCATAAACTCTTCAAGTGACTGTAGTAATCAGACAATGATCTCTCGCCCTGTTTTGCAGATAACATCTGCTCATACAACTCATAAACTCGAGAAATATTACTTTTCTGGGAATATGATTCTGCAAGACAATCCCAGATCTTCTTAGACAAGTCACAAAACTCAACGGTGGTAGCAATTGAATCCTCCAGACTATGCCATAATAGCCCCATAACAATTGCATCCTCGCTCATCCAAACACGATACCGAGGATCAGTGGACGACGGTGGCTCATCAGTAATAAATTGTAACTTGTCCTTTCCTCGAAGAAAGGTCTTCACAGCATGTGCCCAACTCAAATAATTCTCACCATTTAATTTTTTCGGTGTAATAGAACGAGGAACATCATCTGCCTTTAAGAATACAGATTGAGGCATGATTGAAGTAGTATCTTCAAATTTTGACATGTTAATAAATCTCCAGCACAGTCGTCAAATAAAGAACCAACAAAGAGACCTCCGCAACCGTAGAACAAGAGTGGTTAACCAAACCAACAAATCAACGCCCCAATGGCAGCAAAGAAATCAGAACAAACCAGAATGGCAGATCTGGTCTCGAACAAGAAGAAATCAGAAAAAAAAAAAAAACAGACAGTTGCGAAAGACAGGGACGAGAACGACCATGCTTACATCCAAATCAACTACCCATCAAGCCAAAAGGTAGCAAAAAGGGTCGCCTGCCCTAGGCGAGCTCCGGCAGGGGTCGCCGGAAACTTCTCGGAGGGAGACGCGCCTGCACGCGCCGAGAGAAGCTTCGCGCGTGGGATCTGGACGCCTCGGAAGTCCCGCGCGTGAGGGCGCGTGGCCTACCGGCCGGTGACGACTCCGGTGGGGTTGTGATCGTCGGCCACCGGCGATCCTTTTGGAGTGGTCGGACTTCAATTCCGACCACCGGAGAGCTATCCGCCGGCGATGAACAGTGCCGCTACAGTACTGTTAGGGTTTTTTTTTTTTTTTTTTTAACAGGGCTGCTACAGCTAGGGTTTTTTTTTTTGTGGAACCAGAGTTTGCTCTGATACCAAGTTGAGAAAAAAGGGAGAGATTGAAATTGAATTCTCTCGTCTCCCTTGCATATTATTTATAATGAAGGTTTACATCAAATTAGGAAATAGGAAACTAGGAAATTAGGAAACCAAATCAATCACTCCTATATGCTAAACAATCACATCTATATTCTAAGGAAATTAAGCATATATTCTAATATATATGTTTCTATATTCTAACATGTGTGTTTTGGCTGATTTGGAAGGAGAGGAATCAAAGGATTTTTAAAGATGACAGTAGGCCTATCTTGAAAATCAAGAGTTATTTTCTTACTAACCTTTACGGTTCGGCAAAGGATGGAAGGGAGTTAGATTTACCTTCTTTCTTGAATTTCCTTGATCATATAAGTTGTACTTAGGGTGCTTGGGATCAGTTGTATTAGCTGTTCTATATAAGCATCTCATCGATACTTAGATAGTTTTCTACTCTTTTGAATAAAATCTTACTTATCTTTTTCAAAAAATCTTACCCAGGACGGCCCTACACAAAGTAAAGACAAGAAAGTATGGTCTGAGGAAGATGCTCGATTATATAGTGCCCTATGGAATTTACTAGAACCACGCATTGCTATGATATGTACTCACCTTAACACGTGCAAACAAATCTAAGATTATTATGAACTTCTCTATTCTAGTGATCTCACTAGAATGTATAACCTATCCCATGGGCACCAAAAACAGAATAGCAAGCCCTTCGCTGAATACTTTGTATCCTTGCAATAAATTTCATGAGTTGAACGTTCTACAGCATTAAAACCAATGTTCATGCCATGCAATTGTAGTAAGAATAGCTAGTAGTTCTCAAATTCTTGGTAGGCCTTAACCTAGAATATAACTTCTCCCGCTTGCAAATCCTCTTAGAGATCCCTCTATGGCTAAGACATATCTGCAACATTGTTCAAGAATCACCACCATCTCAAAATGCACATCATTTAGCGCTTGTCAATTAGACTTCAAACTTTGACAAAGATAGCACTAGTAGTAAAAAGTCCTAGACATTTCATCAAAACAATCAGAGTGGTTATGGACAAGGTCAAGGATCATCTAGATTAAACTCATCATGGAAGGGAAAACACACTTGTCACTCAATTAGAAACTGCATGGCCGTTCCCCACATAGGACTAATTATGTACCTATTGAGAGACTTCCACCAGTTGCTTCCATGGGTTATCAACATAATGTCCCCATGAGTAAAGAGGAGTGCTTAGATTCTTTAAGGTATCACATTGCTCCACAAATGTCTCTTCCCACTGTTTCGCTTGCCCAGAATGGTAATTCTTTATTCTCTTCTATAGCCAATCACCATAGTGAACCCTAAATTTTGGTGCCTCTGATCATATGTCAAGTATTGCTACTATTCTGGCATTTAGTCTTCAAAGGGTCTTGCCACAATCATTTTTGCTAATGATTCATCTAAGGGAATGAGTAGGATAGGTAAGGCTCATCCTACTTATATATCTTCTACTCTATATATGCCTCCTCTAACCTTCAATCTCATGTCTATCAGTCAACTTACCAAACAACATGATTGCTTCATAACTTTCCCTCCTCATCTTGTTTTGGTTAATAATTTCAAAATCAAATGGAGGATTGCAAGAAAGCATGAAACTAGTGGGCTACATTTCCTTGAAATTAGTCCATCCTCTACCTCCTCTAGTATTGCTGCTACGCCACTTGAAACCCAATGTGGCTTTAGTCATTTATCGTTGAATAAGTTGAAGTTGTTAGTCCCAATTTTGAGTCATTTAAAGTCCTTGCAATGTGAGTTTTGTCAATTAAGGAAGCATCATCGGATTTCTGTTGCTCCTAGATTCAATAAACGGGTATTAGGCCCTTTTCACTTAGTCCATACTGATATTTGGGATCTAAACATTGTAATTTCGAAATTGGGTTTCTAGTATTCTGTTAGATTCATTGATAATTATATTAAAGTAATATTACCATATTAGGGTTAGGGTTAATATAGTCATTAGTATTAGAATGTTGCCCTAATATATAAAGGGCCTTGTTTTATTTTCTAAGTATGTTTTCTCTTTTGTTGATTCACAGAATGGCATAGTAAACAGTTCTCTTCTTATTCATCTATCTTGTATCAATTCTAACATGGTATAAAAGCAGAGATTGATCCCAATGCATTCAGAAAATTATAGAGTAAAAATCAGGAAGGAAGAAGCAGTGACATCAATGTATAGAATTGATGATGCCAATGTGATGTCATCATATTAGGCCAAAACTCATCTCAGCCGACTCGTCTTGTGATGGCCTTCCCTCTTATGTGATTTGCTTGCAGATTTGAATAGGTTTGGATCAACTTTCAAATTTTTGAAGAATTTTTGAGAATTTTGCAATTTTTCCTTATGATTTGCGATTAGGGTTTAATTTGTAACTTCTGATCCTTCAATCCTCATCATCAAGAGTCATCTAGGCCTCCTCAAGTCATTATTAGTTGTCTGCAATCCTACAAGACTGAAATTGAACAACCCTAGAAGACTTTTCTCGTCCTTCAATCGTCAGCCCTTTTACAAGCAATTAAGATTTCATTGAATCCGTCACGGTTGTGGTATGTTTGTACTTTTTTCCTCTTTTTTTTTTTTTTTCATCTTTTATGGAGGCTCAACAAATATAAAGCATCGTTTTTTTGGTAAACATATGTAATTTGGATGGATCTCATGGAATAAGGAAGAATTTAAAACAACCCTTTCCATCTCTTGCTTTCATAGAAAAAAAAGAATTTAGGTTGAGCAATGTAATTTATTATTATTATTTTTTCCAATAATCTAAATAGCCTGAACTGTTGTTGCTCAAGAAAGTGGGGTTAATAAACAAACTACAAATATATTGTAAAGTTGCACACTACAAAACATTGTAAGAACTGTAAGAATTAGAAGTTCATAAGAATTTCTAAGTTTGCAGGAAAAATAAACAAATAAAAAGAATTGGACTTACTTCTCCTTTCTGTGTCTCATCCAACCGATTGTAAAATCGTAGTACATAAAGATCCTAATAAATACAACAATTGAGGGAAAAAGTTAACTTTCATTTGTGTTCTAATAATAGAAGGAGAAGTTCTTTATATATAAAGAATGAGATTCTACTCAATTGAAGGCAGGATCAACCAATACAACTGACAATTAAAGTACTAAAAGAATTAATTATTGTAAGTTAAATTTAAAAAAAAAAAAAACTTTCAAAGGCACAAAATGAGGGGAAAACATGTAACTTACACCATGGTTGACCTTTTGACGTCCCAAGTCTTCCACCATAAGTGTCTGACCAATAACACCCCTCCTAATGGGTTTCTACATGAAGAATATGTTGAGAACAACGCATTAGTTTAAAAATTCAAGTGTATATACATACATACCAAAAAACTCGGCACCATTATTTCCTCCTTTTTTTAATTATAAGTAATCAGAGACTTGCATCATACGGGGACCCATGTGCAGGATCTGTTCAAACTTCTTTAGCCAAAAAGAACAAGCAAACAGACAACAAATAATGCTCAAAAAAAAAAAAGAAAGAAAGAAAGAAGTAAAAATGAGACCATGAAGCAGGTCAAAAGCTATACAGAATATAAATTCAAAAGAAGTTATTTTATACCAAGTTAAATATACATAGATTCACATAATTAGACCATGCAAGGGGAAAAATTACCCCGTAATGCTCATCAGCTATACAGTACTAATATTGGACTAACATGATACACGCTCCCTAAGTTTACCATAAAATTTCAAGCAATCCACAACACAACTAAAATGAAATATCATTCCCATGTTTTGAATTAACACATACCCATAATGAACCTTTAGCTGCCAAAAAAAAAAAAAAAATGCATCCAATCAACACTGCATGAGCATCCCCACATATGGGCCAGACACAAGGCAGCACACTTGGCGAGAAGTTCAAGTTCCTACCATCGAACGGAAGACCTGACTGGGGATGCCCAAAGAATATTCCAATAGTAGTCCCCCTTTGTTTTTGATTCAGCATATATCCATACTAGGCTTTTAGATGCAAAAATAAAGTTACCAATGTTAAGGTCCTTTGCTTTTAATCAGAATATAGCCATAAAAGGCCTTAAGGTCAAACAAAACCTAATAGTAGTGTCCATGGCCTAGTATATGTGATTAAGCATGAGCTAAGAAGACTTCCTATAATAAATTATTTGACCAAAGCAAGCTATTAATGCAAAAGCAATGCAAACTTATTTGACACTTTTAAGTTATATGATTTAATCTTTCGCCACCAACTATAACAAATTGCCTAAAAAGGAAAATAAGGAGTACCTTCTTGACCAATTTTCATTTACAGGCCTCTTCGAGAAAGAACTATTGGCATCAGACTCCAACAGATGCTTTAAAACTGTGCATCATGCATACATATTTCTTTATTTGGACTTTTCCATCCCATGTCATGCAATTGTTGGAATATTCTGAAGGCAAAAGCTCTCTTTGTCCTAACTCATGCAGCGTGCTTTTGAGAACAAGCAACTCTCACATATTTTAAGAGTACCAAATTTGTACAAATTTTTAATGGAGAACATCAAACCAACTTGACCAACAACTTCACTAAAGCAAGCAAACTTACAAGAGATATGTTCCTCAATTAGTTCTAAACCGATCTTCTCCATCAAAGCAACAATATTTCTTTCTCAACCATGATTGCGCCCCATCTTTCCTCCCCTTAAGAAGCAGAGAGAAGAATGCATGGCACAGATACAATAGAACACATACACATAACAATGTAACTTGAAAAAAAAATAGAAAAAGAATAGGAAGCAGTCTATCGGACAACAACGATATGGCAACAAATAAAATTATAATGGGTGTGTAGACACAACAAAATTAATACACAAATAACAATGATATGACTACAAATAAAAACATAGTGGGTGTGTGGATATGACTGTCAGAAGATATGAATATCGTACGCATAGGAATTTTCAATAAATTTATTCCCTTTCCTAAAATAGGAGATATGATTCTCTTTCTTAATATGCATAGTTTGATGTATATAAATAGACAATATAACAACCCAAGGTGTCAAGCAATTTCATTCATCCTCTATTTCTTTGACATGGTATCAAAGCAGAGATTTTAATAATTTCGTGTTTTATGTGTTCCTGTATCAAGAATCACATATCATTAGTGACCCATCGGTTTTGATTTGGTATCATCATCAGCGTCGATACTCTCAACCTTGCTCAGTCAATGAAACCCCAATTGGAAGCCAACGCAAGCCGAGACCTTAGCCCCTGTCGTAGAGACCTCAACCCTCGTCATCACTCAGCTCTCAACCCTTGCAGCAAGCCTCAACGACCTTGCCATCACTATCAATTGGACCATCACAGCGAACATCATTGCAGGTCATCGATCGATATGTCGCCGCTAGCCCATCTGCATCATCATCGAACTTCACTCTCCCACGTCAACTGCTATTCATCTACCTTTGTCGATCATCAATCTTCATCAACAACAATTGTCACATCAACCAGCTCTTCATTATCAACTTCAACATCAATGACCGTTGAATCCAGCAACATCGTCGGTGCTCTTCCCATGGAGTCAAAGTCCTCCTGTTGGCCCAACCATTTAACTACCCGAAAGTTAAATAGGAAAAACCATCTCCAGTGGTCCAAGGCAGTCAAAATTGCCTTGATTGGACTTCGCAAACATGGACACCTCACTAACTCGGCTCTAGCATCTTTTGCAACCTCCTATGACACTTGGATTTATGATGATGGATATATTGTGGGCCTTTTATTACTACAGAACCTGAGATTGCAGATGTATATTCATCTAGACACCTACAATCATTTAGAGGACTGTTTTTTTCACCTTAACCTTGAAGGCATTTAGCTTAGAAATCACATGTATGTACCATAACGTATACATACATATGTTATATTCAAGCATTTTAATTTTCTATAACTGAATTTATTCCAGCTAGGAATACTTCATAAGAAAAACATAAAGAGAAAATTATATAAAATGCTATCCCTCTAGATGGTTGCCAAGAAAACTAAGAAAATAAAATTAGATGCTTGACTCCTTGTTAAAGTGCTAAGTTGGCTTAGCTCTTACTAGGAAGCTAAAATACTCACAAAGCTCACAAAGAAAATAAGCAAAAAAGGCAAAAAAGGCCCTCAAGAGAGGGAATAAGAAAGCAAACAAGAAAGAACTTGGAGAATGCTTCACTCAATTGAAACTTGGATGGTTACAAATAAGGCAGCTCAAACCTAATGAGGGCCCTAGGCAAGGCCGATAAGAAAGGCCTTTTATATAAGAATAATATTAAAAAAATTAACTACAAAATATTTAATTTTTTATTTTAAAAAAATTCTTCTAGCCTTTTAAGATACAAAATTACTTATCAAGTTTTTGTATTCAAGATTCATTAAAATGTTATTCTCTATTGATAATATAGTTAATCGGTATAATCTTTCTTGTGAGATAGTTGATCGTAAATAAAATTTTACCAATTTTAGTGTTTTTTTTTTTTAGGGGGGGGGGGGAACACATCTGTTACAGATATTATTAACAATATTTCGTAAGCAATTCAAGCATTTGAAAAATCTATAAGCAATACAAGCATTTGGAAACAAGTCGGTTGTTTTTATGAGATTAAGTTTCAATTGAGGCAAATTTTTATTGGTAAACTTTTTTTTAACAATTTTACTTTTGAAAACAAAATGAGTCCACCAATATCATAATCATCACCATGTTTTAAAAGATTTTCAAGATTAAGACAATACTTTTTCAAATCCTCTTTATTCAAAAATTTTAACATTTTGAGATCAAATAAAAATCCAAAAATATTTTCATATGTAATGAATGATTCAAACCTATTTTAAATTGAAGAAATATCTTGATCTACTATATACAAGAGATAATTAACTAATTCTAGAAGTCTCTTCTGCAGATTGCAATGTTTCATCATTAAGAATTTCATCAAATTGTTTAGAAATAAAATTAAAATATAGATGAGTTTAAATGAAAGAATGTGATACCACAGTGAAAAGATATAATGTAATCTAAACAAATATAAAAAGATAGAAACATAAACTACGTCTACTTCTCCAAAAATCTTGTCTCCTATATGTGAATGAGTGTAGTGAAGAAAACTTCTTCTTTGTAAAAATTCTTTTCTTGTGTAATCAAGAGTTCTTCTTTCCTTGTAAGACTTCTACCATTGTAAATAGTGTTTATCTCATAAGACTTCTTTTACAGTCTACATTGTTTACCTCATAAGACCATTACAAGACTTCTTTTATTGTAAACAGTGTTTATCTTGTAAGACTTCTTCTATTGTTAACAGTTTTTATTTTGTAAGGACTGTCTGTGTATCTATGATTATATACAAGTTTTATTTTTTATTACCATTTAAAAAAAAATAGGTAAGTGCGCCTCTGGAGAAAAATTTTAGATCCCATCCCAATGTTGAACGTCCTTCTCTATTAATTTTAATTCTTTTAACGGTTACAAGTTGGTATCTTTTTTAATTAGACTTCTAATGGAATAGAAGTTATAGGGTTAGAATAGAAATATCAATAGTAGGGTTAAAATAGAATCTCAATCATTTTTATCATTGGAACCAATAAATATTAAAAAATAGTTTTTACCATTATTATTACCAATCAAAAAAAAAAAAGTTTTTGCCATTATTATTTTGGCTATGATAAACAGTTAAACTAGTTGTTTAATTTTAGAAATACGAAAGTAAGGTTAAATAAATTACCCCCCAGAAAAAATGTTAAATAAAATTATAATTTTAAATATATATTAATACCATGTTAACATAGTTGGGGCCTTCTGCTTGGACCTTAACGCCTCCATTAAGCTGACACTAGTTACAAATAAGGGGTGACCCTATTCATGGCATCTAAATTGCCTAGCCACTGAGCCAGCATTGGTTACAAATGAGAAGTGACCCCTATTTATAGCATGCCACCTCTTCAATGGACATTGGAAATCAATTCAATTTGATGGTAAAGATTTAGCCTCTCAAATCATCCACCAAAATATCTAGGACCCAAGGAAGCCTCCTACACATTCTAGAAAGTCTACAAATCTCTACCATACACAAGAAGAGCCTACTATATAAAAGTGAATTCTGGAATGTACAAGATTGGCCTAGAGCCTTAAAGAATTCTGAGGAAATGCCACCTTGGCCAAGGCAAGCTTCTGTTGATTTGTTTTATAGTTTCCATATCAAGATCAATGTCAAATAAAGCCTTTCACAGCAACCAAATGGATTTTTCATTTTAAATTTAAAAAATCATTCAACAATAACATTAACATAATGCACTCTTCTATTGGTAAAAAATAACATTACAGAGTTAAAGTCCTGTTTGAATGGAGTGAAATGGGAAGAAAGGAAAGGGAAAAAAAAATTTTAGAATCTATCCCTTGTTTGTGAGTTTTCTTAAGAAAGAAAAGAAAAAAAATGGAAAGAAACTGGAAGAAAAATGAGTGTTAAAATTTTAAAATCTACATCCTCCCAAGAGTAGGCTAAAATAGAGAGAAGAGAAGTGTGAATTAATAAAACTTTCAAAATAATATATTTTCGCATAAAATAAAGATTAAGAAAAAAAATTACAAACATGTCCTATTACTAATAAAAATGATAACCCTCCAACTTCCTAACAGTAAAATAACAATACGCACTTTCTTTTCCTATCATTTCTTCTCAACTTATAGTCAAGGAGAAAAAAAGTCATTATCTTTTCACTCTTAAACTCCCGAAAAAATGAAAGAAAACTATTACCATTTTTCTTCTTTCCACTTCTCTCTCAACTAATTTTTTTTTCTTTTCTTTTATTTTATTTTCTCTCCTAAACTCACAATCAAAGCATTAATCTATTTCATGCTTTCCATATCAAGATCAATCTCAAATGGAGCTTTTCTCAGCAACCAAATGAATTTTTTGTTTCAAATATAAAATCATCCAAAGATATGGTTAACTTAATGCACTCTTTTATTAGCTCACATTCAAGAAGCTTAATATATATATATATATATATATATATGACTTTGATTCCTGTCTTTGGATCCCTAAACTTGCTCACTAATTCTCTGAATTACATACGTATCAACATAAAATATGTATATCTACATATCCATATATAATAAGGAGCTCACTAGAATATCTTCAATCGTTAGATTTGTTTAATGTCCAAAATTATTAATTTTTGTCTCTACTTTTGTTATTTTTTCGGTCACTTTAAATGAAAACACTCTTATTTTTTACAAGGCTGGGTCCAAATGTATTTAAGTCATAGTAATTATTTAAGTCATAATAAGATGTATAACCTGCATTTCTTTTTACTTAGTAATTTTTATTTTTACATAATATTTTTATACTTTTTTATATAAATTTAGGTTTGGTCTTGTTTGGGTCATAATTTTATTGGCCTTAACTCTATTTTGATTAGTTATTTATAATTTTACTACTTTTGATTAGTTATTTATAATTTTACAGTAATTTTGATCAAAGTATATTTAGGTCATAATTATATTACGCTAATCTCTTTTAATTAGTTATTTATATTTTTACAGTTTTTTATGTAAATTTATTTTATAGATTTGCGTTTTCAGCTATTTGTATGCAAGTTATGTTTACGTGCCTTTTAGGTGCGAGCAATTAATATTATTAATAATAACAAAAAAAAGGATCGTGTATACATTGTCATTGTGTACATACATTATATGTAAGTATATGTATGTGGAGACGGAGAGAGAAGGAGGGAATATGACTGAGAAATGCGAGACTTACAATTCCGGGGTTATCGTGAGGATCGCGCTTGTACATCTCAAGGTACTTGCCGCGGATGAGGAGGAAGCGGAGGCGGCAGAACTGGTGGCCGATGGAATTGACGCGCAAATGGTAGACCCAACCGAAGTACTCGAAGACCCCTGGAGTCTCTGGCGAACCTGAGCTGCCCGGCGAGCCTCCTTCGCGCCCAACCTTCTTCAGTTCCGACGCCATCTCCAACTCTCACAAACGGATCTCGAAACGAAGCAGCGGATTGAGAAGACGTGTCCGTCCGTGTCAGATTGATCGATTTTGGGGAACGCTATATATGAATTTGGAGAGAGTCTGACTCGTTGAGGGAGGAGAATGAATGACGGAGGCCCAATGCGGCACATGGCGAAGACTTCTGGACTCTTCGTCGTTTCATTTTTTTTCTGCCGGCAATTCAATTGAAATTGAAATGCTGCCTTTTCTTGGTAATGTAGAGCCCACATTTTGCTGCCCCCCGTGTGTCTGCCGCGTGTTATTCGCGTTGTTTGGATCGCTTTCAAGTAGTTCAACTTCAGAGAAATAATTGGCGATAAGCATTTAGGCTCCGTTTGAAATCACACATAATAAAATAAAATTTTATAAATTTTTATAAATATAAATTATGAGATAATAAAATTTAAATTCTTCATTCACTGTACGAATTATGAGACATTTATTTTTACAATTTTATTTTATTTTATACACTTTTATACAACTCCAAACACACCCTAGTAGATGTTTGGTTAGTTAAAGTTTGACAAAAAAGTATATTAAAAGTATAAAAATTTGATATAAAAGTGATATACAGTAAATTTGATTAGAAAAAATTATAAAGAATTAATAAATTTTAATTAATTTTGACCAACTAAACACGTCTTAATTATTAAACATGCCATAGCCATCTCCTTTAAGTGGAAAAAAAAAGGTTTACATTCAGGAGTGATTTGGTGAACAATAGTTCCAACTTTTTTGGTTTCGATATTTTTTCATTCTATATAATTTTTTTATTAAAAAAAATATTTTGGTTACCTTTTACCGATGTATTCACATGTGTAAATTATAATTTTTTTTATAAATGTGAATTACATGTCTAAAAATTATCAAATAAAAATAAAATTAAATTTTAACAAAAAATTAATATAAGAAAAAAAAATCAAACACTAATCCATCCCAAATCACTTCTTAAAGCTTTAATTCAAATAATAATCCTATTACATTCAACATGTTTAGATGTTTTTAACGTATTATTTTATTATAAACGTGTAGATTTAGAATATTTTCTCGTGCTTCTAATTTTTTTATATTTATTGAATTTAGTAAAAATTCCAAAGGTATTAACAATGATAATAAATAATAATCACAAGTTAAAGTAATCGATTTCTCGAGAGAGAATAAAAACATGAGAGTGGCTTTCATGAAAAATATTATAAAAGTGAGAGTGCCACCACCAAAATATATAAGATATTATAAATATATAAATCTAGTCACACATAATTGCCTGAATTTTTTATGCATTAATTTCTTTAAAAACTTATCATATAAATTAAGAATGCTTTATAAATAAATCAAAATAAATAAATAACAAACAACACAGTCATTAACTTCTATTATTATTAATAAAGTTGTGACATTTGAAATTTTTTACTAGCTACAATTACAATTTTGTAATTCATAATAATAATTTGATGTATATCAAATCATTATAATAATGTGTTAATATTTTAAAGTTTGATAGAAATATGGATTCAGTTAATGATCAGAACACGATTCCTCACCTTACTTAAAATAATTAATTTGAAAAAAAAAAAAAGATAGTATTTTTGTAATTGGCTACTAGTTGCTTACTAAAAAGTTAATTTTTTTTTTATATTTGGAAAGAAAAAAATAGTTTTAAATGGCTAACATTTTGTTTTTTTATTAATTTAACATTTTTGCCCTTCATCTAAATAATTTTTTTTTAATTTTGTAAGAGCTTAAAATTAATAATTTCAAAAAATTAAAAAAAAATTGAATAATCAGAAGCGAGATTTCACAAACTCAAATGGAGCACAAGGCTAAATTTCTTTCCGTCATAAATTGCTAATATATTGAAACAAAAATACAAACAAAAGATATCATATCATTTGTGAGGTGGAAAATAGATATAGGCTTTGTTTGGAGTTAGTAAAAAAAAATACAAAATTCTCTACTCATTGCATAAAACATGAGACATTAACTTTTATAATTTTATACACTTTTATACAACTTCAAACATACACATACTGTGATGGAAATTTAAATCAAAAGCCAAGGGAAGACCCAAATTGACCCAAATCTCAAATTCTTGTGCTCTAGTTGCTTTAGAAAAGCATATATGCAAATTGATTTGCTTTTTATCGTATCCTTCCAAAAGAAGGTACCTTTGCATAAAATATTGTTGCTGTCTTGTAAGCTACTAGAGAAACCAACAAAGCTTTGAAGAATGGAATGGAATTATTTGTGTAACGACGACAAATCAACATGAAGATAGAGTTGTTGAGGGGTCTGGAACTTGGCTTACAAAATTTGTATTTATGAAAAAATTCTGTTCTTTATCTGTATGCTTCTTTATTTAATTTTTTCTTTTTTTAATGCCAAACCAATTAGAGAAAAAATAAATATAATTTTAGATTTTACTGGAATTTTACTCACCCCACTCAGCCTCCGTTTAGCATCCGCAGGATCATAGCAAAAATTTGAGTTTTTGAAAACTTTTGACTATTAATTTTTTATTTTTTATTAAATGACCAAAATTATTCTATTATAAAGAATAAATATGTTAAATGAACAAAAATCTAGAAGCTAAAAGGCACCGTTTGGTGTGCTAGAAAACAAAAAAAAAATATCTGAAAAATTCTAAAAATCTCTAAAAGTTATTTACTTTTTATTTTATTTTTTATCTTACTGCACAAATTACGAACCCACAACTTATCTCACTTTATCTCATTTTTTATCACTTCAAACACACCCAACTTCTCAAACTAAGTCTTACTTTTCCTTCATTTGCTGCAAGTTCAGAACACATTTCATTTTTTAACTCTCTCTCTTTTTTGTAATTTTATTTCTTAATTCAAAAATGGCAGCATCACGTGGATAAGATTTTGCTATCCGAGCTCATGTCCAAGTTTCAGGACACTGGATGTGTTTAATACTAGGGATGGTAACAGGTGTGTTTGGAATTGTACATATTTATATAAATTTTGAAAAGTTGGTATTTTGTATCTTATGTAGTGAATAAAAAATTTTAATTCTAAATTCTTATCATTCTTGTTTGTAGAAATCTATAAAATTTTGTATTTTTTTTAACTCCAAACAATGTCAATTTCAAGCCTAACGGGTAATATTGGCGCTAATCAAATAAGTGCGAGTATTTTAAGTTATCAAAGGACACATTTTATTTTTTAATATATTCTAACCAAATTAAATAATTTAGTATTTTATATTTACTTTTTTTTCATTACCTGGATTTGTAGAGGAAAAAAAAAAGAAAATATATGAATATGTATATAAAAGAAAAATTAAATAAAAATTAAATTTATACTTTATATAGTTAATGAGGAAAATGAGGAGAAAATGAACAAATATTTACAAAAGAAATTAAATTTTTACTTAAGTGATAAGAAAAATGAGTATATATAAGTAATTTTGTTTTTTCAAAATTTTCCCCTCCACAAATTTTAATTCCAAACACAACCTCAGATTAACAAATTAATTCCCCTATGCCCCTCGAATGGGAGAACTAACACCTAAACTAGAAGGTGCCGCAATGTTAACAAAATAAAGAACCAGAAGTTATAAAATGTAATTTTTTAATGCTTGGCATCAATTTTTAAAACTTTTGGTAATTTGTGCAAAAAATTATAATACGTAATTTTCTATACGTAAATAAAAATTTATAAAATTTTTAGAGAAAATTTCTAATCTTTTAACTTTAGTGTGCATAATAATATGCATTTAGTAAAGCATTAATTTTTGGACAAAAAAAATTGATAAAAATTGAACTTCGACCAAGCACGCCCAAAAAAAAAAAAAAAAAAAGAGTACAAAACTCGAAAATTTGTTAAAAATTAGTGCACCAAACGACCCTAGGCTGCTTGGGAAATTTGCTTAGTTCATTTTTTCCACCCGAGGTTGATTGGGAAACTTGCTTAGTTCACTTTTTCCATCATCATCAATCAGAAATTCGAAACCATATTTGATCTCCATTGTTCAGATAATGCCGCAGGCCCTAGCTAGCTTTTGGCAATAAAAGCCTCCTTTTGGTAGCCAAGGAGGTATTTGAAGTAATAAAAAGTAAATTAATTTAAGATAATTTATAAATTTATAATTTGTGTAATAAGATAAAAAATAAATTAATTTTTAAAATTTTTTAGTGCATTAAACGTATCTTAAAAATTTAATAGTTGACATTGCCTTGTCGGTAAAAGCCCTTTTCGGTCTAAGAGACACAATCTGCAATATTTACAAGGAAAACCAGGTGCTCTGTTTAGCAACCCACCCCGTACTAGTTTTCCTATATTTGTCAACAATCTTAGGACATATAATCCAAAGGAACAAAAACCATGGGCAGAACCACACCTTGTGATGGTTGAAAGCACCTGGCCCACTGAATTTTTTATTTTATTATATATAATTATTTTTGTATTGTCTTGTATAATCTTATTAATTGGCTACTATATAAGGTTAACGGGTCAAGATTAAATATGCCCAGCCTTTGGCGTTCGCATCAGCAGTCAAAATCAAGGGGCAACGAGGCCAACTCAACCAAATTTATAGATCGGATCGACCCAATTTACATGCCAATTCATGATTCTTAGAGCTTTGCTACCTAGGCAATAGGCATAATAATTTTACTTGCCCTTAAGATAGAAGCATACCAATTCTTAACAAGAAAATGCTGCCAAATTGCAACGAGATCTAAAACAATTCATTCTGTCTCTTGACTCCAGCAACTATAACTACGCGGGGTCATCCACAATGCAAGACCTTTTCAGCTTTTTTCAGGTTCAATATATTAATGGGGTGACAAAAGAAGAAGAAGAAGAAGAAGAAGAAGAAGAAGAAGAAACACCATATTGGGAAGGGTAAAAAATTAAATTGCATTGCATAATATCACGAAAACCTGTCCTGTAAACATCGAAATAGAAAAAATGAATTACCATCCGAGCTTAAAATTTTTCCCAAAAAAAAAAAACAAAATTTAGTTGAGGCTTGGAACTAAATTGCAGAGCTGTCCAGCATGCACATGCACGCCCAGCTTAAAATTTTTTCCCCCAAAAAAAAAAAAAAACAAAATTTAGTTAAGGTTCGGAACTAAACTGCAGAGCTGTGCAGCATGCACATGCACACCCAGCATAAAATTTTATTTGGCTCAAATCTTCCGGGGTACCTCATTCGTCATCTTCATCATCCTCGTCATCATCGGCTCCAGCAGCAGCATTGAGAGCATTCAACCGCTCAATCAATTGAGCTTTCCTTTCATCATATGTAAGCTTCTTCAAGTTGTACCTGTAGTACAAGATAGAGAAATTACTCAAGTATCCCATACAAAAATTCGATCATCTAATCCATCCAAGCAAAAAGGAACTGCAGCTTTTACTGCAAACAACAAGCAAAGGGATGAATGAACCAACCCCTTCCACTACTTAGTTGTTTCTCAACCCAATATTCACCGACTCATTTAACACAACAAATACACAGTCGACCAGTCGAACAAATTTCCTCTTATTCAGCCATTGAATGTGAAAACAAAAAAAAAGGTGTAGTTTTGATCATCTGAAATTAAAATTGAATGCTAGGAAAAGTGTGTAAATTACTCAAGGTCCATCCCCCTCCTGGGCAGCCTGAGAACCTCCTTACCTTCCTATTTTCCAACATGAATCAGTCAAGACACAATAGACAGCTTATCGTTTAAGGGCCATCTGTTTCGTGCTTCTGTTTATTATGCGTTTGAACAATTTTAGAACACCACAAAAACAAAGGCTCACCACTAAATTTATCACACCTTAGAAGTTCACTAAAAGACACATTCATACCCAGCTATTTAAAAAATGTCTAATGCATGCCTTTGTGTAAAATGCATTAAAACCAAAACAACACTGTTGAAACACAATTTTGGGAAAAATAAAAAAAAAAAGAAAAAGAAAAAAACTGTAAGAGCTGCCCCTAAGGGAGAAAAATCAGAGGTCAGCTAAATTGAACTGGAGGAAATATTTATTTGTTGTAGCACACTGCTGTTTAAATTGAAGTTACTTCTTAAGGAAGAATGATAATTACAACAGCATTAAAACGAGGATGGCTAGATAACACACCCCAGTTTCTCTTCAGAAAACGTAGGATTGGGTCATATTTGGTGCTGAATGTAAAAGAATTCCAAGATGGCTAATAATGCACCCAGTTCCTTTTTTTTTTTTTTGGTTTGGGGGGGGGGGGATGGGAAGAGGAAATGAATCACAGGTTGAGGCCATATGGTGCTGGATGTAAAAGAATCCGTGGAAGGCTAAATAATACACCCAGTTTCTCTTAAGACAAAAACAATATCACAGGGTTGGTGCTTGCCTCTTGTGCTCCTTAGGAGGCTGTTTCTCAGACTTCTTTTGAGTGGGGTCTGCACGAATGGCAGCATGAACTTTCTTGTACAACTCCTCAATGCCATCTGGCTCAATTCCTCTCTTGACATATTCGCTGAAATGAGACTGATACTTCTCTGGCTCATCTTCCATCAAAGTCTTAAGGAAAAATGATACAAAATTGAGTTAGTTAAGAGGCAAGAATAAGCGGTATCCCTCACTAAAGAGAAATGACTTGACATCTTAACCCTTACCCTCATGTACGCTGCGACATGCCCACCATAAACATACTTGCGGTGAACCTCAGCATCAAGCTGCTTAGAATCCTTTGAGAAACCCGCAAATCTCTTTTCGCTGTGAGGGATATCCAATCCACCATCTAATGCTCCCTGAATTAATTAGTACTCTCATGCCATCACATAAAAAGCCAAAGGATTGTAGTAAAGCATAGAACATTTGGACAATTGTAAAATAAAATAAACATGGAAGCATTAAAGACAACCGGCCAAGCCAGATGGTTAAAACAAAGAGTGATGCCAAGTTCAACTTCACTTAATACATTTATTACTGGGAAGGTGCCTGCAGCCCCTAGGGTCATAGGGAATGCCAAAAATCCAATTCATAATAGGAAACAAAAAACTTATAATATCACATTGAGGTTAAAATAACATCCTTAATTAAATAGTAGTCCTTTAATAAGTTAAAAGATTGGAACCAAGGAGAACTCTATGCTAGCTTGAGACATTTAGACTGGCTTCGTAGAAAAGGAGCCCACCACAACACAGGATGAATATTACTTACTGGAGTTGCAAGCCTAAGCTGGTTAAAAATTGATACGAATAATTTCTTTGAACATTTGGAATACACAAACAATTCAGTAATCAATAACTAGCAAAAAATTGACAAAGATGTCTCTGATAATATTTTCTGCAAGCCAAAGTTTTATTTTGGCAAAATCAAGACTAAAATCCTTAGTATTCTGAAAAGAAAAATCTTTAGTATTCTGAAAAGAAAAACATAGCAAAGGACAAATAAACAACCTGTTCATTAAGTAGTAGTTTTCATGAAGAATAATACATTCATATGTTTACAATAAGGGCAGTTAATTCGACAACATATTTTACCATTTTATACATTCGTACCATCTAGGTTTTATGATACAAACTGTTGGACCATTAAGGAGCAACACTCTATAAGATGAGTGTAGTTGAAATATGGATGCTAAGATCGATGTGTGGTAAATAAAAAATAATAATATAAAAAAAAGCAGTGAGCAAGTAGGAGTGAGAAGGGCAGAAATAAATCTATGATTATATAGACTGAAATTGTGAAAAAATGCCAGATTTCAAAGAATATCTTGGAAAACATAACTCATGATAGAAATGAATGGAAGATGAGAATTCATTTAAACGAACACCAACTAGTTTGGGACTATAGGTTTGTCAAATTGAGTTTAGCCTTTAGGCTAACGACATTGTTACTGTAAGCTATTGTAGATGACTGGTAGAAACCCAAAAACTCAAATAGATAAGCAACAGAATGACATACGATTACTACTGCACATAAAATGCTAACCTATGCCAAAACTCTAAATGTTCTAAAATGATATCTCCCACTTGCAGATAAAGATCATATGAGATATGGTGGAGTAAACCCAAAAAATATATATTTGTGTATCTAAATATGATATCATGATTAAAATATAGAAATATCACAAACAGAAAAAGGTCTTGAAATATCAAATATATACCAGTTATAGAATTATCCCCATGTCATGAAACATAAGAGCATAATGAACATCTCGTTCAACCAATAAGTTTTCAAGTAGTTTGGGTAGATTTATTTGCAGTAAAATTTGGACAAGAACATACCTTCAAAGCACCAAATACACGGTTACCAGTGGTTGTTCTGATAAGGCCAACATCAAGGAGAGCGCGGAACGGCCTCCTGCTTTCTTCTGGCTCAACAGAGAAATCTTCTCCAGTAGCCTAACAATATAAGAGTGCATATTAACATTTTAAGTATAACAGTACAACGCAATAAAGAGAAGAGAATATGCTTTTTACTCATGCAACAAGCATACCTCGACATTGCCCTGATACTCCTCATCCATTTCTAGCATTTTCAAGACACGCCGGGCCAAGAGAAGCCCAGTACAGTAGGCTGACCACAACAATTACAGGTATCAACAAAATCAATGCGTGTCAAGCTGTTCACTAGATGTATAGAAACCCATGGACTGAAAGACAGATGTAGAGATGAAGGGGAAGGGGACGAGAGAGGAGAAGTAATGATACCTGCAGCATAATTTGTGAGTCCTACTTCAAGCCCATAGCGAGGCAGCTCATGGGCATATGCTGCAGCCATTACCATATCACCGGAAATGCTGGCAGATGTTATTTGTGCAACAATGTCCTTGTTCGTCTAATAACATATTAAGGCTGAAACAAATATTATCCGGGTAAAACATGAACACACACCAGTGAAAAGATATTCCACTGTATCAACAAGAAGTTGTTCACACAGATTCACCACTGATAGAATTTCCTGTGATGTGGGTCAACAATAAACAGCATGCGCACATGTGCAATTTAACTATAAAAATATGATTTGTAATTTCAATGCATAAAATGTTATGACTTGCAAAGGAAAAATTAAAAAAATAATAATAATAAAATTTCCAACAAGCATCACAAATCATACAGCACAATTGATGGATACAAATCGCACAACAAATCGATATTTTGGAGTATTATACTTGTTCTTGTCCTGATTAATTAGGCGAATCCTGGCCCGATAATCTGTCTTTCCCTCTGTAAATATTTAGGGATAAAATACAATAAGAAAATAATTAACAAAATCCAAACCCATTTACATTAAATTTGGATCACAATCGATATACCTCTCCTCCTTTTGAATTTAACCTGAAACCGCATGAAGTATGGCTTAGATTTTTGAGCTTTGACGAAGGCCTGGAAGAATGAATAAAACAAAATGGCACCTTTAGAAAGAAGGATAGCACAGTAAAAGTTCTGAAAGGGAGATGAAATTATATTGTCAATGTACCAGTTATTAGAAGATTTTCGTAAACAAAAATGCTAAGCTAACTCACACCTTATAATATAACTCCCAGCAACAACCATATTCAGATTACTATAAACTTTTTGGATTTCTTAATATTACAAAGAACAGTGTTTGTACTTGAGATCATTGAGATATATAACGGAAATTATGGAAGGCCATCATCTTTGACGTAGGTTGAGGCACCATAAGAAAACATTAAAGGCCTTCAACAATGGAGGTTGAGGTTGTAGTAGAAATAATTTACTCACCATTGTTCCGGTGAGACCTCCGATCCAAGCTGCGTTCTTTGCACCGAGGTGGGAGACGAAGTAGACAAACACCGAAGCAAAACTAGGGTTTTAGGTTCCACTCCCAGATGACAAAAATACCCCTAATTGATTTAGTGGGCTTTTCCCCGCGCGGGAGAATTTTGTGGGTGTTAGCATGATGGACAGGGCCCAAGCCCATTGAGCCCATACCTGTGCCATTTCTTTTTGTGAAAAGAATAACACTATATTTAGTTGATTATTAGAGAGCGTTTAAAGTAACAAAAAGTGAGATAATTTGTGAGTTTATAATTCATTTAGTGAAATAAAAAGTGAATAAATTTGAAAAGTTTTTAAAATTTTTTAAAAATTTTCAATATTTTTTTATTTCACCAAATGCACCATTAATCAACGAACTGGATTATTTATCTTTCTTAATTCACGAAATTATATGTTTTACGGTCCAATATTTAGTAATTTCATAAATGGAAAAACTTTTCGTAAAATATTAATTGATGAATCCACCTTCATTTGTTAAACATAGTTTGAAGTGATAAAAAAAAAAAAAAGAAAAAATATGAAAAAATGTGATTGTGGGTAAAGAATGGCGTTTGATGATTCTTTTCAAATCGTATTTTTTAGAGATAAACAGTATCAAAATCGTTAGAACAGTTTCCAAATTTTAGAATTTAGAAACTGTTCTAACGGATTCAAAAAAATATTTATTCTCTCTCTGAACAATGCCAAAATTGTTTGAATGGCCTTCAAAATCTGTTCTAATGAATTTTATACCAGTAAACGGTTAGAACGGTTTATCCAAATCTGTTCTAACGGATTTAAAAAAATAAAGATAAATAAACGATAATGGTACTTGTTTGAAACTTTCGACGCGAAGAATAATATGATTATGTAAAAACCTTTTCGCATTCGATTAATCATTTTTCGAATTTTTCATTTTTTAATGAAACATTAAAATTTTTTTAAATTAGTAAAAGTGAGAAAAAGTAAAAGTGTAATACAGAATTTTAGTGATTTATAGAGATTGTTGGAATTTTATGAGATTTTTTGGATAACACTCCAAACGATGTCTTATTTGTTTCAATATAAAATATTTAAAAAAAAACATATTTACTCATTTTTTGAAAAATAATTTTTTAAAACATGAATAAAAGTAATTTTCAAAAAATATTTTGCATGGAAAGAAATAAAACTCTAGTTTTTTTAATTCATACTCTCACCCCATTTTAAAATGTATTTATATGTAACAAATAATACTAAAAATAATTGTCATTCTAATTCTTTAACACACCAAATGTTAAAATTCTTTTTCTCATTCATGTTGGCAACCAGATACAGGGTACAAAAGTTAATAATCATAGTAGAAGTAATAATTATAAAAATGTTCTAATAATTATTTTTATCTTAATTACACGAAATAGGTCGAATATCTCTATTTTAAAAAATAAAAATAAAGAGTTCTAATCTTTAAACTCGGTTCCTCAGTAATTTAATTTATTATGAACCATGCTCAGCTCATTCATTTAGAAAACGAGGCCGTATTTGAAAAAAAGAAAGTTAGGCACAACAGTGGCCAGCTCGATTTGTTTGGGAATCAAGCTCGACTTTCTCTAGGATCGGTTTGAAAATCAAATTTTTAGTAACTTTTAAAGTTTTTTCTTAATAAAAGTTGGTATATAAATTTTTTTGAACATTTAGTAAAACATAAATATTAATTTTTAATAACTTTTAGGTATCTTGTAAAATAAATAAAAAATTTTTAATAATTTTTGACAACTTTTAAGTGTATAATAAAAATCTTATAGTTTTTGAATTAGGTTAAACTGAAATAATCATCATATTCTTTCCCAACTCAATGAAAGTTAGTGTTTTGACAATTTACCATGTTAATAAAATTGACAATTTTTTGTATTTAATAATTAACTTAAACACCAAAAGTTATTTTTTATTTTTTAACTCTTTTTTGCTCCTCAATTGGATGAGATTACAAGACATATTTCAGGATGAGGTGCCGTGGTGTATGCTATTTGCAGATGATATTGTGTTAAGTAGATGAGACGAGAGAATGAGTGAATGTTAAGCTAAAATTATGACGGGGCAACATTAGAGACAAAAGGGTTTAGGCTAAGCCGATACAAAACGAAATATATGGAATGCAAGTTTAGTCAAAGCAGAGTAACTGGTAGTATAAAAATAAGTTTAGGCACACAAAAGATTGTAGAGAAAGATAAATTTAAGTACCTTGGATCTATGGTGCAACAAGATGGAGGGATTGATACTAATGTAAGTCATAGGATTCAAACTGGGTGGACCAAATGGAGGAGTGCTTTGGGGGTTTTGTGAGATCGAAAAATCCCTGTCAAGGTGAAAAGAAAGTATTACAAGGTAGTGGTTAGACCAGCGCTGCTATATGGATCAGAGTGTTGGGTAGTAAAGTATAATCATGGTCAGAAGATGGCAGTTGCGGAGATGAGAATGCTAAGGTGGATGTGCGGGATTACAAAGAAAGATAGGATTAGGAACGAGAAAATTAGGGGCAAAGTAGGAATAGCACCGATTGAAGATAAAATGAGAGAAAACCGATTAAAATTGTTTGGTCATGTTAGAAGGCGTCCAGCAGAGATATCTGTTAGAATGTGTGAAAGTATGGAGATTGTCAGGAGTAGGAGAGGTAGAGGAAGACCCAAGAGAAGCTGAAAATAAACCATTAAACATGACCTGATTTACTTAGATTTATTGGATGACATACCCCTAAACAAATCTAATTAACGTCGACAAATCTATATAACCGACCCTACCTAGTAGAAAAATATTTAGTTTAGTTTGATTTTTTGCTCCTCGATGAGCGTAATCGTCATCGTCTTCCCAACTCGGCTTTGCTAGGTGACGCGTCCCTCAAAAAAAGTACTCTCATCTTGGCACATCTCAGGTGGCGGTTTCATACAGCACCTCTTGATCGCATTTGAAGCTCCTTTATGTCAAGCGTAGTTATATTCTTAGCTACCACGACTTGCAATTTATGTCATACCCTTAACTTATTTGCATGGAACGGATAACATTAAAAAAATGAGAATTAATTTAAACCAAAATAAAGTTTATTCTAAAGTCCAGTGACACCAATAAATGATGACATCTCATTACCCAGCGACGGATGCGTGATTTTATTACAATAAGGTCAAGCCGATAAATAAAAGTAATGTACTTAACTTATAGGTAATTTATTTTGAGAGATATATTTTATAGGGGCAAAAGGATAAATATCTCTAAAAAATTATACTATTTTCTAAAGAAATTTTGCTTCAAATGGGGGCAAAACTTGTAAATTGCTTGAAGTATAGGGATAATTTGTTTGAAAGATATATT
The DNA here is from genome assembly GCA_019916065.1 of Vitellaria paradoxa. NCBI lineage: Eukaryota > Viridiplantae > Streptophyta > Magnoliopsida > Ericales > Sapotaceae > Vitellaria > Vitellaria paradoxa. The sequence goes on along the minus strand of CM034235.1, from coordinate 50,706,096 downwards.
TTATAAGGGTAAAACTACAAAAATATCTCAAAAATTAAATTGTTTTTTAAAGAAATTTTTACTTTCAGTGGAGGTAAAACTTGTAAATTATTTAAAGTATAGGAGCAATTTATTTTAAAATATATATTTTATAGGGGCAAATGTACAAAAATATCTTAAAAATTATATTATTTTTTACAAAAATTTTAGTTCCAGTAGGGTCAATTGATCCCTTACCTCTATGTGCATATGCCCATGTCATTACCATTTAAGTTAACTTATGCAATATATATTAAATACGATATAAAGTAATTAGATACGCAGTCCCTCATTTGCATATAACTTAATAAAATACAATCCAAATATTTGGCAGTTTCCTGTCAATTTCAGAAAATTTCAAATTTCGAATGTAATATTCAACTTAGACTAACTTATTACTGCCTCAACTTTGAACGGACTAACAGTATCTTCTTCTCTAGAAATAGCATGCCCAATAAACTTTATTTTTCAAGTCAAAATTTATATTTATTCAATTTTACCATACAACTAATGATCTCTCAAAGTCTGAAATACAACCCTCAAATGCTCATTGTATCCTGCTTTGATTACGAGTAAATCAACACATTATCTAAAGTTTACGAGCAGAAGAAAGGGTGAAAAAATAAGCGTGGGAGAGGAGAGACGAGAAAAAAATAATAAAAAAATTAAAAAATTGGGACCCATCCTTTTTAAAATTAAAAATAAATTATAATGGATACCTTGTACATCCTTTTTTTTTTTTGGATTTGAGGAAGCTAACATATCATTGCTACATTAATTTCGTGACTTGCAATCAGGATCGTTAATTTTAAATTCAATAGTTTAGATGAATTTACGTTTATTTTGAATTAAAATAGTATAAATGCATTTGAAATGTTAAATTTTAATTTAATAATCACCAACTCATGTCACGAAGCTAACATAGAAGAACAATGTTAGCCTCCCCTATTCTTTTATTTTATTTTATTTTTTTTACTTCATTTTACTTTTTCACTCACATCATGATCAGAGAGCCAAAAAATAAATAAATAATATTAATTATTAGTGCTATTGGATGTCTGGTAAAACACTAAAAGTTATCAATATTTTATGTGACAGGTTGCTAATACACTAATTTTTGGTGAGTTGATAATGGATATAATTGTCATTTCACTTTAACACAACCTAAAAGTTACTAAAATTTTTACAACGCATATAAATGTGTCAAAAATTACTAAAAATTTTATTTGTTTTACCAAACTACTAGAAGTTACAAAAAATTATTAAGGTACCGTTTGGTATACTTGTTTTTGGTATGTTTTTCATTTTACATTTTTGAAAATAAAAAAAATAATTAAAAATACATTTGGTCATTCGCTTTTTCAAAACTTGTTTTAAAAAATAAAAAATGAGTTTTCAAATGAAATGCAAAACGTTTTGAGCCTTTTTGACTCAAAATAAGAAGAATGCTAAAACAAGGAAAAATAAAAAATATAAAACCAAGTACGTTTTTTGTTTTTTGTATTTTAGAATTTTCAAAACATAAAATATATAATACCAAAAATAGAAAATAAAAAAACAAAAACAAAAAATAAAAACATACACTAAATGCTACTTAAAAATTTTATCTATCTTATTAAATGCGCTAAAAATTTCACCTATAATTTTTGTCTAAAAAATACCAAAAATTAACATCCAAACAGGCTTCAATCAAGCACTTCCATTCTTTTAATTTTTCTTTTCCTTCGTCCCACTTTTCACCACAATTACCCTCGCTTTACCATTTTTTGTTTCATAAAAAATCGTTGCGATTTCACGTGCGTCACATGACGCTTTTGGCGGTATCCAGCTAAAGTGGTGAAAGCAAAGCAGGGGACGGCCGCCAAGGAAAGCACCCCCACCGGCCACGAAGACACTTGTCGCCTGTCGATTAGAACCACGTACCATCCATATGGACGTGTGGTGGCCAACGTTTCCCGACAATTAAGGATTACCCGACACAAACACATTTGTCCCTGCAATCTCTCAATATTACGAATATAACCATCCCCAGTCGCCTCTCGGGAAAAAAAAAAAAAAACAAAAAAAACCATCCCTAATCTATAAAGCATTTTGATTCTAAAAATAAGTTGATTTTATTTTATTACCATTCCTTTAAGTTTTTAATTATGAGCTTTTGGTGAAGGCGCTTTGTAAATTTAGTACGTGAATTGGCCCAAAATTAATTCAATTAAATCCATTTTCTCTTTAGTTCTAGAGGAAAAAAATTTTCAAATATTAGAGGAGAAACGTAATATTTTACTAGCACTTTTCTTCCATCTCCTCTCTTCCTCCCCTTTAAATGATTCTTTTCCTATATCTTTTTTTTTTAGTAATTTATGTGCATTAAGAATTGATGAATTTTTTTAATATCTAGGGAGCATTTGGATGTATAATTTTTATTAATTTTTTATTTTTTGTTTAAAAATTATTAATTATAATTTTTGGTATATTTGATGAAGCAAATAACAATTTTTAATAACTTTTGAGTGTTTGGTATAATTTTTGGTAAGTTTTAAAATTTTTAGCAATTTTTATTAATTTTTGAGTTAAAAATTTACTATATTATAGCAGAAAAGTGATAAAAGTTGGTGATTTGTGAAACACTTACGAATCAAAAGTTAGTAATTTTTTACTAAAAATTTTGCTACCAGAACCACCCCCTCCCAATAACTAAATAGGTACACAAACTTTGATTAAGTTTTTCTTTTTAATTGATATTGAGGCACGAAATCGAAAATTTAAGGATGAAGACAATTTATCTTTCAAGCTAATTCGCAGTATTCTGTTATTATTTTTTAATTATATTACTTGCCAGTTATCCATTATTATTTATCTCTTAAATGAAAATTTTATTATTTTCTATTCCTTTTACCATTAGGTTTCGACTATACAATATTCAACTTAAAATTAATATTATTTCAATCATTAATAAATACGGGGTTTGAAAAATTAAAGTGCAAAATAGCATGGATATTCTATTTATTATATTTTTTATTGTAATTTTTATTTCTTTATTCCACAATAATTGATAACGAAACAGTTATCAAATATAAAGAAAATACCAAACATCAAAATTGCCGTGAAATAATAATCTATATTATTATGTTAAGAAAATACGTTGATACCTTAGTATTACTTATCTTTGAAACCATTGTATTTTTTTACCACAATTTTGTGGCAAAATTTTTATATTTTTATAGTTTCATTTTTTTTTCATTTTTTGAGATTTTAAGGATTATTTAAAAGTTGAAATCACATAATCTTATACACTAATATTTTTAAATCTTCAAATTTTTAGAATTTAACCATGTAATATTGATAAGTTGAAATTGTTTTCACTATTATTATATATAGTGCTATTTTATAAAAAAGAAATTCAAGAATATTTAATAATATTAAGTGGTGATATTATGATTTATGAGTTCACTAATTATTTTTTTAAAAATAAACTAAATTTATATTAATAATAATATTACTGAATTATTTTTATATGTGCACAGAAAAATATATATTATCGTCCATTGTGTTTGCATCCTCTCTGAATAATTTGTAATATGTATATGGCGTAAGCAGTTCAATTAATCGCAAGTTAGTAATTTGAAAATTCTCAGTGCTAAATTAATGACGCGTTCATTTATTAAAATTTTTTTTTTTTGGGTTATAAATGGAGGCGTTAAAGTATGTTGAAGGAGATAAAAAAGAAAAAAAAAATAAAATGGGGAAAAAAAAAGGAAAGCAAGGAAGAAGGAAGAGAAGAAAAAAAAAAAAAAACAAAATGGGGAAAAAAAAAGGAAAGCAAGGAAGAAGGAAGAGAAGAGAAAAACAATTTGAGGAAGGCTTCACCTGTAGATAGAGTGAAAGACATGGCACGATAACTAATCTTACATCCTGTGTATTGGTGGACCCGGTCCACGCAGGCCAAACCGAGGCGGGTCACAATCAAAGTTCACGTCACGTGTAAAACTATCTCCCTCTTCCCATCTGTCTTCCTACTACATATACCAAACCCAGCCTCCTCGTTTTGCAAAAACACATTTGGAGCCCTAATACCTCATTCTAAAGAAGTGTTCATTTTCCTTCTCTCTAGAAATGGCGAGCACCGCCATTCTCCGATCTCAAGATTCCCTCTTACGCCACCATCGCTTTCACTCGCAAGCCCTCTCATCGCCGCCCTCCAAGACCCGCCGGAACCCTAACCCTTGCGCTAGCCCAAATTCGATGCGTCCTCGCCGCAGAAGGCGGAGCCCCGTGGGCTCTCCGGATCCAGATCGAACCAGAGGCCAACATAGGGCCGTCGTTGCTAAGTTTCCCGCTAAAAATCTGGTCATGGGACAGGTGAAGATCCTGAAGCGCGGCGAAGAGTTGAAGCCGGAGGAGGGGAAGAATATTTTGAGGTTAAGTAACGAGCATCTGGTTTTGTGCTCGACGGATCGCTTGGGTCCCGAGCCGGAGACGGTTCAAAAGCAGGTTAAGGTTCCGGATTTGAAGGTTGTGGACGGGCTTTACGCCGGTTCAGCGGCGTTCTTGGCTTCGCCGCCTCCGAGTTCGCTTCCATTTCCGGCCTTTTTCGCGAAGAAGAAGTATGACCCCGCGACTAATGATCTGCGGCGATTGCTTGGGCTCGATTTGCTTTGATAATTGGTTGCCAACGATTTCGCATGGTATGCGCCTGGCGGATATGGCGATTATTAGATCATCAGATTTGTGTAGGGTGGAGTTCAGTTTAAATCCCTCATGGCTTGCTGTCTCTCAAGGCCTTTTCCTTTATTTTTTCAAGAGGAAGGCTTAGTGCTAGCAAAGGAAGCTATGGATGCAAAGATAACGTTTGTTATTTTTCCCTTTTTTTTAATGGAGCTTCGAAGATGAAATCTAGTTAGTTTAGGTTGCTGATTCTAATGCGATCAATGTATATAGAGTAGTCTAAATCTAAAATAGTTTTAATACGATCAACATGTGATCGATCAGAAATGGGGTGTATTGGGTCCTGGGTTTCCAACTTTTCATCTTTATTGGTGATACCAGTATCTTTGGCTATTAGTACTCTGCCCTTTGTTCTTAACTTCGGGCGTCTTATAGTCGTATTGCGGCTCACTATGATGTAACTTTGATGTACCTGTCTCCTATATTTGAATAAAAATGTCAGACACTTTGTCTTCTCATTGTGCTTATGATGATGCTCAGCAAGTTCTAAAATTGGATAGAAAGGAAATTTAATCTTATTTCTTTCTTTCTTTCTTTTCCGATTTGTTCTTGCCATTGCAATGCTTATAATGTCGAGCTGATTATAAACAATGTAATGTGGCTTTGGTTTTTTGATGATTTTATGTTCATTTGCATGATGGAAATGTAAGTAATCTTCTGGATGATCTTAGTTATTTTTTCTCTTTTCCTCATCATTCTCTTGGTGAGGGTTACTTGATTCAGAGATTACTTTACGTTATATTCTTATGACTTTGTTGATGGTTTGGTTTGCACTCATGGTGTTAGGGCCTTGATTTGGTTTGATAACAATGTTTCATCCATGGGACCTAATCAGTTCTCGTAAGGTCTAAACAGTGCTTCCGCCAAGACACCTAAACAATTTTGTAGAACTCTAATAACTGTTGGAAATACCTAATAATTGCATCACTACTATTTCATGACTATGTTTGCCTTCATTTAGCTGCATTAAGCTGCTATTTCATAATAAGTTGGAACTTTTGATGTGTTGTCAGCCCTGTTGGAAATTTAGCGTTTGTATTTTAATCTTAATATTTTTGTCTTGATTTGGTTTGTATGGTATATTCATTTCCAAAGACTTGAACTTCCTAGTTTGAGTTTTATTCTTTATTCTACTTGACAAGAAATCTATAATTTGAATCAACTACGTTTATTGATATTATTTTTCTTTCACTGGGCAAAAAGTATAGTTGTTTGAGGAAGAAAAAGCCTTTTATGTGGCAATCTAGGAATCATGGAAACTTCCAAACGGGTGCCATCTCAGTATCCGACACATAACGGACACATATATTCCAAGATAAGTGTCAGACACCTCACATGGTGTGTCTTATTATTTGATTTTTTTTTCTTCAAATATTCGATCACAAGATAAATTTATATTTGAGTAGCTAAATCTCCTACAATTATAAAATCTTGTATTTTGTTATGTTATATTTTGTAATGTTTTATATATTTAATTATATATTAATTAGTTTTATTGTGGATGTTATATTCATATATATAGTTAACAAAAATATACAAAATCTACATTTTTTGGGTTGTATCTCTGTCATGTCTGTATCCTCACCATATTTGTATTCTCATTTTTTTTTAATTTACTGTATTCGTGTCTGTGCCCATATTGTATCTGTATATATGCTTCTTAGGTGGCAATTCTCTGCACGGCTGCTGGCCAGGAACTGATTCCTACCATCTGGATTTAAAGGTGATATTTTTATGCAGATGTTCCTGTAGCAAAATCTCAATACTAAATAATCTGCTATATTGTGGCACAACTTTGTGTTCGTGAGTTAGTTGTTATGTTTTGTATGGGGCACAACTTCGTGTTCATAACTTTTGTTGTTATGTGGTGCTTTCTCTAGAAAGGTTTGAATGTGGTGATACACATAATTTTTACGACATTGAAATTCTTGTCATGGTTTGCAATTGATGTTCCCATGTTTCAAGGATACCCTGCTTCTTAAAGCAGGTGACAATCTGTTAGTATGCATTTTGTAAGAGGAAGGGAAATCTGTCTCATATGCATGTTTTGCCTTAGGACTGCTGCTTCACTTGCAGATGGACTCCCTTCCCCCCTCTTCCCTTTTGTTTAACTTCTTTCAAATATGGAATGATAGTTGTACATTCACCACAAACAGCATATCGAATGTCGTTAGCTATAACTTCATCAGCAGGAGAAATACTCATGCTGTCCTGAAAACAAATCTTATGAACAGCACCCACTGGAAAGTTGCTGATATTGGGATGCTGCAGCAAGAGACAATAGAGAATTCAATTCTATATCCAGTTTTTCATGGTTAGTATTGTGACATTATTTTCCTTTCTAAAATATTTGAAATCAATATCTGGCCTTTTTTTTTTTTTTGGTTGTTGTTGTTGTTGTAGCTAGTTTAGAAAGCATGCATGTGGTTTCAAATGCCCTTGTCTGGATGAGCTCATGCAATTTATTCTACCCAATCCTTACGAGCTGTGGAAGGTGCTTATTAGTTCACAGGATTTGACCCCTAGTGTAGATAATTTGGATATCAGGATTGGTCTCTTGAGTAGATGATTAGGATATTAGCTGGTGTAGTTTCATTCATTTTACTCTAGTTTACGGATCAAAGATTCAAAACCCATGTTGTGGAAATTTATATGACCTGGGGAGGACCTTTATGGCTTGAAGATAAAGTTTTAATATAGTTATAACTTGGTGTAGTTTCATTCATTTTATTCTAGTTTGTGGGTTAAAAGTTTATTTGACCCCTTCCGTGGAAATTTATATATGACCTTCCAAGGAGAGGACCCTTGTGGATTGAAGATGAAGTTTTAATTTAGTTATCCTCCTCGTATGCTTTTGATATGATATTTACTCCCGAAATAGATATTTTCAATAGTTGTACTACTTTTTCTTTTCCTTTTTCATTTGTGTCTTTCTGCACGCCCACCTGCAGGGGGGGGGGTTGTTGGAGAATGAAAAATATTGTGTTTGATGGTTCTTCATTCCTTGTTGATTTGGGTTGATGAATTCTGGTAACTTAAATACCGTCTAGAGAAATGAAGCAAGTACTCGTTGTGCCCTTAAAGCTTTTGTTAGGAATTTGAATTTGGAGAGGGAAAACAAGTATGGCAAATAGATTTAAATGAAGATTATCTCCGAGGACGATTGCTGATTGTTTAAAATCTTAAATCCACAATTATGAGGTTATTCCGCACGAACATCGCCCAAAGGCTATTTTGGTTGGTCACATCATTGGCAAACACATTTGCGTGGGCACAGGCCTGATTTCCAAACCTTAACCCGCATTATCAATATACCATTTCGGCCTAATACACAGATTTATGAAGTATTCATGTAATAAATTACCAGAATTGAGTTTAATATTCAAAAGCACATTCTGTTTGTACGTGTTTGTGTTGTAGACAAATTCTCAGTACTTTGTGTCTATGTTTACGTATAGTATCAGTTTATAGATTTATTTATTATCTACTCTGCTACATATCCTGCTTTTCAAAATACTTATCATAACAAGCAGCTTAGTCATGGCCACAGGCTCAGTGATATTCTAGCCATTTTACCTGATTCCATTGAATTACTTTGTGTACCTTAATTCTCATTGGCATCTGGTGGATACCCAGGTACGATTCTGTTCCAGAACCAATGCTTTCTCCACAAGAATATCATCTCTTCAATTGGGACTCCCTTGGTTTCAGGCAGGAAGACGTAGACAAAGATTGTCATCACAGTAATCCAGCCAGCAAAGAAGAGGAAAATTCCAAATTTGAAAGCACAGAGGAGGGAGAGGAAAGACTGGCCTATGATGAAAGTGAAGAGTAGGTTTATAGCCACTGTTATGCTCTGTCCTGCTGATCTGGTTTCTAATGGAAATATCTCACTTGGCACCGTCCAGCCTAATGGGCCCCATGACCATCCGAAAGCTGCGACAAAGAGGCAGATCACCACCACCACCAGTATTGAGAAACTCTTCGAGAGCTCCTTTTCGCTGCTGAACTTGAGTCCCAAGATTATGGCCACAATCACCTGTTTCCAATGCAGAGAGAGTAATCAATTTTAGGTTTGAGGTAATTGGGAAACTTTCACACTGTTATTTCTTTGTTCAATACCTGTGGATGTTTGACATAACATTTCTTTGATATGAACTACTGCATGTACCACTTCTGATCAATTACTTATCACATGCAACTTTTATCAGTGTAACCTCGTTATAACTTCAGTATAATCAAAGTTCTGGGTGGAATCTGTATTGTTCATAAAATGCATAACTACTATGGAAATTACTATGCTTTTAACAGGACATGTTGCAAAATTTTGTATTGTGCTGAGCTAAACATTAAGGGTGCATTTGGAGTGACAAAAAGTGAGATAATTTGTGAGTTCGTAATTTGTGCAGTAAGATAAAAAATGAACAACTTTTAGAGTAGAAATTTTCAGAGTTTTTTAGTAGTTTTTAGCAAACCAAACGCATCCTAAGTAGTCTTCTGAACCATATATGGTATCCTTTTCTATACGTATGTAACATGCATAAATGGTTCAAGATTTTGTTATGTTCAGGTAAATAAATGTCATCTTTTGAATTTGAAAGTCAGTAGGGTGTTACCCCCCCCCCCCCCCCAAAAAAAAAAAAGGTCAAAAGGGTGGTCTTGAAGCTTGTACTTCTTATTTAAGGTTACCAAATTGTTAGTGATTTTTTTTTTTTTTGAAGAAAGGCAAAATATGTTTGCAAACTTTTGTTGAATTCTTTTCCCTTGTTGTGCTTCCCCTTACAAAGGAAGCATGGCAACTAATTTTTACCAATGGCCACAACCAAGTGATGGTTCCATCAGTCTGGAGTCAAGCTTGCTGGAAGGAATAGTGAAGTACTTACTAAACTGTCATGGTTGTACTTTTAGATTTAGGCTTTTATGTACCTGGTGAGCAAATTGTTGAGCAGTTCTAGAGACTACCTGAAGGTGTTAACTGTTACCTGACACACAATCATTTGTATTCCTCCCCCAATTAGTAAAGCTCTTCGACCCCATCTATCCACTGTTGCAATAGACACTATTGTAGATGAAGCCAGAACTGCTCCAGTCAAGGCCGAAGAGTACAGAGAAGCATTTGCACCAAACCCCATACTCTGAAACAGAACTGGAGCATAGAAGAGAATTGAATTAATGCCAGTGAGAATCTGGAACGTTGGCATGAAAATTGCCATGACTAATTGAGGCCTGTTCCTTTTCTCAAGGATGTTTCTGAAGGGATTTTCAATGGAGTTTGCTAAATTGCTTGCTTCAGTTATGTCTTCTAACTCTGCATCAACATTTTTGGTTCCCCTGATTTTCTCCAGAACTTCCCTTCCCTTTTCTGTAGAACCTCGTTCAATTAAGTTGTTAGGTGTCTCTGGAAGAAATATTCCTCCCACTGTCATTAGAATAGCTGGTACTGCTGCCAGGCCCAGGGAGAGCCTCCATCCCCATGGTCGGAGCTTCCCTGTTCCATAGTTGATGATATTAGCTGTGAAGATCCCTAGGGTTGTTGCCAACTGAAACATCATGTTTAGGCCTCCTCGAAGATGAGCTGGTGCCATCTCTGACAAATATAGGGGAACCGCCTTTAAACAACGACGAGTAAGAGTAAGTATGCAATTTGGAAATCCATGATCAATCTAATCTATCCAGAGACTTCATTGGTTTGAATTTTTGATTAGCTAGTATGTCACAGCAGAGTTAAAGTAGCCTTACTAATTTACATGACCACCTCCTTTTCAGGTCAGATTCAGCAGTTAAGATCATCTTCTACGGATAAAGAGAGATTGGGAGGAATTGATGTTTACCTGGTTTCCGAATCCTATTCCAACCCCAAGCAAGATCCTACCCAAGATGAGCATGGCAAGGTTTACAGCCGAAGCATCTAAAGTTGCTCCTAGAATGAAGCTAATTCCACCACATATTATGCTTCCCCGACGCCCATACTTCCGTGTAACGGGAGATGCCACCAGGGATGAGGCTAGACCGGCTAGATAGAGAGATGATGTGAATGCTGCAAGGCCTTGGTTGTTGTATTTGCAGTAGTTGTTTTCATGAGCATGCATTTTATTCCTGTAGACTGCTGGGAAGAATTTTTGAAGAAATCCATCCATTGATGTCACCCCGCCTGTTCAACAAAAGCAGTATTTTTGTAAGAAAGTATTGTCTCGGTTCTTCTGTTTAGGGCTGCAAAATGAACTAAGATACTCGAATTCAAATCAAGTACGATATAAAATTTGAGATTATATCACGCCAAATTTGAATACAATACAATTTTTTTTTTTTTTTGAAACTTTTTTAACTCTTTTGAGTTCTGCTCAAATTCCGCTCGATAAACTCAAGTACTCTCAAAAGTATTATATGAGAAAATAAGCTACTTAAGCTTGAGTTGTGATTGGCTCGAGTAAAATTCATTTTTGATCGGCTCCAGAAACAAACAAGTCTAGCATGAATGATTTCAAATCAATTTTGAGTAACCCACTGCTCCTCAATTTGGCTTGTTATAAACCAACTTCTGTTAAGTGTACACTCTCTTTCATCCTTGATTAACATGGTGTTTTCATTTGATTAAACTCATTTATCTTTATGCCTGATCGATGCTGTGAAATCACTGAAATGGGGTTACCTGAAATTCCAATGTCATAGCCGAATATGGACCCACCAATGGCAGCAACAATGCAAGAAATGATCACATAGGAGGTGACCTTTCCTTGGTACTGCTCTGCTCTCTCCTTGGTCACACCAGATGGAGCCAAAGATCCTCCCGGCATCTTGATCTTTAACACTCTTCTCTGTCTTCCTCAGAGCTAGGTATACAGGTTTCACAGAAGAGAGACGTTTTCTCCAAATGGGTAACTCTTCCTCCTCTGCTCCACACTAAATATCCTCCAGCGTGTGGTGGTCGACACCCACGACTTTCTAAACATTCAAACTGAAGTGATTATAACACTAATTATTGTAATATAAATTACGAGGAAGTGGAGGGCATTTCTTTTACTCCCATTGGACTGTTTGGTCTACTCTGCTTATTTTTATAACTAATATGTGGGTCTGATCTACGTTATTGCACATCAGCAAGTTGAGAGGGGGAGGGGCTGTTTGGCAATTGTTTATTATCAACTTGTATTGGATACTGAGATATCAGAGTTTGTCAGCTCTTTAGTTGACATTGAATTTTTAGTAGCTGTCATCTTGTCGTTCCCGCCTGTGTGAATTTGTTTATTTCACTTTTATTATATGCCTCGCTGCATTTTGTCTTGGAGGGCATTAAAGGCCACCATACGTGGCCTTGCAGGGTTCCATGACATTGATGCGTGGTGCCAAAATTGAGAGCTGTAATTTTCTAACGTGGAATAAGTCAGAATAATTGGCAGTTGTCTTGGAAAATTTTGGCTGATCAGTTCTCATTGTACACTAATGGGACTGGTTTTGTTAATTTTTTGGATTGTGGACTATTTTTTTATAGCTTTTTTTCATCAAAATTTAATTTTTTTTAAAAGTTATAGCTTTTAGATGTATTAATTGCATTAGTAAAAAAAAATAATAATAAAAATTTCATATCTATTTGGGTAAAAACAACTTAAATAAAGAAGAACGAAAAAAATTGTTTTATTTTATTATTTTATTTATTTATTTATTTGTTTACGAATGCAATTAATACGCCTAAAAATTACAACTTCTAAAAAAATTAAATTTTGGTAAAAAAAAATCATATAAGACCAAAAAAAAAAAAAAAGTTATGAAAAAGCTTTAATCAAACAAAGCCTAAGTTGTTTCTTTCTTCTTCTTCTTCTTCATTATTTATTTATTTATTTATTTAACTGATTAATTATTATTATTATTATTATTTGGTGTCTAGGAATTTACCCAAGGCTGGCCACGTTGGACCTATAGTTAACCCTGAACTAGTGAATTACCCATAAGACTCACGAATTAGTTAAGGATAAGCAAAACTTATGTGAGCCAACTTCTAAAATAGAGGACAAGATTGGAGTTCATACTTTTTCAAAACAAAGAGATTGGAGTTCATACTAAACACGTAGGTTGTGTTCGTATTTATTTATGAATCTGATTTTCCATGACATTGATGTGTGGTGCCAAAATTGAATAGTGGTTTTCGAATGTGAAACAAATCAGAATAGTTGACTGCATCTTGGAAAATTTTGGCTACACTTAAGGAAAAGAGGATCGCTTGTTTTGCCGGATATCAGAAAAAAAACTTGAATTCTTTGACAAAGCTTTAAAGCGATCTTGTAGTTTAATTGGGTTCTATGGTTTCTACCCATCTAAGAAATGAGAAATGCAGAGTATACAGTATTTGTCTGAATCTCATATTTACTCATAATCAACTATATATCAGTCCTCCTCATCAATTTGAAAATCCTCCATGGCATCATATGAATGAACGCGTTTTTATTTGTACTATCTCGAATCTTGAATACCCAAAAATTATTGAAGTTCCCACTGGTGTATCAATTTGCTATTATATTTCTTGTCACTGATTTACAAAGCAGTCGGTACTAGCTGTCCTTGTAAACTGCACTATGCCAGTAAATGCCACACCAATAGTTTTAGGGAAATGGTATTAGCGCTCCAAATTTAGCCTCTCGCTCCTGACACTGAATGGTATTCTTTAGAATACGGGAGGCTAAATTTGAAGCGCTAATATCATTTCCCTAATTCAACTCCACTGAATTGTTTTACCTGTTACTACTCTCATCAGCCACTTCAAATCGAGGTACAATTCTCTTCCAAAACCAATGCTTCTGCCACAGAAGTATCATCTCTTCAATGGGAACTCCTTTGGTTTCGGGTAGAAAGACGAACACGAAGATGGTCATTGCAGTTATCCAGCCAGCAAAAAAGAGGAAAATTCCGAACTTGAGAGCACAGAGCAGGGAGAGAAAAGACTGCGCGATAATGAAGGTGAAGAGCAGGTTCACAGCAACCGTAATCCCCTGCCCCGCTGAGCGTGTCTCTAGTGGGAATATCTCACTCGGTACTGTCCACCCGAGAGGGCCCCACGACCACCCGAAGGCCGCCACAAAGAGGCAGATCACCACCACCACCAAGATTGAGAAACTCTTTGAGAGCTCTTTGTCATCCCCAAACTTCACTCCCAATATTATTGCAACAATGACCTGTCTCCCCATTGCGAAGGAAAAGAGTACTCGTGAGCTGTGGCTGCAGGTAAAGTTCCAAGTAAATCAGGTAGTGTGTAAAAGAGATTTCAAGTCTTTTTTTACCTGGCAAATGATCATTTGAATCCCTCCACCTAACAGTAAAGCTCTTCGTCCCCATCTATCAACCGTGGCTATGGAGACAAGGGTGGAGGAAGCAAGAACTGCTCCAGTCACGGCCGAAGAATACAGAGACGCATTTCCTCCAAATCCCATACTCTGAAACAGCACCGGGGCATAGAAGAGGATTGAATTTATGCCCGTGAGGATCTGAAACATTGGCATGAAAACTGCCATCACCAGCTGCGGCCTGTTCCGTGTCTTCAGGATGTTTCTGAGAGGGTGCTTGATCGAGTTTGCAAACTCGCTTGCGTCCAACATGTCTTCAAACTCCGCGTCCACGTTCTTGGTCCCTCGTATTTTTTCAAGGACCGCTCTGCCTTTTTCCTTCAATCCCTGTTCAATCAAGCTGTTTGGTGTCTCGGGGAGAAGGATTCCTCCAACTGTCATCAACAGAGCCGGGGCTGCAGCCAGGCCTAGGGAAAGCCTCCATCCCCATGGCTGGAGCTTTTGTGTTCCATAATTGATCATATTTGCAGTGAAAATCCCCAGAGTTGTTGCTAGCTGAAACATCATGTTGAGGGCTCCTCTTAGATGGGCTGGCGCCATCTCTGACAAATACAACGGAACCGCCTTCAAACAACATTTCTAATGTTAATATTCACATAAGTTTCTGTTTTAAACTTCGTTTCTGAAGCGAATCCAGGTACCTGATTTCCAAAGCCAATGCCTATTCCCAGCATGATTCGACCCAGAAGAAGCATTGCTAGGTTGACAGCCGTGGCATTAAGAGATGCTCCAACAAGAAAGCTGATCCCCCCACAGATTATACTCGTCCGACGGCCGTACTTCCTTGTTACAGGAGAGGCCATCAGAGAAGCAACCAGACCGGCAAGGTACAAGGATGAGGTGAACGCCGCGAGGCCTTGATTGTTGTACTTGCAGTAATTGTTCTCGTGCGCGTGCTTCTTCGACTCGTAGACTTTGTAGAAGAATCGTTTAAGGAATTCGTCCATCGACGTCACCCCTCCTGTTAATTTGGCAAATTAGGAATCAGAAGTCTCCAATTGACAAGGTCTATGGAGAGAATGAAATTGGCTACACAACAACAACAATAGGTGTTCTGATTTTGAAGTCTCCACTTCACTGGAAAATCTTTTGCCCTTTTTTCTTCCTATATGTGCAGCTGAGCAACTGAAGTGGGTATCAACTACCAAGTAAATGATGTTAATTCTTCTTTTTTCACCTTCAATAGTCCAATTAAAAATAAATTCCACCGGAACGTCCAGAATACAATCTCAGATAGAAAGAAAAACATGGAAAGCATAACCACTACTCTCTCTATTTTTTTTTTCCTGCAAATTTTAGATAAATTAACTGTTAATTTCAGCACGGCAGCTGAAATATTACTCTTCATTTTTAGTCACTTTCATGATCAACAATTAATTAAAGATTAAATTATCGCCTCCACACCTATATCACCATATATATATAGATATTAATAAATAACAAATGTCATGTTCATTGTGGCAGAAGTCACAGAAACAAAAGCTTATAAAAAATTCGTGATTGATCTATCGATGCTAGGTGTATTCATCATCCCAAGGAAACACTAGAAAGCAAAAGAATTTAACAATTCTGAATCAGAAATGAACGAGAATTAAAAGTAAGTACCAGAAATTCCAATGTCATAGCCAAAGATTGAGCCACCAACAGCAGCAACTATGCAAGCAATGACCACATAGACGGTCAGTCTCCCCTGGTACTTCTCAGCTCTGTCCTTGGCCATGCCGACCGGAGCAAAAGACCCACCTGCCATTTTCGAAGCCTTACCCTTCCCTCCTCACAAACCCAGCTAAAGCCAGAGGCAACACAGAGAGAGAGAGAGAGAGAGACACTGCAAACCCGCAGTTGTATGCATATAGATAGATATGTTATCTCGAGGGTGAGGAAGAGGGAACTCTACTAGATGATGATGATGGGACTCTGTGTCTGTCATTTTCTTACCAAATTTCCTCCTTTTGATAGTATTTTCTAGTTGGGTATTCAATGATTTGCCTTCATCTGTTTGTTTTCAATTGACATTTGGATTCCATTTTTTTGTCTTCATGTGGAAGGACGAGAGGGGGAAAGAAGAGGCGCAGAGAATTAGGGATGTCAAATATACCCGTACTCAGTGGGTATCCGTTTTATCCGCTCCGTTCGGGGAGGGTATGGAAATGTTAATAGCAGGGATGGGGACGGGTATGGAGATTTAAAATGTTACCCGCACGGGTATGGGGACGGGGACGGGTACGATAGTCCCCACCCCGCCGTACCCATTTAAATATTTTTTTGTTAATTTTGTTGGCGTGGTGACTCCTTTAGAAGTCCCACATCGGTTTCTCACAAAGAAGTGAAGGTCTTGTGAGATTATAAATAAAGACCACTTCATCTTTGGTTAAGTGCATCGGCCAAAGTCAAATATTATATATATATTTTTAATTTTTGTTTAATATATATATGTAATATATTTTTTATTTAATATATATAATATTTATAATAATTTTAAATAATTTTAATTTTTATTTAATATATATATGTAATATATTTTTTTATTTAATATATATAATATTTATAATAATTTTAAATATTTATTTTATACATATAATATATAATTTATAATAATTAATATATTTGGCGGGTAAACGCGGATGGGGATGGGGAATTCATTATTTTGTGGGGACGGGTATGGGGAAAAATTTTTTCCCCGAAACGGGGATGGGGACGGGGACGGGTAAGGGTATTGCTAAACGGGGACGGGAAAGGTCATACCCGCTTTATACCCGCCCCGTTGACATCCCTATAGAGAATTTATTTCACATTCACCTGGGGTTAATGGCCCAAGTAGCCAACCTTTGGCAGTATGGCCCGTTTCGTGTAAAGAAAAATAAGATAAATTGAGATAAAATATAATTTAGGATTAATTTTGACGTTACTTTTTTTTTGAAAATTTATAAATTGTGAGAATGATTTATCAAATTCATTCCTACAGATTCAAAAAAATTTATAAAAACTAGCAACAATAGTACTCGTTTGAAAGTTTTCGACACGAAGAATATGATTGTATAAAAAATTTATACATTCGAAAAACTTACTTTCAGATTTTTTATTTTTTTAGCAAAATATTAGAATTTTTTGAAATTAATGATGGCAGGAAAATTAAAAATAAAAGAGTAGTTAGAGATTTATAGAAATTTTTAGTATTTTTTTATGCCAAACGCAGCCTATATAAAAGATTGTAAAGTTAGCAAACTTATTTATCCAAATGAATGCATAATTATTTACTGAAAAAATAAATGAATAAAAATATTTACACTTGTCTATTATTTTTTATCGCTTTTAATAATTTTAATAAAAAAAAGTAATGTGAAGTGAAAAAGCTTATGAAAAAATATATTTATTATTTCCTAAAACAAATTTATTTAAAGAAATTTGTTTACTGAACGGTTTTACCAGATTCTTAAATTAAATTCGTTTATCCAACAAAAAAGTTTATTAAAAAAATACCAAATTCGGGTAAACGACTTTGAAAAAACTCGTCTCGCTTATCCAACAAACGAGTTTCCGTTCCCCACTACTCTTTTACTGTGTGTTTGAGCCCCCAGCCAAAAGCTCATCCCCGTAAACAATACCTTCATTCCAAAACAAAAACTCAATCCCTGTAACAAATGCATTCAAAACCTGCTACGTTACGCATTAAAAACAACATCAGATAGCGGCAAGAAGAGCCCCTAAAAGCCTCTGACGTTGACACAGGCTCAACGTGATCGTCTCCACCCTCCAAGATCCAATGCATCAAATATTGTCTCAACCCACCAAAAGTAGAGGCTTTTGTTAAATTTGACCCGCACCGTCAACAATTGGGACAGGTGATTTTCATCTCCCACTGAATTGGATCAACAATAAAATAATTTTTTTTTAATTCGATAATTTTTGCAAAACATTTCGCCATATTTTGCTTTATTTATTATTATGACAATCAATCCTACAATTTTTGGTCTTGGAGCTTTTGTGCTTGAAAAAAAAAAAAAACCTGGGACAAATTGTTCAAATCATTAGTTCGGTATTAGATGTATACTTTCCACTGTGCGAGATGTCTAATTTATAATAATGTTATGATTGTTAAGAATCAAGATATTGTCGATAAATTGATTAATATGACTTGCGAGATACAACAATTAATTATTAGGAAACAATTGAATTAAACCTGTAACTATGAGTGTTATATAGATGGTTTAATGAGAGTAATGAAATTGATTGATACAAGAGTTCCTCTAAGAGTTCGTAGAGTTTTGCCAACAACATCAAATATGTATTGTTGGGCATAATAATACTAAAGCTGTACTCTTGCCGAACAGATTTAGTCCGGTGCCACGTGGCGCGGTGCCGAGCAAATTCACATAAGCCACTCAGTCACTTGCCGAGCACGTTCCGTTTGGACACGTGGCATCCCGCCGAACAACTGATTATTGGCACGAGGGTTCCACGTGAGTGATGTACGTGAGTACACGATTTAGAGTTAGTGCTCCAAAGAGTACCCTGAATCTCGACATCAATAAACAATGTATAACTACGTGGCTATAGCCGAGGAATCTAGTTTGCTCGGCATATACGTCGATGGCCAGTAAATGTCAAACTTAGGGCCCACAGCCTTTAAAGAAGGCTCATGACCATAAATGCATTTTAGTTAGGATTGAACTAGGTACTTGTCTCTGGAAATGTAACTAAATCGGTCTATCTCGTTACGATTCGGTGGCTGATACGACAAGAAGACAGTATGACCCTGAAATTCAGGTTGTAATGCCGTGTTAAACCTCCAGAAGCATTAAATGAAAGGCACGGTGTATTTATGAGGGGTCTGAGGCATTAAATGAAGGGGAAGGGCATTTAAAGCAAGAGTGTAAAAGTGGAACACGGCAGTGTGCGTAATGTCGAGTCATAGGTATGCTGTAATCATTACTCAAACCACTATATATGGGTATACAACTGAATCACGGAGGTAAGCTGACTAATGCCAACTTAAACTTTGACTCTTTTATTTCCATAAAAACTTCTTTGGAGCGACTTGCTGACTTAATCATCGGAGGGTTTTCCGGCCTGAGACCTCCTCTCCGGCCGTCACCTTTCTTTCTGTCTTTGTTCGGCAGGTCGGCGATTGCATTTCCGGTTGGCGTGGTCAGCAGTTCCGGCGGTAATTTCTGCTGCCGAACATTTGGCGCCCACCGTGGGGCTCGTTGTCTAGCCCATCATCGTGTTCACTAGCTTTTTTCTTGTTTCTTTGTTAAGTCTCCAGTACTTGTCCACATAATGACCTCAGGAGGAAACACTACCCCACCACCATCTCCACGGGCAGGAGACACTTCCACTCCTGCCAAAACTAAAGGGAGTGCGTTGGTTATCCGGACTCCAGGTCTGGAGTCCGCCCGGAAAAGAAAAACGGAGGATCCTCAGGTACTGAAACGGAGAGAAGAGCTGATGGCTAAGGCCAGTGAAAAGCAGGCAGAACTGGAGGAGATTCTGCTGGAATTAAGTAAGGAAAAGGGAAAACCCCCTGCTAGCCATACTGCTGATTCTGGTCAATCCGACTCAGAATCTGATGAAGGTTACGATGCTCTTTACGAGGACCCCACTGATGAGGATGACGGGGACACCCATGAACAGAAGGAGGTGCGCTCTCGCTCGCGACGTGATGTCTCTCCTTTCAGGAAGGACTCGCGCCGTGCCAAACCGGTCGCAAGACGTGACGTGAGATCCGATGTTGACGCGCCCATCAAAGCGCATCACCAAAGGAATCTCTCGAAAAAGATGCTGGAGGCGTATTCAGAGGAGGCGGATAGCTCGGACCAAGAAGAGCTAACCTTAAAGCGTAAGAAAGCGGGAAAGGCAAAGATGGAAGACTGGGGGTAAGCAGAGGAATGGAGTGCTCAGGGCCAAAGCACACGAATGATGGCAAGGAAAGCCTTGGGGCGAATCTCTGCCTCCCCATTCGTCGATGAAATAATTGATGCGGAGCCTCCGGAGAAATTCCAAACTCCGAGGCTTAATCTCTACGATGGGAGAACTGACCCCCTGGCCCACTACCGTCATTACATGCAGGCCATGACGTTATGGAACAGTAACGACCACCTCATGTGCAAAGTATTCCCTTCTAGTTTGGGGGATACAGCGCTTCAGTGGTTCCATAAACTGCCCCCTGGCAGCATTCAGTGTTGGCAGCAACTGGCGGAGGAGTTCGTTACCCGGTTTCTGGCTAACACAAAACAGCCTAAAACCGCTGACGCTCTCTTCACAATGAAAAGAAAGTCCGGGGAATCATTGAGAGATTATTCCCGCCGTTACCTGGAGCTCTACAATGAGGTGGGAGAATGCTCGGAGCAATTGGCGGTCACCTCGTTCAAATTGGGGCTGCGGAAGGAGGATAGGCTGTGGCTCTCCTTGACCAAAAAGCCTGCAGCCAACATGTCCGATCTTATGTGCCGAATCGAGAAATACGCCAAGGTGGAGGACGAGACACAGCCGGCCGAGCAGAAAGAAAGGAGATCCCAGGGCCAGACAAGAGAAAAAAGACGGGGAGACGGCCGCCGATTCATTGACGAGGGGAAGTCAGTCTTCGAAGCGGTTAATACGGTGTTCAAAGAGCCAATCTTCAAGATCCTTCCCCAAATAAAAAATAAGCCATATTTCAGATGGCCCGGAAAGCTGCCGGATTTCCCTGGAAAGGAGAATTCGAAAAACTACTGCGCATATCATCAAGACAAGGGACATCGCACCGGAGCCTGCCGATCGCTACGACATCATTTGGAGGAATTGGTGCGCAGAGGCCACCTTAAAGAGTTCGTCGATGAAGGCAGAACCAGAGAAGCAGCCCCACAGGATAGAGAGCCAAGGAGGCAACGAGAAGAGACTGCCGAGGAGGAGGCAGCCGAAGAGGCACAACCCCCACCAAGGGCCAGGGCGCGCAGAGATGTCCCGAGACCTGCAGTCATCCACGTGATTCATATGGAACGACGACCCCAGAGTGTCATCAATCATGCCCCTAATCCACCAAGCAAAGAAATTTTGGGTGTCGCGGGACAGCCGAGCAAGCGCCCAAGGACAGCCGCCATGGAGGAAATCACTTTTCATGAAGACGAGCATCCTGGTGTTCAGCTGCCGCACAATGATGCCCTAGTGGTCACTCTGGGCATGTTTGATTCAGAAGTAAGGAGAATCCTGGTAGATGCAGGAAGCTCAACAGAGGTTATGTTCCTGAGCTTATTTAAGAAGCTCGGACTAACTGAAGAAGATCTGGAACCGGCAGAATGCCCACTCATAGGATTCAATTCTGCTCCTGTCTGGCCTCTGGGCAGAGTTGTCATTCCTGTCCGCGTGGGTCCGGTGGAGCAAGAGGTTGAGTTCACCGTTGTGGATTCCCCTTCTTCCTACAATGCTATAGTAGGGAGATCGTGGATTCACGCTCTGAAGGCGATCCCCTCAACCTACCACCAAGTGCTGAAGTTCCCCTATTGCGGGGAAGTTATTTCTATTTTGGGGGATCAGAATACCTCCCAAAAGTGTTTCTCTGCAGCTTTAAAGTCCAAAACGATCCCCGAACAAGTCCAACTGGCGGAACTACCCGAGGACACACCAAAGATCGATGATGTCGGTGGTGATCCGCAGATGAAAGTAACAGAGGGTTTGGAGAAATATCAAATTGGCCCGGTTGAGAATGATAAATTCTTCCTGATCGGCACCAACCTGAGCGCCGAGGAAAAACTAGAGCTGACGGAGATGCTTTTGAAGAATATCGGAACGTTCGCCTGGACTCCACACGAAATGCCAGGCATTTCCCCCGAAGTCATAACTCATAAGTTGAATGTGAATCCGGAGGTAAAGCCTGTGGTACAAAAAGCAAGGCGATCAGCTTTGCAACACGCAGAAGCTGTCATTGAGGAGGTCGGCCGACTGTTAGAAGCGGAGGCCATTCGGGAGGTCTCATACCCGGAGTGGTTAGCTAATACGGTCGTGGTCAAGAAGAAGAATGGGAAGTGGAGAGTTTGCGTAGACTACACAGATCTGAACAAGGCCTGCCCTAAGGATCCATTCCCTCTGCCAAAGATCGACCAACTCGTTGATTCAACTGCTGGATGCTCCAGGATGTCCTTCCTGGATGCCTATAGGGGATATCACCAAATCCCTATGTTCGGCCCTGATGAGGAAAAAACTTCTTTCATAACCCCGCGAGGCATATACTGTTATAGGGTTATGCCATTCGGGCTGAAGAACGCTGGAGCCACCTATCAACGGCTGGTTACAAAGATATTCAAAAAAGACCTCGGGCAGACGATGGAGGTCTACATTGATGATATGGTGGTGAAGAGCAAGGAGCCGAACACTCATCTCCAGCATCTCCAGCATGTTTTCTCTACCCTTGATCGGTATGGGTTAAAATTAAATGCTGCCAAGTGTGCCTTCGGAGTTGGCTCGGGTAAATTTTTGGGCCACTTGGTGAGCAGAAGGGGAATTGAGGCTGATCCCGACCAAATACGTGCCATCCAATCTGTTTCGCCCCCGCGCACAAAAAAGGAGGTACAGAAGCTCACAGGGATGGTGGCGGCACTCAACCGGTTTATTAGCAGATCATCCGATAAGTGCCGGCCATTCTTTAGGCTGCTCAAAGGGGCCAATAAGATGCAATGGGATGCTGAGGCGGATGCGGCACTGGAAAAACTTAAAGAATACCTAACAACTGTCCCCATATTGTCAACACCGCAGCCGGGGGACATTTTGCAGCTATATCTGGCAGTCTCAGAACATGCAGTCAGTGCCGTCTTGCTGAGAGAGCAACAAGGGAAACAGCATCCTATTTACTATGTGAGCAAAACGATGCAAGGAGCAGAGACCAGATATCTGCCCCTAGAAAAGTTGATCCTGGCACTAAAAACGGCATCCAGGAAGCTAGCCCATTATTTCCATGCACACACCATTCAAGTTGTCACCGATCAGCCAATTGGCCATGTTTTAAAGAGGGCTGATGTATCGGGCCGACTAGCAAAGTGGGCAGTTTCCCTTGGTGCATTTGACATAAAGTTCGTCCCAAGAACCGCGATAAAGGCTCAGGTCCTGGCCGATTTTGTAGCGGAATTTTCGACACCAGCCTATGGTCAGACAAAAGAACTATGGCATGTTAGAATAAAGTCTGCCCCGGCCGAACATAATGATGCCGAACAAACTTGGCAAATCGAGGTTGATGGGTCTTCGACTAGAAAAGGAGGCGGCGTAGGCATAGTTCTGACTACACCAGAAGGCGTCTCAATAGAGTATGCAATAAAACTCGAGTTTGAAGTCACTAATAATGAGGCGGAGTATGAAGCTCTCCTGGCTGGACTCGACATTGCTCGGCGCCTGATGGCAGATGATATCGTAGTAAGGACTGACTCTCAGTTGGTTGCTAACCAGATAAAGGGTGAGTATGTGGCTAGAAGCGGAAAGATGGCAGAGTATCTAGAAGCAGCACAGAAGAGAATCGAAGGCTTCAATAAAGCTAGCGTGGAGCTCATTGGCAGGGATCATAACGCTCATGCTGATGCACTTGCAACGCTAGCTGCCTCTTCTCGAATAAGGCTAACTGACCAGGTCTTTATGGAAGTCATAAAAAGGCCGAGCATAACGAAAGACGTAGAGGTAATGTGTGCTGACCCAGCCCCATCTTGGATGGATCCAATCATCGCTTACTTGAAGGACGGAACACTTCCCGAAGACAAAACAGAAGCAAAGAAGCTAAGAATAAAAGCCACCAGGTTTTGGCTCTCTCCCGACCAGAAGTTATACAAAAAGTCATTCACAGGTCCCTATCTCCTTTGTGTTCATCCCGATAAAGTGCAAGACTTTCTTTACGAGCTTCATGAAGGTGTCTGTGGAGCACATACTGGGGGCAGATCACTGTCGCACCGAGCAATTACTCAAGGGTATTGGTGGCCGAAGATGGGATATGACGCTCAGGCCTATGTTCGGAAATGCAAGAAATGTCAGAAGTTCGCTCCCATTCCTCATCAACCGGCCCAGGAACTCAGCCCGCTTACCAGCCCTTGGCCGTTCGCTCAATGGGGACTTGATATTGTGGGGCCTCTGCCTTCCGCTTCGGGAAATAGAAAGTTCTTAGTGGTCGGCACCGACTACTTTACTAAGTGGGTGGAAGCAGAACCCCTAGCTCACATCAAAGATGCCGATACCATCCGATTTATTTGGAAGAACATCATTACCAGGTATGGCATCCCTAGGACACTTATTTCCGACAATGGGACGCAATTTGACAGTGCCCAGTTTAGGGAATATTGTTCTAGGTATGGAATCAAGAATGTTTACTCTACACCTGCTTACCCCCAAAGCAATGGTCAAGCTGAAGCTACAAACAAAGTCATTCTCAATGGGATTAAGAAAAGACTGGAAGCGGCAAAAGGAAGATGGGTGGATGAATTGCCATCAGTACTGTGGACCTACCGAACAACCCCTAGAAGATCAACCGGAGAATCTCCCTTCTCTCTGGCTTACGGTGTCGAAGCCGTCGTACCCTTAGAAGTTGGCCTCCCGAGCATCAGAACTCTATCATTTGACAGAGGGGAGAATGATCAAGCTATGGGAATAAGCCTGGATCTAATTGATGAAAGAAGGGAACTGGCAGCACTAAGGTTAGCCAACTACCAGCAAGAGACAAGGAAGAAATTCAATAAAGGGGTCAGACGTAGAGAATTCCGTACTGGCGATTGGGTGATGAGAAAATTGATGGGAAGCAGGAAAGATCAAACTGAAGGAAAGCTAGGAGCTAATTGGGAAGGACCATTCACCGTCTCTGAAGTGCTCGGCAATGGTGCCTACAAGTTAATTGACTTGGAGGGAAAGCCAGTCAAAAGACCGTGGAATATAGCCCATCTAAAGTTGTACTATCATTAATTTTTTCTTCACATTTGTTGATTAAAGACTTTTCATGTATATTGAAAGGCAATCCTTTTTATAAAGCAAAAGCAAACTCAAAAGCTTGAAGATCACTTTCTGCTCAACAAAAAGACGCCACATCACTTTGGATGGTGGCATGGAAAAAGCCAGGCTCGGCCTCCCGAGCATTGATACGGAAAGAATGCCCCATCTCCATCGATGTTGGCGCCCCATCTCCATCGATGTTGACACATTCCTGGTTTGTTTATTGACCAGGAAATGCTCTTTAGACCGAGATTCAATTCCTCGGTCTTCTGAAAAGAATTATCAAAAGAAACCACGCTCGGCTTGCCCAGCGTTGGTACAATCTTGGTTTGTTTATTGACCAGGAAATGCTCTTTAGACCGAGATTCAATTCCTCGGTCTTCTGAAAAGAATTATCAAAAGAAACCACGCTCGGCTTGCCCAGCGTTGGTACAATCTTGGTTTGTTTATTGACCAGGAAATGCTCTTTAGACCGAGATTCAATTCCTCGGTCTTCTAAAAAGAATTATCAAAAGAAACCACGCTCGGCTTGCCCAGCGTTGGTACAATCTTGGTTTGTTTATTGACCAGGAAATGCTCTTTAGACCGAGATTCAATTCCTCGGTCTTCTGAAAAGAATTATCAAAAGAAACCACGCTCAGCTTGCCCAGCGTTGGTACAATCTTGGTTTGTTTATTGACCAGGAAATGCTCTTTAGACCGAGATTCAATTCCTCGGTCTTCTGAAAAGAATTATCAAAAGAAACCACGCTCGGCTTGCCCAGCGTTGGTACAATCTTGGTTTGTTTATTGACCAGGAAATGCTCTTTAGACTGAGATTCAATTCCTCGGTCTTCTGAAAAGAATTATCAAAAGAAACCACGCTCGGCTTGCCCAGCGTTGGTACAATCTTGGTTTATTTACTGACCAGGAAATGCTCCCTAGACTGAGATTCAACTCCTCAGTCCCCTGAAAAGAATTATCAAAAGAAATCCATGCTCGGTTTGCCGACCATTGGTACAAAGAGAACCCACATCATTTCTGATGGTGGCCCAATCTTGATTCATTCATCTACTAGAAACGATTTTTTTTCCTTGGTTTGTTAATTGGAAGCAAAAGAAGCATGTTCTAAAGAGCACAACGCCAGTATCAACATAATGGTACACATTTCGCGATGCTCGGCATGAGACTAAAAAGCGAAGATTTGTCAGAAGATAGTTACCCCCGTTATTATGAGAAAGAGGACAGCCCAACTTATCGAGGTATGTGAGATTTATTAAAGTTATGCCTCTTTAACAAGAACTTGAAGTTATTTTACGACAAGCAAATTACTACATGAGCTTGTTACCTCTGAAGGGTTTACTATTTAAAGTATTTTTGCTAGAAGTGGTTGCTCGGCAAAGTGGTACAAATGCAGACACCATACATACTTCAATATAAAGCATAAAATATACAAATGGAAAGACAGATTGTTAAAAGGAAACAATTCAAAAGCTTTCGTTACATGCCTTAGAGTTCGATTACAATACATTTTACATAACTATTAATCAAAGAAGATATCCTAAATCTAAGATGAGACATTAACATTTGTTGTAAGGGTTTGTAGCTATTTCGTGGGAGAAAACGTCTAGGTACTCCTGGGCTGCGCTCCTTATAATTCTGTCAGCAAACCAGTTAAGGCATTCTTCAATCAATTCATCGGCAGTTCTAAAGAGACAAAGACAGAGAAAAATAAAACAAAATTAGACAGAAGTCAAACTGCTTTCATTCACTTGGAGTTAAAAGTTTTATATTACATCCAAAAAGAAAATAAAAATAAAAATTTATACAAGAAGGCTCACTTCTCTCCTTCCTTAGTGGGATCTCTCTCCACTACTAGATCAATCTGTCCAGGCGCCTGCGAGATGTCCTTCTGGGCACTGTCCACCTCAACCTCTCCCTCCTCAATTGTTTCTTCGGCAGTATGAATTGAGGGAGTTTGAGGTGGACGCTCAAAGCTGAATTGGGGAATTGGGCGTTCTGGATCAGGATAAGGGACCTTCCTTGTATATGGGGTTGGTGGGATCAACGTTGTTCTTCTTCATTGCAGCCTCCCAACCCTCAAGAAAGAAGTCGTTGTGAGCATCCCTCATCTGATCCACGCAATCGTTAATCTGGGCTTCCACCTCAGCTTTGGCTTTGTCCTCGGCTTCTTGGAGGGCAGCTTCCTTCTCTGCCAGGGCTCGAGTCTTCAGTGCAAGTTCTGCCCGAAGTTTAACAAGCTCCTGCTTTGATCTCTCTTGCTCGGCCCTGGAAGCCTCCAACTCCTTAATGAGTAACTCCTGCCCAGTCTTTATGGAGGACAACTCAATCTCGGCCGTGGAAAGTTTGCCCTTGACCACTAAAAGCTCCTCGTCTTTATGATTTAGGATCTTATCCATTGACTGCACACGAGCTATGCTTCCAGCAACTTGGCCAAGGGCAGTGTTGAGTTGATGCTCAATCTCTTTATTTTCGTCCTGAAGCTGACTCTTCTCTTTTGCCAGAGCGTCATTGCTGGATTGGAGATTTTATTCTCCTTCTCCAAGGACCTCACGCTTGATTTCAACTCCCTTATTTCTGTTTTATCCAGCTCGGCTCTGGTTTCGAATGTTCGGCTCCTGGCAATCAACTCCATTGTGTGGAGAGAAGTCTGCAGAAAGAACAGAAAGTTAGGAAAAACTATAATAAGGAAAGGATTCACATAAAGGAATATTATAATACTTACAGAGATGATGTTCTTCATCAGAGTTTTGTGGATCTCCTCCGTCCTATTCTTCCTCGTATTAAGAACGTCCCGAGGAGGGAGGATACCCTTGAGATACTCCTCGGCGTGGTTGAAGGCAGTGTCTTGGATAGTGAAGGGACGGCCTTGAGGATGTTCGAGACTGGGAATGAGGATTTCTGGAATGAACGGAGGGGAGTCTCGAACCGGATTGGCCGGATATTCGATGGCTAGAGGCACGGGCCCAACGGGTTGAGCAGGTAACGGCTCGGAGGTTCTCGGTGGTGCGTCTTTCGTGGGTGGCACGACCTTGGGAGGTGCTGGCCCCCTCGCGGCGTCCTCCTTCGATAGCTTCGCCTGCTCGGCCGTTGGAGCCGCGTCCGTAGATTGTGTCCTGGCCCTCTTCGGCTCAGGAGGGCCAGATGGCCTCTTTTGAGCTGCCTCCTGCTCCTTCCCCTTCTCCATTTTGACCTTCGTTATTTGCTCGGCAGTAGAAGGAGCAGGGGCACTCCCCTCACCAGTCTTCCTCTTCCCAACGGCCTTTTGCTCGTCCGCCTTCTTCTTCTGGGCCTCTCCGGCCCTTTGCCCTTTTGCCTTAGCCATGGCGAGCTTCTTGTAATCGATCTTTGGGGCCATCACTTCTTCTTCTTCCCCTTCTGAATCTGAAAAGTAGTCGAAGGCAGGGGGTATCTCAACTTCTTCTTCTTCCTCTTCCTCCTCGTCCAAAAGAACAAAATGTCGCTTCCTCGGCTGTTCGGAAGGCTCAGGAACTGCAGCTCGAGGGGATTGAACTTGCTCGGCAACAAGTGGGATGGCGAATGGAGGGGGGCGAGTCCACCCTGGATGCCTTAAGGCGTAATAGTTCTCTTTCTCTTCAGCAGAAGCTCGAAACCACCACTGAAGACGCCTAATAGCCTCCGAAGTTGCGAAACCTTGAGGAGGGGCAATGAATGTCTGATGAGAAGGGGTGAAGTTGAACAAAATCGGAACTGCTCTGGCAAAGGGATAGAGATCTGGACCCCCGAGGAATTTGAACACCTCCTTCAAGTGGTCCTTGTCAGCACGAATGCCAGTAGCCCAGAACTTCTTTAACTGAACACCTGCACAGATATTAAATCAAACAGTTAGTATGCTTAGACGTGAGGGTAAAGAAGAATAAGAACTGGTAGGATTTGAAATCAACCAACCTGGGCCCAAAGAAACCCGAGGGACGATTGGAAAACGATCTTCGTCTGGATCGTGTGTCCAGTGACCTGTGACGACGCACAGGTCACTTTCTGACTTAATCGTATCAGGCAGCATGTGGACCAAGGCTTTTTCTGGTCGGGATTTCAGGTACCACCTGTTCTCATCCTTCCTCACCTTCTGGATTGAGTAACAGTAAAGAAGATCATACTCGGATATGTGGAATCCGTATCGCCTGTTTATTTCTATCACCCCATTAACGATTCTATAAAAGTTATGGGTGAGGTTCCTAGGGCCAAGGTCCAGAATGCTCATCATAGAGCGAAGAAAGGGGTGTAGGGGGAACCTAAGACCACCTTCGGTGATTGCCACTATGGGGAATTCCCCTGTTTCACGCTCGCCTTGTTCGGCGAGCCTGATACCTACGTTCTGAGGAATCTGGTATTTCTCCTTGAAAATCTTAACCTTTTCCTCAGAACTTAGCTCGTTCGCGAGTCTACCCATAACGGAAAATTTGAAGAAAAAAGAGGATTAACTCACCGGAAATGAAGGACGACGGGAAGGGTGAAAGCTTGCGAAGACGAAAGCTCAGAGGAAAAGAAGCAAGGGAAATCTGTAGACTCAAATCGCAGACTGTAGACTCAAATCGCAGAAAAGAGGTAATAGAAGATTAATCAGGTATATATGTATATGTGTATGTATCTCTGAGGGAAACCGAAGCGTTTCCAACGAAAAGGCAATGGGCGGTAAAAGTGGCATTTATTACCGCCCCGATTTTCAAATTTCTGACCATTCACGTTTTAACACCTCATATCTGGGAAACCGCGTAAGCGGCGCAGCAGCTGAAAAGCTGAAAGGGCACTGCGCGTGTCGTCACGAGGAGAGAGAAAAGTCCAATCAGATTTGATACGCGTCAGGAACATACTAAACGACAAACTGCGTAGGAGGGTTGAAGGATCAGGGAGGTAAGGTTATTCTGCTCTGCTACTCTGCTCGGAAAATATCTTTTCTCGACCAGAGTGGGGGCAAAATGTTGGGCATAATAATACTAAAGCTGTACTCTTGCCGAACAGATTTAGTCCGGTGCCACGTGGCGCGGTGCCGAGCAAATTCACATAAGCCACTCAGTCACTTGCCGAGCACGTTCCGTTTGGACACGTGGCATCCCGCCGAACAACTGATTATTGGCACGAGGGTTCCACGTGAGTGATGTACGTGAGTACACGATTTAGAGTTAGTGCTCCAAAGAGTACCCTGAATCTCGACATCAATAAACAATGTATAACTACGTGGCTATAGCCGAGGAATCTAGTTTGCTCGGCATATACGTCGATGGCCAGTAAATGTCAAACTTAGGGCCCACAGCCTTTAAAGAAGGCTCATGACCATAAATGCATTTTAGTTAGGATTGAACTAGGTACTTGTCTCTGGAAATGTAACTAAATCGGTCTATCTCGTTACGATTCGGTGGCTGATGCGACAAGAAGACAGTATGACCCTGAAATTCAGGTTGTAATGCCGTGTTAAACCTCCAGAAGCATTAAATGAAAGGCACGGTGTATTTATGAGGGGTCTGAGGCATTAAATGAAGGGGAATGGCATTTAAAGCAAGAGTGTAAAAGTGGAACACGGCAGTGTGCGTAATGTCGAGTCATAGGTATGCTGTAATCATTACTCAAACCACTATATATGGGTATACAACTGAATCACGGAGGTAAGCTGACTAATGCCAACTTAAACTTTGACTCTTTTATTTCCATAAAAACTTCTTTGGAGCGACTTGCTGACTTAATCATCGGAGGGTTTTCCGGCCTGAGACCTCCTCTCCGGCCGTCACATTTCTTTCTGTCTTTGTTCGGCAGGTCGGCGATTGCATTTCCGGTTGGCGTGGTCAGCAGTTCCGGCGGTAATTTCTGCTGCCGAACATGTATAATTCTGGTTAACCTTAATAATGCGTTTATATTATCTGTCGTAACTTATATCCTCCCATGAATTGATAATACCTTTCCCAAAAACAAAAGAGTGAAAACGTTTTTGAATCATAACCGCTATGAATGATAGACAAAGTTATTTTTACCCAAAATTTAAGCAAAAAATTTAATTGCTTAAAAGTTATGACGATACTACTCCCAATAATATTTAGATAAAATTTTTAAAATTATTCAACTTATTCTGTGTTTCGCTTACTGAACGTTAAAAACCAGAAAAACTATAAAATCTCTTTATCTATCTATAAAAGTTACTTATAACTTAAAAAATTAAGTCTATTGCTTTTGGTTTATTAAATTATTTACATTTTTTTTTACTTATTATTATTTTTTCCATTCAGTGATTAATTACAAGCTTCATTATTTCCTTAATGACCTTGGATGTGCATGTTCCCATGCTGTATGGAACTTTGGTTATTAAACATCCTTCTCCATCAAAGCCCAACACTGTCAAATAGATGCTCTGGTCAAGCAATTAAAATCAGAAAGATGAAAGCAGGTAGTATTTCGGTTTTTTTTTTCGTTTTAAGGACGATTGCCTCAGATTTTGTGAGTTTGCTGTGAAAATTCAAGTAATTGTGAGAGTGCTGTTAATGAAACCGTAGGACTATTGTGCGGTTTCCAGGATGGTCTAAATATTTAAAACCGCAGACCCATGATGCGGTTGTTGCACCAAGCTGAAGAACTTCGAAGGATGTTGGTTGCCAAGGAAGAAACCGCAGACCAAAAACGCGGTTTTTTCTTTACAGACTTCTCATTAAAACCCTCCCCCCTCCGAGGCTCTCTTCCCCCCGAGGCTCTCTCTCTCGTCTGTGACGATAGCCCCGCACAGCTCACCGGTGACGACAGCCCGACCGACGACCGTCCGCATAGCTCACCGCAACAGCTCCTCTTCACTCCACTGATAAATTCTCTCACTTGAAAGGATAACCATGTCGTGGTTTTACCAAGCCTTTGTTTTCTGAAGCCTCTCTGTTCTGCAAAGTTCCGGATCCAGCAAGAACCGCGTCTTGCTTATGCGGTTTTTGACGTCAAGCATAAGAACCGCATTACCATTTCGCGGTTATACCCAAGAACCGCAAAACCATTTCACGGTCCTGCAACTTTTCCGCAGCCTGGAAACCGCACAATGAGAGTGCGGTTTCATTAACAGCATTTTCACAATTAATTGAATTTTCACAGCAAAACTACAAAATCTGAGGCAATCGACCTTAGAACGAAAAAAAAATCCTAGTATTTCTATGTGAATAACCTCTAATTAGTTAAACAACCAACTAATGCAAACAACTCTAAGAAGAAAAATATAGACATTCAAAGAACTATACATTTATTGTCCTTACATGTGTTATTATAGTCAAATTTAAGTTAAAAAAATTATATCAGCGTGACATGGCGACAAACATAAGAATCTCCATAATACCTCAAATACCCAAATTCCAGAAATTGACATAAAAATTTTCATAATATCCTAACAATTTCATGTGTAGATGGATTGATCCAAACAATTAACAAGAAATCAAAAATGAAAGCTAGACAATTTCGGCATTTCACTTCAGCATAATATACATGTTACTACATCTTCGAAATCAGAGAGCTATACCTCTGCGTAGATGATTAGAAACAATATCAACGTGTTGTCTACGACCCACGCAAGAAGAAATTTGAAAATTTTTATGCTTGTGGGAAGATGAATAACCGGGCATGCATTATACATATATATATGTATATGTATAGCCAGAAAACAGAGTCAGATGAACTCAACACAGACAGATAAACTCACATGGAGTAGATTCCTCCTACGAGCTAAGCAACTGCAATACTGAAAAGCCTGTACTTTCTCGGATCTCTGAAACTTCTTGTGGAGTCTCATCGGTCTGAAAAGCCGATCGAGGAGGGAATTTTGTTGGTATGAAATGTAGGGCGACGTTCTTTGCTATTTTGTTTCTGACTGATGACTAGGCGGGAGAGGTGGAAGGACGATTATATTCCTTTTTTTTAATATATTTTTTTATATCTTTTTAAATGAAAACTAAAATTACATTTACAAATGTAATTTTATTAATTTTTTATATTAATAGAATATTTGACTTTATTATTTTTGAAAAATTAATTAAATTGAATAAAATATATTTCATATTAATTTAATTAATTAGATTAGATAAATTAAATTATTCAATTCAATTAACTTATTTATTAAAATCATTTAATTTGATAAATATAAAATATATTAAATTATAATTTAATTATATTATTTATTAAAAATAATTGAATAAAATATATTTCATAATAATTGAATCATGATATTTATCAATAATAATTTAATAATATATATAATATTAATTAAATTAATTTTGTTATTTACTAAAAATAAAGTTATAATTATTATATCACTTAATTTAGTAAAAATAAAATATATTACTTATAATTTAATTATATTATTTATTAAAAATAATTGAATAAAATATATTTTATAATAATTTAAATAATTTAATTATGATATTTATAAAAAATAATTTAATAAAATATTTTACATAATTTAGATAACTAAATTAATTATATTATTTGGTATTTTTGTTTAATAAAATATTTTTAAAAAAATAATTCATTTTAATATTATTTAATAAAATATTTTAATAAAATAATTCATTTTAATGTAATGCAATAAAAATGGACAAAATGTTAAAATTGACAAAATATTTGTAAAAAAATAGTGAAAACATTTTTTTTTATGTTTTTTTGTTGAAGTTTTTATTTTTTTAGAAACAAAAAATAAAAATAAGTTTAACAAATATATTTTTGTTATTAGTTTTTTTTTAATCTGTAAATATTAAAAAAATAGTAAATATAAATATTATCGAACGGAACTTGGATAAACGAATTTAGACACAATAAATGAGTTTTGCGACAAATAATTTTCATCCTCGCTTGCCTTAAATTTGTTTATTTAATCAACGAATTTTAGTAAATACACTCTCTTTTGTGTAATAAACGAATTTGTTCTTATTTCAATAAATTCTTCCAAAATTTTCCCACTCTACATGTACTCTAAACAAGTTGCCTACTCAGATCATTTTTCTTCTCTCTCTCCCTCTCTTACATCGTTGGAGCTTAAGTAATTTACTTTATAGAATAATACATGAACAACTAAATAAAGGATCCCCACACATCTATATATAGTTATAAAATTTTTTGCCTTTGTATTTATTGTTATATTGATGGCAATCCTTTAAATTCTTTAATTTTTTTCCGTTAATCTAAATTATTTTACCTATCAAAAACTTAAAAAAAAAATCTTAGATTTATTTAAGTACTAGAATCTAAATTTAAGAGAAAAATTGAGACTCAGTTAATTATCTTTTTAAATCATAACAAAATTAGTACTTAAAAGATCTAAGCACGATTATGTATTTATACTAGAGCAAAAAAATTGAAATTTTGATGTTTTATATATGTTTGAATATATAATTTATCAATTGATTTAGCATAATAGAAACTACTAAATGTACTTAATTTTTTACTTTTCATACTCTATCTTCTCTTATAATAAATAATACTTTACTACTTTTTAATTTTTTGAGTGTGAAAAGTCAAAAATGCATGTAAGATTTTTGGTAAAATATTCCAAATTATATGACTTCTATATACATGAATCTAAAATTTCACCAACTTGGATGTATTTGTGCTTATACATTAACTTTTCCCATAATAACTTTAATGAAAAAGAATAATGTGAAATGAAAAAAACTAACAGAGGAGTGCATTTTGCTAACTAATAAAGGAATGCATTTTGTTTTTTCACTTTTTTGCACCTAGTGTATAGTGCAGGTGCTATGGATACTCTTAGGCAAATATTGCCTAAAGGAAGCAAGACACTACTAGTGATTTCCTAAAAAGAAGCATCAATCTTCTTCTCTTGTATAAAGGATTGTATTACAAAATCTCACGATTTTATTCACTCTATGAACCAAAACATCTTGGAAATCGGCTTTACCGTTGGAACAAGATTCAAATGAGATCGTGCCTGCAGTTTTGGATTATTTTCCATGTATACACCTATATATACTATACACATAAATTGTGTTTGAGATCTCTCTGTGTTCAAAATACTCCACTTAAGAAGCCCCTACAAGAAAGAAATCAAGTGGGTTAATTGACATGATGAGACAGAAAAAGAAGCTGACATAATAAGCTCGGAGGAGTCTCACCAAATTCCTGAGGTCTTTTTAGCTTGATTTCTGCAGTATTGACGGAAAAGGAAATGATCCAATCAGGATGAGAAGTTGGCTTTAAAAATGCTTCACAATTTATACATATGATTTCCAAAACTTGATGGCGTGTGTGTTACCTCGGCTTTCCTTCAAATGCATCATTGATTTCTTCGCCACTTGGTTTTTCAGGGAATGCTGACAAGATGACATACTTCTCCTTCCCTGACGGTTCATCCACCCTCTTGTATAATTCATACCCATATGGATAAGACATTCTGAAACCACAAGGTGCTAAATAATAAACATCTTCAAGGGGGAAAATTTATCAAGGTGTATTGCCCAGGAATGTAATATGGGCACCAGCCGTTTCTCAGTGAAGAACGTCATGAAGTGCACACAAGCTATATTCATCTTTGATATCTTCGTAGTTAACACCATGCAAAGTGTGCAAATTACAAAATTTGGAAATAAATCTTGATTTAAAAAAAAAAAAAAACAAGGATTGAATTTATTTTGGAAGTAGACGACCAAGAGCACAGGTTGGGCTAGCATTCCCCATATGCTGATTCATTGCTGTCCAAATCTTTTCATTACCTTCCTCACAATTAGACAGTTATTATAGAACTCTTTTAATCAGAAGGTTATTCAGGAGAATGAAAATACCAAGTCATCAATTTTTGTTGATCAAAACAATGTAGTAAAAGCCAAAGAGGAAATTAGAATCCTAGATCTGTTGATGTTGCAATACCGTTGCATTTTCAGCCCATCTCCTTCGTTGCATTTTTCATCCTGCTCTTCGATTGAATTTCCTTATCATTTACCAAATTTCAAGAATTTTTTTTTTTTTTTTTTTTGGAATTATGACAGAAAAAGTCCAGACTCTGAATGCAGAATGGACGACAGGAGAACTCAGATACATTTTCGTCGTCTATTTACAAAAGAATTGCATCTAAACATTAATAAGACTGGCAACAATTCACCTGAGGGCACCCATAATTGGGTATTGAGTTCCTGCATAATAGAGGAGCCGGAAGAAATAGCAATTCTCAAATGATGCAGCATATGCCAATCTCTTGTCTCGGCCCATGGTCTGGAGGACAGATGGCAGGGTCAGTACCAAAAGATGTCAATCAATATTTGTCAGCAAGGGCTCACTGGTTTTGTACTTACTTGCATTATACCACTGGAACTGGGTAAATCCTGATTATGAGAAAATTTAAGAGAGAATTAGTGAAACGAGTAGATAAATATGCACATGATATTTTAGCTGAATGTTGAATTGATGCCAAAAGGATCCTGCTTGAGGAATAGAACTAATCATACAACCAAAAAAATCTATAGATAAATTGTCTAATTGCTAAAAAATTGAACGAAAAGAAAGAAAGGGAAAAGTGATTACATGATATCAATGTTTTGATTCTAGAAAGCATAATTTATGTTTTTTGTTCTCCCTCTGAATAGAGTTTGAAGTGGAAATGGGCTCTTGCTTACTGTATATCCCCTATTTTTTTTTATTTGTTATCAAAACAAGTGTAAACACCTTTTTTTTTTGGCCTAAATTTTCTGCTTTACTGATATTTTCGCTGACCACAGAAAAAAAAAAAAAAAAAAGCCAAATCCGCTAGTTGAAAACACCTATTTTAGCCTAACATTTTCTGCTATTTTGATATTTTCACTGACCGAAGAAACAAACAGCCAACTCAGCTAGGTCCTTTACCATAATATTAGATGAACCAAGTTATTTGTTTGTTCTTTCCAAAACAACTGCAGCATATGTTACGGCTTTAAATTATTTTATTCTTATTTTTATTATCCCTGAAAAAGGTTAAAGGAATTGGAGATGATGACAGACTTTGGTTGGTGGCCTTGCTTTCTTTTTTAGGTTTTCCTTCCAAGGTAGCTACTGTTGGTCTAGTTACTTCTCTCCCAGTTTTATGTATGAGAGGTCTCCCCTTGATGCATAAAAGCTTGGACTGAAAAAAGGAACTAAGTTTTGGCCATGCTATAAGTAAATTATATGTTGGTCCACTTACAAAAGAAATTAAAGAACTCAACTCTTTTTTGAAGAGTAAGTAATAGAAGAGTCTTCTCTTGATAATACTTCTCTGGGAGTGTTGAGGCGATGTGGTGCCCCTTTCAAACTAATTTTCATGGTTGGTACCCTGATTATGCTACATAGTATGTTATGGGTTTGTTAGGAGTTAGGATTTGGTGAGGGAAAAAAAGTGAAGGGAAAAGAAAAACATAGAAGGTTGGGAAAATAGGAATAAAGCATAAAATCCTCGAGAACCACAGCAACAATGGATTCAGCCTAGGCATCGACAACAACAGGGACTCCAGCACCATGAGTGACAAGAGAAATGGAGTGGGTGTCGGGATTGATAAAGATGACGACATTGTTGATGCCACCAACATAGTCATTCGAGAATGGAATTTTTTTTTTTTTTTGGTTGCAATTTGTGAAATCAAATTGTTGATGTAGACATTGTATATCATACACAACTGCTGTATACTGTAATAAGAAATTAGGGGAGGTATCTGGGGCTAGTGATTGGTGGTGGTAGGAATTAGGCTGAGTCACAATAGTTATACAAGATGATAGAAGGCGGGGGGATGGGTGAAACAATCTGTAGTGGCGCTACAGGTGATTCACCTCGATCACCCATAACAATATTCAAAAGCAACTAACTATCATCGACGAACCAAAGCTTTGAATTTGACATGTGTGATAACCAAAACAGAGTAAATGCCTACTTGCCTCTAATTTCTCCAAAAAACTAGCCCAATTCAAACCAAAAGCCACCACAATCTCGCCCTCATTCAAAAATACAGAGAAAAACACAGTTGGATATCATCAAGCCAACAACGACCGATTTGAAGCTCAAAAAATTCAAGCGTACTGACTTTGAAGAGCAAGTACTTCTTACAACGTCCTGGAAACAAATGAACACTGTTGTCAACCTCAAAATTAGTGCCTGAAATAACAGAATCTGCTTTGAAAAGAATCTGCCATTCCTTTGCAAAGAAAAGCTAGGCTCTCAAGATCTGCTTCACCATCATTGCTGCAGTGGGAGTTCTCAGAGGACCTTTTTTTTTTTTAATCGATAATTTATACACAAATTGAGAGAATGCTGCCGAAAAAATAGTATTTCTGAAAATACAGTTAATGAAAACGCAGTATGATATCGCAGTTTTCAAATAGGCTGAAATTGCGATATGATTCCGCGGTTTATGGCCACAACACAGAATTGTTAGAATAGAGAAAAAAAAACGCTATATCATACCGCGTTTTCTCCCCTGGTTTCTTCCCCTATTCTGGAGATATAGCCCTCTTGAAACCCAGCTGTTAGAGTTGCATTTGGAGGTAATATTCTACTTAATCCCCAAATGGGTAGTTGAACCCTTTTCCTTGCAAGGTATAGAATAACTAAGGGTACTGGTCCTATTTCCTTTGGTTCTGCTATTGTGGTGACCAAGAAGAAGAAGCTCAACCAGCCATTGAGAATCACTTTTGTGGTTCCCAATCAGGATGGAGATTTTAGTCTGGTATAGGGGACACCTTCTCCATGATCTAGGGTAAGGGTCAAATGTAGACTGCGTTAAGCAGGGAGAGCACCTTTTTGGTTCCATCTATCCATATTCTTCCTTCTGGAATTCAAGCTTGATTGTTCTGTGTAGTCGATTTACTCAGTACCCTCCATTAACAGAGTTAAGTTGATGGAATGAACAGAAAATAGGCTCTGTAAAGCTGAGAAAACGCGGTATGATATAGCGTTTCTTGTTCTCTGCACCAACAACCGCGAAATGAGCTCGCATTTTCTGTGTTTTGGCCATAAACTACGGAATCGCCATAAAATGTAGAATCATAACGCGGTTTTAGCCTATTACAAAACCGCGGCATCATACCGCATTTTCATTAATTATACTTACCAAAATATTATTTTTTAAGCAGCATTCGCTCATTTTGTGTATAAATTATCAATTAAAAAAAAGTCTTCTCAGAGAGTGAATTAAAGAACAGGGGTAAAATAGGAAATTACTTAAAAGTTTTGGCTGACCTTATCATTCTCTGTTAGTACTGATGGCTTGATTAATGCAATGACTTATTCATTACAAACATTTTAAAATAAGAGAGGTCAATGTAAGGTTTTAATAATTGGGAGGTTCCTGTATTTAGTTTGATGTTAAGGGGAGACAGTGTAATTTACTCTAAAAATATGATAAAATACGAAATATGAATCAATGAAATTATTTTTAATTTCTCAAATCCCTTGCCTTTTCCCCTTCCATTTTTTATCACAAACCAAACAAGATAAGAGAATTTAAATTCCTATCTTCCCTCCCTCTCTCTTTTTGTTTTTTTTTTTCCTTGACAAATTCTTGATCTAAACACACTTCATTAAGAGAAAAGGAAAGATATAAGAATTCAGAATCACTTCTCATATTTGGTTTGTGATAAAAATGGAAGGA
Organism: Vitellaria paradoxa; assembly: GCA_019916065.1. Taxonomy (NCBI): domain Eukaryota; kingdom Viridiplantae; phylum Streptophyta; class Magnoliopsida; order Ericales; family Sapotaceae; genus Vitellaria; species Vitellaria paradoxa. Next base: position 50,666,523 of record CM034235.1, on the reverse strand, counting down.
AAAAAGTATGAGATTTAAGAGATTAAAAATAATTAAATTAGAAAATTAATTTATTGATAAACATCTTTTATTTTTTATATATTTAATCTATTCAACTATAAAATTATGCATTTGGTCATTTATATTTCTTTTCTATTTTGCCTACCCTTTTCTTTTCCCTCTCCAAATCCCCAATCCAAACACACCCTAAGGGAATACGTAGACTATATATTTGATACTATAACAAATATAGACTTCATTTATCCCAAAAAATTATAGGATCAATATAGATTGGTATATTATTTTATGTTCATTACCAGACAAAAAGGAAGGGTAATTATGTAAAATGGAAATACACATTTGACAATCTACACAAATATTTAGGTATTCAGGTTTGTTGAAAAAAATTCAGATAGAGAATATAAAGAAACAAAACCTTGAGCCTAGGATTGATAAGAATGACTGGACGGCTGCCAGCAGCATCAGTCATAGCTTTTAAATCCTACATTATTCAACACAATTTGTAAAATATAAGGCAAAATCAAAGCATGCCAAATGGGGGTGTTCTTACAAAGCATCATGAAATTGTCATTTTCAAATTCCTTACATCAATAATGCAATTTCCCACAGCATTTTGGGGAGCCACTAAAATAAAGATATCATCTTGTTTGCCAACCTCTTTTGCACCTGTGGAATAAATGATTTTGTTTTTTTTAAGGCATCAATAGGAGCACCAAACCAAGTGATTCATGAAATGAAAAATTCATAAAGTTTCCATTTAGCTATTCCTATTGTTGAAATAGCTTGATATTCATTGTTTAGTCTATTTTCTAACAATTTAAGCTTTTGGGATGGTATTAGACCTTAACCGATCCAAGGAAAAAAAAAAAAAAAAAACTGCAAAGTCTTTGGTAAAATTATCGACAGAATACACAAGCCTAGATGGCTAGCATTGCACAAGTATGAAGCTATGCCAAAGAATTCTACAAAAAGTTGGGTACACACCTAAGAACAATATATGTTCTGAAGAACATTAATCACTGGTAAAAGTAAGAAGGCTATCAGCGTGTCCAAAATAGGAGACTGACATGCACATCAAATGAAGCATAAGTTTGAAAACCAAAATTTAAAGGTTCTAGAGACCCAAACAAAATTAACTAGGAAAAACTAAAATCAAGTGTACTATCAGATTTACCCTTCTCATGTTTGCTAACATAATTTTTTGGAACATAAATTAACTAGTAGTTCAAATTTGTGCTTGAATTAGAGATAGACAAAAGTACATCTGCAAGTCAGAAAACTGTGAATGATTATATAAAAAGACCAATACCGATTGACCCTATGTTGACAAAGGTTCCCATGGCACCATAGTCACCCCAATCCATGAACTCCAATATCTTTCGAGTTCCAGCAAGCTGCAATGGCATCCCAGCAAGTGCCCCTTCTCCCATAGACCCTTGAACACAAACCTGAAAAAGCAAAATTCTGAACAACTCAATATGTATTAACTTCTTTAATAAGAATAGGAAACAGTAGGACTAGACCATAGCTGAAGCAATCTAGATGGATTTACCTTGATTCTCTTTCCATCATCGGCAAATGATAGAGCTAAAACTCGAACAAGTTCCATTAAAGTACCTATTCGATAAACATCCTGTGCATCATAAGATATGGTTAACCCTAAACAAATAATGGGGCAGTAATGAAAAAATTCCCTCACCATTTCTGGGTTCAGCTCGGGGATATTAATTTCCACCTGTCATTGTTGAAGCAGAATCCAATAAATAAAAACCAAACCATGGCCCTTACATATTCACAATTGAAGTTAAAAAGTGAGGGGAAAAAGAAATACTGCACAGAAATAGGAACTGTATCTGATGAATAAACATGGAAAGGTTGGTTCTCCTCCTCTCCCGAGTGGATAGGTAAGTCTAAGATGGTACAATACGACTCCTAGAAGGGATACTGCTTGTTTGAAAGCCATATCACCACACTAGAGCTTATAGGTAGTGTATGAAGTATGATCAATGACATGGCAGATACTACATTGTGGGGAAAGTGCATTTTATTGTTCTTGTTTGATTGAAATGCCTTTTCTTCAGAGGTTCCATGGTATAACATTCTAATAAACATGTGCTTAGCATATGCTGGACACCCATTCTCTGAAACTTCTGTAATTCATCAATAAATTTGAGATGGTTAAGCTGCCTAATTATTATTTATTTTCTCATTCATCAGATTATCATATCTCACACTTTTTTTTTTTTTTTGAAAGCATGTCCAAGCTCTTAAACCACTACCTTTACTAAATATTTAGGTCATATGAATGATCACCAATGCTTGTTTGGGGGCGAAAAAAAAGAAAAAAAAAGCATGATAGACTAGAATGACTTACAGTTCAAAATAAAAATATAATCCTTACTGTAAGGCCATAATATACTAATCTTTCTGTTGACTTACTAATTCGTCAACCAGAAGGGTGTTTAACAAAAACCTGACCTTTAATCGAGTTTTTCCATCGTTTACGGCCCTCTGTGTAGCTTGGAGCACATCATCATAAAAATATTCCCTGATTTCTCTAGAATGAGGAATATTATTCAATCTAGTAGGAATCCCTCTCCAAGCTTCCTGTGAAAGGTTAAAACAAAGAAAGAGGAGCAAATTGACAAACAACTAATTAAATTTCCATTTTCTGCTACTCCCATAGAAATGTAAGAACCAGAAATTTTGCAGAAATCGAAGATCAAAATAATAAGGTACCTGACTTGGAGATGCCTTGTGGCTCTCATGTTGAAGTGCCAAATTTCCTAGTACAGAAAAAATAAAAGATGAAATTTGAGTATACACAGAAGTCAAAATTTCTTATGACAACAATGGAAATTTCCAGTCACTGTTGTTATGTTCAAGTGAAAATACTGATCGTTAGCTATAATACGCAAAGATACAACAGAAATCCAAAATGCCCCATAGACTGTGCATGATATCAAAATAGCTAGAGCATATTAAGTACACTAAAAATATCATATATGTACTAATACTTTCATGTAAATAAAACAGGAAAGTGTTAAGATCATCAGGAACTTAATTCCTACGAAATCATCTAGGATAAGTGTCACCCAGAAAAAAAAAAGAATCTGTTATTAACTCAATTCCTGTTCTGTCTAAAAAAAGTTTTTTAGACAATTTCTGAGTACCTGAACAATAAATATAGTCTAAATGCAAAAAATTTCTAAAACAACCCACCTAATTTTGTTTTTACTTTCTTGTTTTGTGATTCAGATAATAAAGAGTCTATATCCCTGAAAATTACTTCTTTTTGACGATTTCCATCAATCTGCAAATTAGAACCAATGAAACAACTAAAAATCACTACAAAATTTGTTATTAAAAAAGGCCAAAAAATGAAAATAATTTACACAATTGATTATTCAAATACCTTTTTCATTATGTCCAAATAGGTTGATAAGATTGCTTCAGCATTTTGCTTGTATATTTGCAGACGTGACTTCACCTGTAAACAATCAATAAAATCCATGACTGGGGCAAAAGAAAGCAAAGACCTTATTTATTGGGTTATGCAATAAAATTAGCTCTTGAAGTTCAGAGCTGATAAGTGTGTGCGCGCTGGAGTCATTATTATTTTTTCTGTTTCAAGAAATTATTTTTTCTTTTCTTTCCGTTTTTTTCATATTTTTCCTGTTTTGAGAAATAATTTATCTCTGTCACAATTGTGATGTAATGGTAAAGCATATGGGTTGAACAAAATATTTGAAGTACCCAAATTAAAATTTAGAGAGAGAAATACGAACAATAATGCTCTATATTTGTAACACTGGGCAGGTTGCAAGCTATAGTCAAATGTTTGCATCATAAGAAAATAACACTGAATTTATGCTCGTGTACAATATGATATTGCACAAGTTTCAAACCAAAAACCTGGAAATATGGGGGAAATACATTTCAAGAATGGGAAGGATAGCACCGACATCGGTTTGTGCCAGGGTGCACAAGCAAGGAATGAAAGACAGAAATTATGCTCCTCTCTCAAGTATTAAAAGAATGCTCATTTCTGTTTGCTGTTTTTTCATAAGTTATCAACTTGAATGCTGTTCTATCATGTGTTGATTATAACAAGTATTAAAAGAATGCTCATTTCTGTTTGCTGTTTTTTCATAAGTTTATCAACTTGAATGCTGTTCTATCATGTGTTGATTATAACAAAGTGTATCTCTCTGCCGCAAAAATTAAAGCATTAAATTATAGTGTTATATCAAGAGTTTCTGGTTACATGCACAGTTATCCACTTGAGTCAACAAATGATAACTGAAATATTATGAATATTATTTTAGAATTTTTATAGTCATACCTTTTCCTCGGTGTCATCAGGACGAGTTACAAGCCTTTCTTTAATCTCCTCAGTCTCTGGGGGGAAATTTTTTACGTGGTAAATCTTCCCTGTTACCAGGTCCAACCGTCTACCAACGCATCTGTCGATTAGTGTTTCATCAGGAACCTGAGTATGAAGATAACACATCTATAAAAGCTCAATTCCATAAAATCTTTTACAAAAGAACAAAAGAGAGAGAGAAAAAAAAAAGGAAAGGAAAGGTAGATAAGGATTACAAAAGTTGAATGCCAATTAGAAGATTGATTTAAAAACTTTGCAAGATCATGTATTGCATAAGTGGAGCATATTATTAAAAATCTTTTACAAAAGCCAAAAACACAAAAGCAAATTTGAAAGTTTAGAAGTTTTGACTCACTATATTCTAAGGCAACGTTTGATTGGGGAGGATAAGATGATGGAGTAAAAGTAATACCATAGGATAATATATGAAATGGATATTATATGAGATTAATTTCTTATGTAGGATTATTTGTTTGGTATTTGGTTGGTGGGATATAGAGTTGGAGTGGGATAAGAGATATGATTTGACAAGAGATTTAAAAGAAGGTAATTTTGGACCTTTGATCTTACATCCATAGTTAAAATAGCTTGTAATGTAGTTTGGACCTTTGGATACTATGTTACATCCATGGATCCTATGTTACATCAAGTGGAAATAGGTTCTATGTTTGTCTCACATTAGAAGACCAGTTTTTCACTCATTTTATTTAAGGCAACCCACTTTTCCCGGTACTTGTATTAAAAGTGGTTTGGGTATAATCAAGTGTATTGCACCGTGCACGTGCTTGGAGCATTGTGGGGCTTTAGTGGTAGCACTTGGATAAGTGGTACATGTGAGTGTGATAATTAATTTAATTGGCTGTTTAAATTAAATTTATTTTTCCTATTTAAATTTGTAAAATCACCTGTTGTCCCAAAAGCTTAAGCTATTAAGCAATGGACCCAACAATATATATCAAGCTATTTCAACACTTCCTCTCATGTGCGACATTGATTTGCACATAGATTAGAGACAAGTAAACAAAATCAAATAAAGTATACCAACACAAGTAAACAGAGTGCACAATAATAAATGGGGAATTATAAGCCCATGACCTCCTGGAACAAGAACTCTGACACTATATTAAGTCATCGGTTGTTTAAAAAGCTTTAACTGTTAGGAAATAGGCCTAACAATATTTATCAAGCTATTTCAATCTCTCATGTGCGATCCTAATTCGCACATAGAGTAGAGACAAACGAATCAAAACAAACAATCTGCACTAACACAAGTAAACAAAGTGCACAATAATAAACGGGATATAGCAAGATTCAAACTCAGCATCTCCTGAAACTAGAGTATTGATACCATGTTAAGTCACCAATTATTTAAAAAGCTTCAATTGTTAGGAAATGGGCCCAATAATATATATCAAGCTATTTCAACAAAATTATTTCAATAATGATTCAACAACATTCAAATGTGATAACTAGTTAACAACAAATTTTTAGTTAATTCCAGTTAGACACTTTAACTTCTAAAAGTTCAAATTCAAGTGTCCTGAAATGTTTGAATATGGTGCCCTTTTGAATAGAACAAAAGTATCTGTTCAATTAAACAGCCATAGCTAGTGCCTTTCCAAACCCTATAATTGTTTAGAAAAGACTGGACTCATCAATCACAAAAAAAAAAACTCACACGATTCTACTGCAAATAAAATTCTGTCTGCAAACTTCAGGTTTTGTTGTATTCTGGAGGAGTCTCCATTGGTAAACTTCAACCACCTAGTGGGGGCGAATAACTTCTTAAAGATGGCGTCTACTAGATATGCCCCAAAGATGCACTACAATTCTGCTCTACTACGATTTCATCAACACTTGGCAGGAAACTAATTCAGGCATGGGGCATAAAATCCCAACCTGGATACCTAAAAATATATAAACACCAATCCCCCCTTTCATATCCTTCAAATGAACAAACCCCAAATGTACGATAGACTTCCAAACAAGTTAAATCAGGAAAAAATGTATTTCTGCTGTTATCAATGGTTACACCTGAAAATAACTTCCCTTATAAAGATTGATGAGATCAATAGTTTCTTATTCTCATATCTCTTAACTTCACCTTGAAAGATTGGTAAAGGGGTACACATGCAAATTTTCTATATTTTGACATATATCTCTTTTAAGTTTACAAGTAATTATAAGATTAACTCGTGGACATGCAGTAGAATGGTTTACAGACTTGCAAAAACTGATTCAAGGATATGAAGATAAATATAGAAACACAAGCTTCCAAAATTAATCCAAAGGTCAAACATGGTGAAACAATAGACTCTAATACTAGCTGTATTAAATATATAATTTCTTATAATGCTATCAGATACGGGCAGTACTTCTATAAAAAATAACTTGTTCAAAAGCTCTATGGTGGTCCTTGTGTCAAAATTTGTTGGTAGAACATAACAGATTTTGTTGGTTTCATACAATTTTTACAGGGCTGATGGAACCAACAGTAGAATAAATTTTTGAATGTATGGTGACATACATCTAATACAATATAAACATCTGGTCTGATCTTCAGCTTTTCCAGACTCTGTGCTTGGGAAAAGCTTCTTGGGTATCCATCAAGAAGCCATCCTTTCTCTTTTGCATCTTCTTGTGATAGTCTTCTTGTCACCATCTACAAAACGAATAGTTGATGCTTGTAACAGATAACAAGGGACATTTGGGGGGGCGGGGTATAGTAAAGAAGTTGGTGAAATAACTTCATACAGCTGTCACAATTTCATCTGGAACCAAACGACCTATGTTCATGTACTCTTTTGCTTTATTTCCAATTTCTGTTCCAGCTGCTACTTCAGAACGTAGAAGATCTCCAGTTGAGATATGCACCAACCCAAACTGGAAAACCAAGAGGATTGAGCCATGGATGGAGAATACACAAGATAGGAAACAGTTTCATAATAACATATAAGCACATGGAGCCAATTATGGTGAGAAGAGAAAACAAGAACTATATAATGTAGTGTAGGGCAAATCTATAACTTGTGTGGGATAACAAAAACAAATGCAGTTCTATGTATGGTTTTAAAAGCAATAATGGCCAGTATAATAGTAATGGAAAATAATGCCTGTAATGGGGAGCAACGGAAAAAAGGGGAGTGTAATAAGAACGGAGGGGTACGAAAACATTACGTAACGATAACGGCCGATTTTTAAAACTATGGTTCTATGGGAGTAATAACTACCAGGCAATTCAAGTCAAAATTATTAAACATATACGCAGTTGAGCATGGACATATATTTATCTAGAAGTTAATTGCAAGATAATTCACTTCCCGTATGCCTAGTCCCAACAAATAAAGATTTGGAGGAGACTTGATGGCTACTAGCTACAGCACATAAAATACCGGCTGTTAAAGGTTAACTGATATATTTTTGCATGAGATGTTTCTCCTATTTCCAATTAATAAGGCTCGAGATCCTCTGAGAACTAGGGTAAAGGAACACACATCACTCTAGGAAAGGAATTCATGTTTGAGCCTTCTTTCTTATCTTTGTTCCTAGCATGATTCCGCTAAACTTCCATCTCTTTGTGGATAACCCAAATTGCTTTAATATCAATGCAGGCAGAAATCCACCTCTTGTATGGCTTTAATAGAGTTTTCCAGTTCAGAAATAGGTGGTAATAGTAGAAGCACCAAAACGAATAAAAAATAACAACCAAACTCTGCTAGGTTTAACTTAAGAAAGATATGGCCACACCAGTTAGTGTCATCTTGACCTGTTCCATGCCATGTAAACTTTAATTGTCTCATTTTGACTAATTAATGAGAACCAAAACTAGAAGCTTGAATAAGAAATTTGAAAGTGCATCTTGTAACCTTTCAACCAACGTCATATGGTCTATCTGAATCACATGAACATTTTTAGCACAATGAGAATGCAATAAGAAATACTAATAAAAGACGAGGGGCAATTGGATCTAGTTTAAGTATGGCTCTTAGAACTTAAAAATCACACAAGCTTCCTTTTTTTTTTTTTAATTTAAATTTTTTTCCTGACCCCAGGGTTAGCAGCTTTTGGAGATCCAATCCACCATTGCAATGAGCTGAGGTTTCCATTTGAGTTGCCATATATTGGTTTAGCCACTTTTCACATTTTTCTCCGTTAGCACAACAAAAACCGAATGGGAAAAAAAAATTACTCAAAAAGTAATGCATGAGGATGTGGGGGGAAAAAGGCACTTATGCCAATATAACATGATAATGATGCTTTAAAGAATCCAACAAGAAACCCCAAGCTGTAGGACATGAATTTTTGTTTTCACGGACCTACTTCTTAAGCTCACCAAACTCCAGCCTACATGCCTATGCCTATGATATGAAGACTTACAGCAAGCATGTGGCCAATTCTTTCATAATACAAATAACTCTCTTCTAAAATAGTCTACAAACCCAGCTCCAAATGTACAAAATTGAAGAAAGCTACCAGAATCATGAAAAAGAAAAAAAAAAAAAAATAGTTCACCTTCTGAACAATCATTTCACATTGAGTCCCCTTCCCGGATGCTGGAGCCCCAGATATCATCACCTTCAAGGGCTCAGTTTGTGAACACATTACCTTCATTCCCTGTTAAGAAAGACAAAAAGAGGGAACAACTATGATCAAGGGGATCCTATTTGGAGAAAATTAAATTGACCTAATTTATCAATTTTGTCAACAATTTTCATCTTCCTAATCTTAATGATTGTAATGAAACACACCCAATTTACAACACAATCTTCGTCAGTGAAAATTTTTACACTCTCCACTATAGATAAACGATAAATATATACATATATAAATATATATATTAACACGGGTGTTTAATTGCGTTTGCGGATAACAAAAAGGAAAGGTCCTAACCTTGGATTTTGGGCTTGTCTTCGAGTAGGAGTGCTTGAAAAGATGAACAGATGAGAGATGAAGCAGGGGAAGAGGAGACGAGGCGATGGAAAGAGAAGACAGAGAAGAAGAAGATGAGAGAGAGGAGGAGAAAGTAGACAGAGAAGTGAGAGGTGGCGCAGAAGCGACATTGTTATTGCAGTAAATAGCAGTGGTTGAGTAGTGCAACATCGTTGTAGTTGCAGCAGAGAGCCCTTCCTCTTTGAGAGAGAAATTAAAATGAGAGGCAATGAGAGAGAGAGAGAGAGAGAGAGAGCCCTGAGAAATGAGAATGGCTTAAATTAACGGATAAACCGTCACCACAGATACACAATTATACACATACAGGAGTTTCACGTGTACGGCACGTGACTCTCGTCAATGGCCGTCCCATCTCTACACTCATGCGTTATCTGCGGGCCAGGGAGTGGGGTTTATGGGCTTGGACCTTTGCCCATTTGTACTTTGTAATCATAATTTTCTTTGATTGAATTCAAACTTGGGGGGTTAAGATTATGATTAAAAATTCAAACTTTTTGATAATCATTCCCTTTTCATCTTTTATTTTGGCCCGTTTGGCATACATCAATTTTTTTCTATAATTTTTTATATTTTCAATAAAAATTATCAAAAATTAATATATCAAACAAGCTCACAACTTACAATATCTATAAGGGAGAGGGGTTACCAACTTGATAAGTTCACATATAAAATTTTGAACAACCTACCTTAGGAAAATATTACTGAATAAAAAATATACTGAAAGTGAAATTAAAATAATATCCAATGTTGGTGTTATAATTAAAATATATTTTTATAAGTTTATTATTTTAAAGTGATAAACTTATAAGTATTTTACATCATTATAATTATTTTCTGCTTAAGATTTCTAGTTCATATTATTACTTCTTAGTGTGTGTTTTATATGGTGTAAAAAATTAAGGGAGTAAATTTATAAAAGTAATTATTAATATTGTAAATTTATAAAAGTAATTATTAATATTTTACTTCACAATTTTTAATCTCTTTTACTCCATTCGTTGACAAATTAACACTTGACACTTTGATAAAGAAAAATATTAACTAGTTTAATTTTTAATGAATAAACTAGCATAATTAAAAAGTATAATTTTAGAGGCAATATTTACCTACTTTTTAACCCCATACAAAATATACCCATAGTTTAACTCATTAACTTTGCTCCACAAATTTTTTATTTATAAATTATGATATATAAAAAATAAAATTATATTTCCATTTTAAATTTAGCCTCTCACACTTTATCACCTCTCACAATAAATAATACTTTTAGAATAAGAACCTAAATTTGGTGTGTTTGTAATAAGAATTTAAATAAAGAAAAGAAAAGTTGAGAGAATAAAATTAATTATATATACTCATTTTATGATTAAATAAATTAAAAAGAAAATTTCGACAAATACTTATTTCATTTTCGTCTTATTTTGACCAATCAAAAAAAAAAAATAACGATTTTCATTCGTCTTTTCTTTCCATGCACAATTTTTTATTCCAAATATAGTTCTAAAAGAAAACCAACACAATTCCCATGAGCTGTTTCATTTTTTAGGAGGATGTATAATTTGATGAATTGGAAATTCGCACTCGATCCAATAGCCTTTATGAGTAATATATAGGGTGAGTTTGGTTTGCAATAAAACTCCAAAAAATTTTATAAATTTCTATTAACTTTATATCACAACAATTTTTTTCTTTCATTGCACGTATTACGAATTCTCAATTTATCTTACTTCAAACTCACCCATAGAGTCTTGTATTGTAAATGCATTATACACTCTCTCGGTCAGAATTTAATAATCTTAAATATTTAGAGTTCCAAGATAAGAACTATCAAATTCTTAGACAACTAATAACATTTAAATTCAAACTAGACACGTATAAAATAAAATCTAAAAAAGTAGTATACATCTAAGATTTACACAATTGACAAATGTCCTTGAACCCAAATTTTAATTTTCAAAATAGGAGTTTTATTTGAATCTTTTGATTGTTTACATATGATACTTATGTGGGTATAACATATCTCAATATAAAAAACGTATAAAATAATAATATAATTTTATGATTTAAAAAGTATATATCTAATTTTTTTACACAAGATAATATATGTGACTAATATGGTAGTGAGATATACCAGTCATGTTATTTATCTCAACTACCGAAAGTGACTATCATCTACAATATAAGTAATGGCGGAGTCACATGGTGCTCAATGTAGGCAAAGGCTCACGCTGAATTTTTTTTTTAAATTATTTGATATAAAAAAATTATAAATATTTATAAAAAATTTTGGATGCATTTGGAGGCATATCTTTTAGTAACTTTTAGTATTTTTTTACTAAACTATTTTTAGCCTTTTTTTACAATTTTTGAGTATTTAGTAAAATTTTCAACAACTTTTAGCAATTTTAGTAACTTTTGACAACTTTTAGTAATTTTTGGTAATTTTTAACAACTTTTGTGTGTTTAGTAAAAATTTTGGTAACTTTTAAATAGAGCAAATTATTGTAACAGAGTAGAAAGTAGTAATGTATTTGACATCAATGTATAGTATTTTGTATTTTATCGTATTTTATGTATTTATTTAAAATTTAAAATTTTACACGTAATTTAGTCTACGCCGACTCAAATTCCAATGTACGCCACTGGATATAAGTGATTATCCATGTGTTTACTCACTTTTAACACTATTGCTCCAAATTTATGTGAATTTGATAAATTTTGTAGGAGGTTTATTTTATGTCAGAAGGAAAGGGTAATTTAGTTTACAAGATTCCCCAGTTACAAAATTTAAGAAAAATCAAATGTACACTATCTTTCTTCCACAAGCAAGAGAGAGAGGTTGATTTTATTTATTTTTTTGATGATGGTCAACTTGGGGAGACTTCTTAGACATGGCTCTGTTTGGAACATAACAAAATAAAATAAAATCTTATAAATCTCTACAAACACGAATTACGAGATAACAAATTTTAAATTTTTCACTCACTGTACGAATTACGAGACATTTACTTTTACAATTTTATTTTATTTTATACACTTTTATATAACTCTAAACACACCCATAATGGCCTCTGAAGGCCCAAAAAGAATCCCCGCTGGTTGTTATCATTTTAGGCCTGAAATGAACTAAAAGGACTTGGTGAATTTCAAGTTTCACACATAGGCCCAACTTCGTTCATCTCTAGGTCAATACAGGTCTGGGTCAAGGCCCAAGCAGCCATTTGATAGAATTAGGAAAAACAAAAATAGGAGATTCAATTGCTTTTTTTTTTTTTTTCATTTTTAATGATTGCAAGCTAATTGGATTCATATTTTTATTTGAAGCGATTCGCTCAAGGGATGCATTAATAAAAGAAAATCTCTAACTCATTTAGTCAAAGAATCAATTTCCTAACCCATGCATCTCCTGAAGTTGTCATTCCTAACCGTTTGAATGTGGTGGTTCCAAATTGTGGATTTAGAGAATAAAAAATTATTATTTGTCAAGACAAAAAAATAACTAATAATATGAAGTGGTCATTCTTAATTGTATATTCAGGGGTGAAGCTAACTTTTGTAGCAACATATTTAAAAAAAAACTTTGTAAAACTATCTGGATTCGCTATTGTCAATAGTGTATTAACGTTAAATTTAGTTTTCTGTATTACGATTTTAAAGTTTTCATAGAGCATCTGAATTTGTAACAACCTATGTTTTTATTAATATTATATTTAATTTTGATACTGAGTTTTTGACTTATTATTTATTTTGATGTGATTAATTGATGTATGAATTAACTTGGCTACTTGATTTTAGTTTGTGAGTTCTTTTGTCAGGTTGTAGGGAGTTGGTTTTGAATTTTTGCTAGTCGTGTGCACCATACTGATTTTTATATGCACAAAGCATTTACGTGCGTACGACATTCTATTTTCATGCGCATGGCATGCCCATGTGCGCAAGTAAATACCCTTTCTCGTGTGTATGCCATATCCAGCTTTTAACAGTTGCAAGTTACTTTTTTTTTTTTCCTAACTCGATGTCAATCCCAATATCTTGCCGCTAACCTATCCCCTCATTTTTTCCGTCTCTTATCCTTCAAGGTGAAGGAATGTAGTGTGTATATATATATATATATATATATATATAGATGAGAGTATTCGAGAAGTTTTTTCGAAATTGACCAAGGGATGAGAGTTGAGAGAGATGGGAGTGTTCTTCAAATTAATTCTTTCATTTCCTTTCATTGTGAAATTGGGAGCGAGAGGAGTTAGAATAGTTTTGGTGTAGTGTCAAGGCCTCAATGGTGGTAGTTTGATGACTGTTTTGAAGTTTCCCTCTTTTTGATGTTCGTCCATTTCATTTATTTATTTTTTCAACCAAGTAAGTTGAGGTAGGGAACATTAGCTTATATTATTTTTGTAGTATGTTGATGTATATGGCGGTATTGGTATTAATATATAAAATGAATTATGAATGATGATTGAATTGATATATGTATCTATATACATATAAATAGATTAAGGAAGAAGATGATGAATAGTGAAATGAGAAATGCTAAAATCTTTGTCGTAATTCGAAAGAGATGATTTAGAAAGTTTTAAATATCTATTTGGATTGAAAATAAAGTGTGATTTCTTAAAATATCGAATATTCCATAGACAAAATGTACGACTAGAAATTAATAATTATTGTTGAGAGGTTAATCCTATATTGTACTATGATATGATTTTTTTGGATTATAGTCGGTTCTACTTGAGTATATATAACAGATGTCTAACTAAGGGTGTAATCTGATTCCTTAATAAAAAGGTCAGTGGGTGTAACACGATTTTCTTGAGTTTTATACAATTGAAGGTGTAACATGGTTCTCCAAAATAGTTATGTTAGTATAAATGTTTGCTGTGAGCGGGAAACAGTGTAGTTGCTGACTCTACATATTTTACTAAGTGTCACCCTTCTTAAGATAAATTTGAGATCTCTCGAGATAAAATCTTTTTTTTTTTTTTTTAAGATAAATTTGGGAGTAGATGGAGAATAGCGATTTATTGGCCTTTCCACTTATATTTTATCTATTTTATTTTGTTGAGATTGTTGTATATTGTATTGTGCACTTAGGCATAAATACTTGTACACATATATATAGTCCTATGGGTGGTGATACCACACCTTACTTATCACAGGTGACTAATTGAGAGTTAGAAATAGTCACCTTGAGCTGAGTTGAAATTAAAGATTGACTTAAATATTTCAATTTTATTTTTTATTTTTTTGATATTTTACTTTTATTTGTGCGACTTAGAGTGTAAGTACTAAAACTAAATTTGTGGTATGGTTATTATATTATGAGACTTGTAATATTATCACAAATATCATTGTCGTTGTGTAAGCCTATAGATTAATTGTCAATCTGCAACCTTTGGTTTATTTATTTATTATTATTAATTTATGATAATTAGAGATGTGATTAGATACTCTGATTGATGACTAGATTTTAGAATAAGTTTTTATTTTATTCAAATTAGTTTTAATATTCCCGTGCTGTTTGTTCTAAACTACGAGGCTAGCCACCTCAGAGAAAAATCACCCAACTTGATTAAATAATTCATCATAACTCCTGTAACTCTCTAATTTCCTATTCCTTATTGTTTTTTTACCCAACTAGGCACATGGTAACATTGTATTTGTGGAGAAAGGGCAATTGGGATATGAATTGGGTCATTTAAATTAAATTGGGTCATAACCAAATGGATAAATAGGTTAGGTTTAATAAGGTGGAACAGTTTTGTTTAATTCCAAGTCAAATTGGCTCTGAAGTTTGAAATAAAATCCAACACTTCAAATTTAGCCTAAATCTCCGTTTAGACGAAATTACCCTATTAAATAAAATTAAACCAGGCCCACAAGTAAACTTTAAAATATTCAATTTAATTAAAAAAAAACTGAATTAAATTTAGTAATATACTAAATTGATACATAAATTATTCCAAATTTTGTCATTTAGATTTTAGTCCTAATTATTTGAATACTTAGATCAAGATACAAATTTTTGGATACATTTTTTTTTTACCAAAAATTGAAGCTAACTTCAATCCAAATAAAGATCTACTCCCCAGTTAACCAATTTTATACAAACAAATATGTTACAACCTCAAAACAATACTTGTATCAATCATTAATGACACCCATCATCCAATTAACAAAAACTCATCTCAACTGATATACAAACACATATATGCACTTTCATATGTTACCATCATCAATCTCCAACATAAACATTAAAATGATCTATAGATTTTAATAAAATGATTTAAACAACCCAAATGTGATTCTATTCACCTAAATATTGAAAAATAAAAAAATAAAAATACTTGGGGTGTTTGACAGACTAAAAATCTTAAAAAAATTTGTAACTTTTATTAACTTTTCTTTTTATAAACTTTTTCTAGTAAAATTTCGTTATGTATTACTTACATCAACTTTTTGTAAAAATTAATCATCCAAACACCTCCTCGACCTAAAGCTTGAACTTCAAAGTTACATGTTTGCTCACATGATAATGACCTCTCCAAATCTATAGAGCGTATACATGTAGAGGATGAAAAAAACTAACAAAACACTTCTTTCCCCCAACTCTCTTCCCTCCACCCCCAACAAACACGCACACACGTACACACACGGAATATTTGTATTTAGGGGGATCACCAGGGAAGAACGACGAAGGAGTATGTGGCCACCTACAGGCCCACACAATCAATTTGGGTTCAACGTGGCCCAAAAGAAAGTGATTTACGAAGCCCACGGTCATTACTCAAGTCCATAAATATTAGATATCAATAAAATTCTAAATTAAGACAAATTTGGGTACTGAGTGGTAGAAACTTTTTACTACTTTAGAAGATTCACACATTTCATTCATAGCATTTTTTGATTTGTTTCAGTATTTTTTATTTTGATTTTTAACTTTTTTAGTTTTTGTTTTATATATGTATTCTATATCAATAATCCAAAATATACACACATGCTATTTCAATTATCAACGCAATTAAATAAATTTATATTATCTGTTATTAACCTAAATTTGCCATCAAAAATAAATGGGGTTTTTGGAGGCCGGTTACTATTTATGAACTTATAAACATTTAAGTCATACCCAAAAATCTTATTGTGAATAAGTCACACTTGCAACAAAAGACCAAAAAGGATATCACGCGTTTTTCACTACATTTCAAAACTGCCAGTTTTATCCGAAAATAGTGCACACTTTACTCATAACTTCCGTGACTTTCCATCTTCTTTATAAAGCAAGTAAAACGGATTTTTGAAACAAAATCAAAACTGTTTGAGAAAAACCTAATTCCGCGACTTTCCATCTTCTTTACAAAATA
The DNA here is from genome assembly GCA_019916065.1 of Vitellaria paradoxa. Classification (NCBI taxonomy): domain Eukaryota; kingdom Viridiplantae; phylum Streptophyta; class Magnoliopsida; order Ericales; family Sapotaceae; genus Vitellaria; species Vitellaria paradoxa. The sequence goes on along the minus strand of CM034235.1, from coordinate 50,649,822 downwards.
AGCAAAACTGATTTTGGAAACAAAATCAAAACTATTAGGAAAACAGTACCACATAATAAAACAATACCGCATAAAAAATAATACCACATAATAAACCTTATCGCATAAAAACAGTACCGCATAAAAACAGTACCACATAATAAAACAGTACCGTATAAAAAAACAGTACCTCATTAAAACAGCACCATTCTTTGCATGATATAGTCATGCGGTACTGTTTTTGAACGAGCATGCATCCTAAAAAAAAACAGTACCGCAGACATGTGGTACTGTCACACATGCGGTACTGTCGGTCATGAGTCGTTTGATATGTGAACTATTTTTGTGTTTACATGTGATGTTTGCATGATAGAGTCGTGCGGGTTACTATTTTTGAACGAGCATGCATCCTAAAAAAAACAGTACCGCAGACATGTAGTACTGTCACAGATGCGGGTACTGTCGGTTATTCGTTTGATATGTGAACTATTTTATGTTTACATGTGATGTTTGCATGATAGAGTCATGCAGTACTGTTTTTGAACGAGCATGCATCCTAAAAAAAAACAGTACCGCAGACATGTGGTACTGTCACACATGCGGTACTGTCGGTCATTCGTTTGATATGTGAACTATTTTTGTGTTTACATGTGATATTTGCATGATAGAGTCGTGCGGTACTGTTTTTGAACGAGCATGCATCCTAAAAAAAACAGTACCCGCAGACATGTGGTACTGTCACACATGCGGTACTGTCGGTTATTCGTTTGATATGTGAACTATTTTTGTGTTTACATGTGATGTTTGCATGATAGAGGTCGTGCGGTACTGTTTTGAACGGCATGCATCCTAAAAAAAAACAGTACCGCAGGACATGTGGTACTGTCACACATGCGGTACTGTCGGTTATTCGTTTGATATGTGAACTATTTTTGTGTTTACATGTGATGTTTGCATGATAGAGTCGTGCGGTACTGTTTTGAACGAGCATGCATCCTAAAAAAAACAGTACCGCAGACATGTGGTACTGTCACACATGCGGTACTGTCGGTTATTCGTTTGATATGCGAACTATTTTTGTGTTTACATATGATGTTTGCATGATATAGTCATGTGGTACTGTCGGTTATTCGTTTGATATGTGAACTATTTTTGTGTTTACATGTGATGTTTGCATGATAGAGTCATGCGGTACTGTTTTTGAACGAGCTTGCATCCTGAAAAAAACAGTACAAAAACAGTACCGCAGACACATGCGGTACTGTCGGTCATTTCGTTTGATATGTGAACTATTTTTGTGTTTACATGTGATGTTTGCATGATAGAGTCGTGCGGTACTGTTTTTGAACGAGCATGCCATCCTAAAAAAAATAGTACCGCAGACATGTGATACTGTCATACATGCGGTACTGTCGATTATTCGTTTGATATGTGAACTATTTTTTGTATTTACATATGATGTTTGTATGATAGAGTCATGCGGTACTGTTTTTGAACGCGGTACTGTTTTTGAACGAGCAGCATCCTAAAAAAAACAGTACCGCAGTCATGTGTTTAAATACGTAATCCAAATCTGTATATATTCATTCGATCGACGTTAATCTCACAGCACAAACTCGCGTAATCCGTCTGTATTCCTTCGTATATAATCCTTTAACAGATTTTTATCTCACTATATGTTCACCGCAATTGATAAGGAATGAAACAAAAACGGAAAACGTGATTTTCGGTTCCATAATTTTCGGCAACTCCATCTCAGTTAATTATAGAAAAAGGGCATTTAAGTCATATTATAAATTATATTCAAAACAAACTCGTGGGACCCACTCAAAGTATGACTTAAATACAAATCTTTTCACATTAATGTGACTTAAAAGTAATCTTTTTTTTTGAGTGTGACTAATAACTTTAAAAGATTACCAAGTATGACTTGGATACAATTTTCCGAAAATAAACCTACACTTGAGTGCAGGGCTAAAGGACTGCTAATTGATTCTTAAATATGATTGTCACATATTCTTAAAAGTTATCAATATGATTGTTATACGTATCCATATTATTGTTACATGTATCCATATTGATGTATACTTAATTAAAGAGCCTCAACTTTTGACTATTGTGAGGGGAGAGCGATCGTCCGACTGTGCCGCACCTTTTACTCTCGCACCTGAAATCATTGTGAATTGTCACCATATAGAGGGTGTAGTTTCCTTGACTCGAACCCCTCTTCTTTAAGTTTTAAATTAAGGGTTGAGTTGGTACCCATGACTGTCTTAGTTAGTTTAGGTGGCCCTGGGTACTCACTCACCCCTACATTAATACTTAAAAGATAGGGAGTTCGAGTTGGGGGAGGCAAACTCTCTATAGGGTGACAAATTCACAATTTTCAAGTCAAGGGAGGCACACTCTCTATAGGGCGACAAATTCACAATTTTTTCGAGCGTGAGAGTAGAAATGCAGGTTACTGTCAAACGATCGCTTCCCGTGATCAAAAAAACTCCCTCACAAAGGCGCATTCTCTATAGGGTGACAACGTCAAATTTTTTTTTGGTGTGAGAGTAGAAAGGCGGGTTACAGTCAGATGATCGCTCCTTGCGATCACAAAAACTTCCTCACAACTAGAATATGCAATTGATTCCAATATCGATTCTACTGTTGAGAATCAATGGTAGTTGGAATGAGAAGTAATTTCGTAACATACGCATTCATTAATTTTTTAATTTCATTAATTTTAGTTTTATAAAATTTTATTTTTTTATCATAATTCAAATAAAAGAATAAATTTTAAATTCCTATCCTGTTCTTTTTCCTTCAACAAATTTTAATTCAATATAAATTCCCATTCGTCTTGTATACTTGTTCGATACAACTAACACACATTTTTTTTTTAAGTGAATAACACTTTGTCTGGATAGGAAAATATAAAAAATAAAAACATTAATTGACCATTAATAGCTAAATTTTTAATTTTTTTAATTTTAAAATTTCATGTCTTTTTCCTATAATTGTCAACCAAAATCAAACAAGAGAATTAATGATTTTTACTATTTATTTTTGTTTTGAAAAATTTTGTAACTTTTTTTTGTGGGTTTAGATGGGATAATTTTGTTTAAGCTAATTATAGTGCTTTCTTCTACAAATCCTTAATTTAAACACACTTTTATTTGATTTACTTTGTTTTGAAATTCTCAAACATTTTTTTTCTTTTTTTTTTTGAATTGGGTAATTTTGTTCAAGGCAAATTATAGGGTTTTAGCATGTAGGAAATGAACAGATGACCAATGCTAACGTAAGGGCGCTATACAATTAACACCGTTGTTTATCTTTCGCTTCAATAGTACTATTTATCATGTGGAAGAAAACAAAAATGTGGATGTCAAATTAAAAAAAAAAAAAAAGATTTAACCTTGAGAGAATCACTCTCTAGGTCAAACTCCTAGAGAGTGAATCTCTTTTGGTTTGTGCCACACATACCGGCCCCTCAACATGTATAGCGGTAAATCGTGAACTCGCATAGCGGCGGGGAGTCGGACCCACACCTAAGAACTGGATACGGTTCGTCCAGCCAAGGAGGCCCGTCCTACCAACCTTTACTACGCTTTGCGCCCGGGAGGCTGGCCCCAAGTTTTGCTAGAGAGGAGACTTGAACTTGAGATCTGGGGTGGTAAGCCCCTAAGTCCCAGTTCAAGACCATCCCATCTAACCACTTGGAGTTAATGTGGATGTCAAATAGATTACTAATTTCCTGAATTATAAAATCAAAGGTTTACAGATAGGACGCCGCCTGGTGGAGGCCACCCTCAGAATTTTCAAAATTTGTAACTACTTCATAATTTTATAATATTTAAAAAACAAAATTGAATATCAAGGGTCAACCCACCTTAAAATTTAAGAAATTTACCTGTCAAATAAAAGAGAGATTCGCTCCAGGCAAAGAAGGGAATCCCCAACTTGGGGTCACAATTTTAACTCGCCTCCACAAGTATTCGTCCGACCCAATTCAATAAGTACAGTTATTTTTAATTTGATTAGTAATGAGATGAGTCGAGGCATAAAAAAAAATAATTATAGTATTCGGATATGGGAATGATAAATGTAGTGTACTTAACGAGTATTACTGGAACTTATTTGATTACCACGATTATAAGGTACTTGATGAATATTACCCGATTATTGTCCAAATTAACCGCACCAATTACTCATTTATTAAATTTTCAGTGGGTATTACTTGATTATTCATTTAAATTATTCTATTACCAGCCTAAATTATTGGATACCCAAATTTATGCAAATAATACCATCACTTTGGATGCTAAATTATATATAGTATCATGATCAAAGAATGGAGTTTATTTAATTAATACTAAATAACTCAAGATTCTAATACCAAATAATTTATTTTAAACTTAGAATTTGGTTTTTGATGTAACAAATGAACATTTTTTTAACTTAATTATAGTAGAAATTTAAGACGAGAACAAATATGAGATTTTTTAAAATTTTATTTATACAAAAATAATATAATAAATTTTACTAAATAAAAATATTTAAAAACTTTTATTGATAGATAATTTTTTAGTCTTTTAAGACGTAGAATTATTTATACAGTTATTTATTCAAAAATTTTTTTAATCATTATACTTGATCCAATCGCCTCATATTAGAAGACAATGGGTACCCGAATACCCAATGAGTATCCGATTATCCGATAAATTAAGAGATGGTAGTTAGTTAAAAATAGCTTTCAGATACCCACCTAGTCTGGGTATTTTTTTTTTAACCTGATAGATTCAAAGACGGTATAGGCAATACTTAACTCTAATTCGATTTATTGCCATCCCTATCCCCAACCCATTCAACCAAGGAATGAATTCTATAGCCAATGCACCTTTTAAAGTCGTCATTCCTAATTCTAATTGAGTAGTAGTGGTGCACACTTCTTTCATATTACAGGTGAACTCACGAGATCAAAGTACAGTCACTCAAAATTGAGATGAGACTAATGATTTTAACCCAGCATGTTATTTATTTTTTTTATTTGGATTATTGAATTATTATTTGTGCGATCTCGGGAATAGGTCTCAATTGGGATTTAGATATATATTATTAAGATGGGGAAGTATATTATGGTCATGTAGGCCTTGATGTTGTCACTGAAGTATGACTTTTAATTTAATTAAGATGTTTATTATTATTTAAATTTAATATAAAAATGAGAGATGATGATAAATGCTTTGATTGATGTTCATCGATTGCACTTAATTTGGAATAGATTTTAATTGATTTTGTTAGTTATCATATTCTTGTACAACGTATCTTAAACTATGAGGTTAAGGGTGACACATTATTTGATAAAAACATATAGCGAAATTTTTGTCCTGATACCACGAAGCATTGATGCTATTAATATTTTTGGAAATTTTCTAGAATTTACATATTCTAGTGAGATTTGATCTTTCGTTGTAAATTACAATTCTAAAGCTTACATCAAAATTTTATTTTATTTTATTTTATTTTATTTTATATCATGTCAATTATTACCAAGGATGCGCAACCCTAATTTGTGTAAGATTAAAATTTGTGAAGTTGGCCTTAAGGTATTTAGAATTAAAAGAAAAAAAAGAAAAAAAATTATGAGGTTATTCTAGTTATACTTGATTCATCTCTAATAATTCATTTCCTCATATGTATTTTTGGGTGATAGCACATTTAACTAATTTAGTTTATTTTTTTTTTTTTTGGTTGTTCTTAGTCACATAATTGTGTACTTCCATAAGTGAGAAAAATTGTCTTCGCCTTTAATTTTTTGGTTGTTCTCAGTCACATAATTGTATACTTCCGTAAGTGAGAAAAATTGTCTTCGCCATTAATATTATCCTTCTTGATTGGGGAAACTTACGTTGTGTATGAGGAACAAAAAAAAAAAAAAAAAATAATTAGTAGCTTAACTAACTATCAGCTACTAACTTTTTAATTTTTTTTTTAAAACAATCAATTTATCTTATTATATTTTAAATTTCGTTTAAATCTTAAAGATAAAAATATCAAATTAAGAAAAAATTAAAAAATTAACTACTAAAAAATTAGATTTTTTTTCTCTTTTTAAACACAGAAAAGCTAACTTTTTCTTCTTAAACTCAACTTTAGGCTGAGTTCGATCAGGTAATAAATTAGCTTTTTTGTATTTGAAAAAGAAAAAGTTAGATATTTAGTGGCTAACTTTTTACCTTTTTATTAGTTTGACATTTTTTCCTTCATAATTTAAAATAAATTTAAAATATAAAAAGAATAGTTTTGATCATTTTAAAAAAAAATAAAAAACCTGAGTATCTAAAAATTAGCAATTGTCAAACGGAGACTTATTATTTCTTCGAAAAAAAATCCAATTGGAGGAAATTATACATACATGCATACATATATATATATATATATATATAGTCCAGATTCATCTCCCATGAGCTGAACCTCTATTTTGAAGACAAATCAATGTTGACTTTGCCCTAATAAGTTCACAATTACGAACGTGTTATATTAGAATTGTCTTTGGTCGGCATTAGATGCATGGATGGCAGTGAGACTACATAATATTAGCATTAAATGGATGACAGTGAGACTACATATATATAATAACACGAGATTGGGATGTCTCGGAAGAGAAAATTCTACCCGATCGAAGTGTGATGGTGTTCTGTACCATATCGGAAATTAAATACGATTTGAAAATATGTAAACATGACCATAATTGAAAACAAAGATGGGCAGAATTAATGACTAATTAATAAAATTGGTTTGGTCGATAAATTTAGTTATACTACTCAAAATGGTTACGCCAACGGTGAGGATAAACTACTATGCTACGCCGTTAGTCTTACGCAAAATAAATTTATTTTATTAGTTTAAAGTTTTATTTGGTATAATAACCACAAAACCCCATTTGGTAGCTAGTCATTTCCCTCTCAAACTTTCCAACTCCTTGAAAATCATCCTTGTGATGGTTTAATTTACTAAGGAATTCACTATAAGATATTAGTCCATTTGGATGCATGAAAAGAGAATTGAAAATTTTTTTATTTTTTATTTTTCTTATTTTTTTTTCTATTTGGATAGTAATAGGAAGAGAGATATTAAAAAAAAAAAAAAAACTATTTAGTTTGAAAATTTTTGATGAAGGAAAAGTGAAGTATATATTACTTTTTACAATTTTATTCTTACAAAATTTGATGAAAGGGAAGTGAAGTCTCTATTAAAAAGGCATAATTTGAATTTATTAATTAATAATTAAAACTAAAAAATTTCACGCCCTTTCATCTCATTTTTGGAGGAAGGAAAGTTCATGCATTGCTTGATTGTATATACTCCTTTTAAACTTCCACTTTTCTTCCTTTTCAAACTCTTCAATCCCCTCCCAACTCGTCCATCTAAATGACTTAGAATTTAGTGATGATTTTTCATAACTAATAGTTAGAGACAACAATTCTATACATGATATGAAAACACAGACATGAAAATTTTCAACACGAACACGAGATTACTAAAAGAAAATATGAACATATTAGATGTGAGGATTTTAACTTGACATTGAAACAATTTGATTATATTTTGTACCACACCCCCAACTTAATTGTCCAATACTAATGGCATGATAAAATGAAAAACTAATTTAAACTAAAATAAAACGTAACTATTTCAATGTCAAGTCAAACCAATGAGTAGCAACCATACATCACCATTCGAGTTAACTTATACACTCATTTATAATGCATAATGCAGAACTCTATCACATTATTATTCATTCTTATATTAAAAAAATAAGATACAGTTCATATGTCGATATCTTAACAACAAATACATATCGCAAGTGGTAAGCTAATTAATACATCTCAAATAAAATCATAATACAAAGTTTAAATTCAAGACTCACATCCTAGGGCTCACAAATAAAAGTGCAATTATATATATATATATATATATATAGGATTTATCAATCAAACCAATGGTATCAACTCAACTTCGTATGACTACTTTTAACTTGTGAGGACTCATTTGTGACAAAGGAAGGGTAAACTCAACAACTTATTAGATAAAACTGTGCAAGTGTGCATTTAGTGTACATATACAACAGTACACAATATAAATATGCATCTATATCAACACAACATATATAAATGAATGACAATCTTCTAGTTTTAATATATATACATACATACAAATGGGGATGCAAATGCCATGGTTATACAACTCTAACTTCCAACTATCCCTAATTTTATTGTGGGGTGGGTAACACTTATCTAAGTACATGAAATCACTAATCACAAGTTTTTTTGGACAATTAACTATCCATGCAAAGCCACCAATCACACCATTTTAATCTAATTAACTGCAAAGCAACAATTCACGAGTGCATCTTATCTTAAAAAGGATAATAATCACATGGTCAGCTCTCAACTGCATTTTTATTGTATCTTATCACAATAGGCATCTGCCTGCAAACAAGCATTGATTTGTATTTTGGTAAAATCACAATTGTAATATCTCAATTAACATCTCATTCCAATGATCAATTTTAAAGTCATATATATTAGTTAGGGATCATCTGGTACGTTAAAATACTCATTTTGTTATTTTTCAAGAAAACGAATCTCATCCATAGATTTGATTGTACTCACTAAAGGTGCACGAAAAAACCGACCAACCTAAAAATCGAACCAATCCGATCATTTTGATTCGAGTTGATTCGGGTTTATATAATTTTCGGTTTAGTTCTGGGTTAAAAAATTAACAAATTGATATTTTCGGTACAGTTCTCATGTTGAGTATCTCTCAATCCGAACTGACCTGGACTCAAACTGAAAATAATCCGACCCGAATTAACTTGAAAAAATATAATAATATATAAATATTATATAATATTATGAAGATAAATAATATTAAGATTTAGGGTTTGTTGAGATAACCCAAAATATCAAAACTTCAAAATGATTGCCCATATGTAACTTGTGTTATAAGACATTATTCATTTTAGCTTTTGACAAGGTAGTTTCAGGCCAAAAAAACAATTATCTTTCATTTAGTAAACGACTTATGTACTTGTTCAATACCTTTAAATTGTACTAATTCTCTTTTTCACCTCTATATGTTGCCAATCCTTTTTCCTTATCATTTTTTGTTTATATCTGAGGGGTTTTATGGAGTGGAGGGATCAGGGGTTTGATTTTGAGTTACTTCTGAACAATGTTTTAATAATAAAACTTTTCATGCACAAGATATGGCAAAACCACTAGAAACGAGCAGACATTTTTTTATAACTTAGTTATGTAGCCTTTTTGTTTGTGCACAATACAAGACTTATTTACTATAATAGGCTAGGGAGCAATGCATACTAAAAGAACACACCAAAAACAAGCACCAAAAATTGGACCTGACCCAACTCAAAGTGAGTTAAACTGAAAATAGACTCGACCCAAATAGAACCGAAAACCGAACTAAGTCAACCCAATATTTTTTATTCGATTTGGTTTGGTTTCAAATTAAAATCGGTTCAGTTTTGAGTCCAAATTTAAATAACTAAAAAAATTAGTTCGGTTCTAAATTAAATATGAACTCCAACCAAACCGACCTATGCACATCCTAAGTACCCATAGTACAACAATGCATTTAAAATGAGACTATTTTAATTACTCATAATAACCGAATGACGCAATCTCAATCCCGTACACATAGTATGCTTAATCGTATTTGACAATAGATAAATAAACTTCAATGTAAAACACATTTTGGGGTTGTTTGGAGTAAGAAAAAATGAGATAAATTGAGATAAATTGTGGTTTGGGAAGATTTCGTAATGCGTGCAGTGAGAGAAAAAAGTTGATGTGATATAAAATTAACAGAGATTTATAGAGATTTTTGGAGATTTTCAGCAAAAAATGGCAAACCAAACGGGCCCTTTATAACCCTGAGTTTCATGTAGAATCTCACTTTAGGGCGTGGCTATTTGATTGTAACAATTAAAGGTCTGGAAATTTAATTTGTTATAATTTAAGGCCTTTATGAACGGACATTAACAATTGATTGTTAAGTGAGATGAAAAATAATAATTTTTTCTATAACTTTTTTAACTGGAACAATTAAGGACATAAGGATTTAATTTTGTGTAGTCTAGACATGAGGATTTAATTTTGTGTAGTCTAAGGCTTGAGGATTGGAGTTTTTTTTTGTTAGTTGATACCTATTTTGTATAATATCTATTAGCATATTTTTTTATTTCATATAATATTTATTAATATAAATGTTTATTATTTATTGATATATGCTTATTTAAAGAAGAAAAAATATTTTTTTTTATTTATGAAAACGACTAATAAAAAAATTAGATAAAATGAATTCAACTTTGTCAATTGATAGTGTGGTAAACATTAGTACTTAATACGGGTAAAACAATATAAATCAAAACCAGTGACTATCACGGCCCTATATATATATATATATATAAGGGGTTTGTATCGTTAAGCCACCGTTTGATAATATTTTTTTTCCTGTTTATGTAATCAAAATTTTATAAACTTATAATAGAAACATGTTTATTTAATGTGTTTATGATTTTTGTTTCTAAAAAAATAAAAAATTAAACAGAAAAATGTAAAAAAATATTTTTATTCTATTTTTTCTGTTACAAACATTTTATCAAATTTAACACTTTTTTTCATTTTAGTTGCATCTTTTTAAAATGAAGTAGATAATTAAATTAAATTAATTTTCTAAATTAATATGTAATATATTTTATTAATTTATTTTTAATAAATAATTAAATTAATTAATAAGAAATATATATTATTAAATTATAATTTAATAAATAATAAAATTAATTTAACTAAAATTAAATATATTTTATTAAATTATTCTTAATAAATATCATAATCAAATTAATTAATTTAATAATTAATTTATTTAATATGAAATATAGTTTGTTAAATTATTTTTGATAAATCTCATAATTAAATTATCTAAATTATTATGAAATATATATTATTCAATTATTTTTAGTAAATAATATAATTAAATTATAATTAATATATTTTATATTTAGTAGATTAAATGATATAATAGTTATATTTTATTCACTTGTTTTTAATAAATAATATAATTAAATTAAATTAATATGAAATATATTTATTAAATTCAATTATCTTTTTAGAAACTAATAAAATTAAATATTCTATAAAAATAAAATTTAGTAATTGTAAACAATATTGCATTTTGAAATACAATTTCAGTTTTCAAAAAAAAAAAAAAAAGAAGAAGAACACAGAAAACAAAAAAAACAATATAAATAGATAAACATAAATAAAAAAAATGACATCGTTAACAAACAACCCTAAATAATTTGTATTTGTAGAGCGTTTGACATGCTTTCTCAGTTGAAAATAAATATATTTTAAAAAAATATTGCATAAAATGAGCATAAACTAGTAAATATTATGAAAGAAATATATATTAATAAATATCGCACAAAATAAGAATGTATTAATAAATATTATACATATATTAATAATTATTATACAAAATAAAATATATCTATATAATAAAACACAAAAAATTAAAAAATGTCACTCTTATAAAATAAAATCCAAAGGTTGAAATTGAGTTTTAGTTTTGAACGAATAACTGAGATCTTTTACAAGTTACAGTTTTTTTCAAACTTCTGCCGAAATTTGGGCTCACTTCGCATTCTAATAAACCATTGAATTGAATTTAATGATGATATCTGAGAAGTTGAATTGAAAAAGATAGAAATTTTGAGCTTTTGAAAAAGAAATTTATTTTGAATTTTTGAGAAGGAAAAATGTGTTATAATATATTTTAATTTCAAATGCGTGTATATTTAATTTTAGTTGATCAGTGCCTTAGAAACTGGTTATTTGCTAATTATTCAAAATAAACAAATATTAACAAAAAAAACTTCAATCCTTGAGCCCTAAATTGCGATAAATTAATATTCAAAACCTTAATTGTTACAATTAAAAGGTTTTAGAAAAATTACTATTTTTCCTCTCACTTTATGGTTAATTGTAGAAGAATATTCATGGAAACCCTAAACTACAGCAAATAAAATTCTTAAACCCTTAATTATTACAACTAAAAAATCTAACCCTAAGATGGGATTCAGTATAAAAATCAGATGTGCAAAATGTATTTTACCCTAAACCACATCACAATGTGTAGAAGCATGTTATATTCAAAATATTAACCAAACATCATTCCTAATCTCAGTGAACGAACCAAATCACGTTGGATATACATAAGTCGATCTTGATCGCATTATTGAATCACCAAAAATATTTAGTGATAAAATTTTATATTATAATAAAAGTTTTTCATAGACAAAACCCTCATTTCTTATAATAAAAGATAGGACAAGTAATTTCCAAACACATTTAAAATGAGTTTTGCATTTCTATGTCCATGGGGGCAACATTTTTGAGTTGATTGCATGTATTCGGCAAGTATTCAACGTTTAACTAAACCGCAGTACTGTCCAAACACGTACAGTTGCTTAATTTATTCTTAGTTTTGACTAGTTTAATTATTACTTTATTAGCAACGGGCTGGTGGAATTTTCTGGTCTTGACTTAGTTAAACGACTCTTTCAACGTTAACGTACGACACGGTTACTAACAACCGTAAAAATATGATTAATTGAATAATACGTACAAATTAAGTTATAACGTTGCATTTAATTCTTTCAAGACCCTCAATTGAATGCTGCAATGCAACTTTTCACTTGAATACGTCAAACTATATGAAAAAAATATGATTAATTGAATAATACATACAATTTAAGTTGTAACGTCGCATTTAATTCTATCAAATTCCTGAATTGAAATGCTGCAATGCAATTTTTCACTTGAACACGTCAAACTATATGGATTATTTTTTTTGTCCTTGGGTGAGGAATTTATTTTTACTGTGAACTATCTAATTTTGATCCAATGATTCATAAGACTGATGTCACGGGACTAATATCACAATTTATATTGGTCTCTCATCTTTCAAACTATATTCAAGGATAAGAAAGATAGTTATTTAGATAAAAATTTAGATAAGAAAGATATTTATTTGGATAACAATTTACTCCATGTTTTCGATACACTATTAAGTTGTCTCTCTTGAACATAGCACCTGTGAATAGAGAAAACAACCAAAGAAAAACAATCAAAGAAAGAAGAGTTCTCCAACTATCTAATTAGTGCTAGTGAGTAATTGTAGAGAGAGAGAGTTTAATGATCAATAATGAACGTACTTTTACAATTGATAATTCTGTACTATATATGAACAAAGAAAAATAAGAGTTAATGGGATACAAATTTAACTAATTATTCTGTTAATTCCACTAAGTTCTCTATTTTACTAGTAATCATAGTGATGATTTGTAGTTTATTTAATGCGTAGGGGATGCAAGTTTAAGAAGAATAATCGTCACATCAATGTCCCTCACTGTTAGGATAATGAACTAACTTAATTTTACTGTTATCATATAGTTGAAATTACACTAGACTTGAACTTTCTTATTCTAGCAGCATGTTTGTGTTGAGAACCGTTTTGATGCGCCTTGGATTTTGCTATGGTGGAAGATAGGAAATAACAAAAGAAAGAAAATGATGAAGAAAAAAAATGAAGAATTGAGATCTACTGATAAACCACTTCGAGGGGGTAACCTCCTACACAAGCTGGCAGCTCGCTGCAGACAAAATTCCAGAATGGAAACCCTAGACATCACCACTGCTATTTATATCTAATTTGTCTTACGTAACAACCCGTCAGTGGGCCATTTTATTTACATTACTGGGTTACATGCAATTACTATTTCGGCTTAAACTACTGCCAAAATGTGACCAGAACTGGGCCGGATGATGACAAATTAAACAAGAACTGGGCCGGTCCTTATCAAACCCTTCAATCTTCTTGCAACCAGATTGGGCTGACCCGCTCCATTTTGCGCAACAGGTTTGGAATTGAGATGAACCCATGTACCCAACTTCTAAACTTTTATTGCATCAGACCCTGTATTTAAACAATTGTCTCTTCACTGGCCCTCACCCATTGTATTCATTTCCATTAAATGCTTTGTCTCCCCTGAGTTCATTCGAGCAATTAAACCCATTTGAGCTGGACTGCAGGAATTGACATGACCGGTTGGATGATCTGGACCGCCCATGTAGTTCACTGTCAAGGCAATTTGACGGCCCATCCTAGCATTGTTTCTTTCTCAGTGAATTCCATAGCTCTATTCTCAAACTTGAAACTTTTCTCTGCTTCTCCCTCTTCACCATCTCTCTGCTTCTTCTCTTCTTTGTTCTCTTCACCCAAATACTGTTTTTTATAATTGCTTTTAATGGCACTGTAACAGTTTGTGAGGTCAAAAAAGTGCTGATGAGGTCGAGAAGATTTATGGTCAAAATTGGGCCACGTATTTAATATATATATTTTTACCAACATTATTAAAAAAAAATTTGTGTAATAATGCATGTCATCTCATTTCAATTTTGTATTTTTTTTCTTTCCTTTATTCTATTCTAAAAAGCACAAAGAGCTGTTTATAGACTTTTCCTAAAACATTATTCTTATGCACTTAATTTAAATTGAAAAATCTAAACCAGTTGATTCATTTTTTGTAATTATTAAGGACAAGTAAAATTAGTGATACAATTATTAAGGATGAAATATAATTGATCATTCACTATGTTTAAGTAATAAATAAGATAATATTTTATCATAAAAATATTTAATATCGGACTAACTGTAACACCACGTTACATTATTAAAAATATCTTTACTAATAAAATTTTATGATAATTGTAAATAATTTATTTTCATTACTAAATTTCTCATTAATTTCTTGTTATGATTTATGAATATACCTAGGCACAAATATGCTTGTGTATTTTTTAATTTTTATCAAAGAAAGGGCATGGTATAGGCATGTATAAAATTAAGAATAGGTGTATTCCCTGGAAATGGAACCAATGATCAAAGCATGCGGGGAACTTTCCTTTGGTACCGAAGACAAGCATTAACGCTGTGGTAAGTACACACAGGATGATATTTATCATGTGTTGGTGTGGAAGGGGATAGGTCCGGTGCAGTGCACTGTCTTGCGCACCTACGGACCGTTTGATTAAATAGTAACAAATTATCTAACGATGTGTAGGTGTGTAAGACGGTGCACTGCACCAGACCTATCACTTTCTGTGTTGGTTATACTTTTTATTGTAATGGGTGCATTTAAGGGTAAGCAAAAAAAAAAAAAAAAAAAAAAGAATTATGTGTTGGTGAAGCCATTTATTGTAATTAGTGCCATGGGTGAAGCCACCATTGGCGCAGGGCCAACTGCCCACCTTGAATTTTTTTGTTTTTAATTACCTATTAGTTATTTATTTATTTATTTATTTTTATTTTGATATTATCTTTAATGTTTAATTGTGTCCATTCAAGGAAAAGAAAAAAATTTAGTCTAATACCAATGTGCCTACTCAAGAAAAGACAAAAAAAAAAAAAAAAAATTAGTTCAATACTAATTATGGTCATCCACTTAAAGAAATAAATTTTAACCTAATACATACTAATACAGTTGTATTCAAGTCACCTAATATAAAAAAATAAGAAAAAATTGTAACTTTTAACTTTTTTTTCAATGAAAATTTTATACAATATATAAAATTTAAATTATTTATGTGCTATATAATTAGTGTCCACCACCCAAATCTGAATTTCTGACTCTACTCTTGATTGGTGCATTTAAACGTTAACAGAAAAAATAAACTGTGTATATCCTGCTGTGATTTGTACTGTAAGAGTGTTTACTTGACAGATTGGTGCTCCATACTACCAAAGCGCAAAAACTCAAATAAGATTTGAAGACCTAAGCAGAATAGTATCTAACTGTTTCACCCGCACACACGTGGTGTGCTGTCAATGCAACGTGTTCCACATTTCCATGCACCAACGAGGCCAGATCTCCTATAAAAGGGCCAGCAATTTCAAATCCAGAAATCAACTTCAGCTATAGCACTTTCGTTATCTTTTTTATTTTTATCTTTATGTTTTTGGATGAAACCCTAATTTCCAGATTCAAATCAGTCACCATGGATAAAATATCTCTACAACACAAAGCTCTAAAACCCATTCAAACGAGCAGAGACAGAAAAGGGCTCGACCGTAATGCGGCGGTGGAAATAGAGCCATTGAGTCCTATGGCTCGTTTGTTCCATGAACCTGGTTCCAACGTCTATATTATTGGTATTTTTGGCTCAAAAACCAAACTTTACCCTGATGTTGCAAAAACCCAATTGGTGGACGGCTTGCTCAAGCACCCTCGCTTCTCTAGCTTGCAGGTAAAATATATATAAGGGTTGTTTGGTCAACCAAAAAATACCAAAAGTCATCAAATTTTAACTACTTTTTGTATTTTCTTTCAATTAAATTTTAACACCTATCACTTTTATATCACATCTTTATATTTTTATTGTACTTTTTAGCTAAAAATTGGTCAACCAAACGGCCTCATAATAGACAATATATATATATATATATATATATAATTGTTAGGTGCGGCGACGGGAATTAGAATAAATTTATCAAAAAGTGCAATCTATATAATTGATGATGAAAATATTGTAATTAATTAAAATTTATTTTTTATTGATTCCTTGTTTTAAAGTAATAAATCCACAAATGCTCTAGGTCAAGAGCATAAGCTCTATAAATTCATCCGTATGCATATACGTGAATTGCTTATAGTTAATTCACAAAAAGGCACCGTATAGTAGGGGTCAGTATGTATAAAAAATATGCTACATATTGGAACATAAAATTTATCGCAAAGTATAATTATAATAATAGGACATTGGTAGTGTTGTAATTACACTTATATACTTTTATTATTTTGAAGTGAGAACTTTGTGGTTATCTTTTATCTTGGACCATTAATAATATGACATTCATCCAATCTATTACAATTTCATAACAACTTAGGGAGCGTTTGAAGGTACAATTTTTAATAATTTTTAGTCAAAAGTTGTTAGATATAATTTTTGATATGTTTGGTAAAACAAATTTTAATTTTTAATAACTTTTTACAATTTTTTGGTGTTTGGTAAAATTTTTGGTTTCATTAACTAATTTTTAGCAACTTGATTGTTTGGTGAAATTTTTAGCAATTTTTATATGTTTGATAAAACTTTTAGTATCTTTTGAGTAAAGTAAATTATTATATTAGAGTAAAAAAGTTACAAAAGTTGAGATTTACCTATTACCAAACAGGGCCTTAAATCTCAACTCCCCTGTGAGACTCAAACTCACAGTCTACTTTGTGGGTGAATGAGTCCTGCCCATTTGAGTTATCTTATGATTATTTATGCACCTATCATTTCTAAAATAATAACACACCAATACGCATGGGTGGAGCTACATGGGGGCAAGGTAAGGGGGCAAGTGATCCCCTCAAATTTTAAGGTATTATTACTGAAATGTCATCTTTATTATTTTAATTTTATTTAAAAATTAAATTAATTAAAAAATAAGATATTTTTATTTTATTAAAAATTTAAAGTTAACTTAAAATTTTTTAACATATAAGAAGTTTAAAAGAATCAAACTTGATATTTTTTGTGAAATAAAGTGTATCCTTTTAATACATTATTGCATATTTTTGTTTATACTATCAGTAAATATAGCATATAACACAATAAATTCTAGAGATAATAAAATTTAATAATAATTATGTTTTTTTGTAGCCAAAGATATCTCTAATAAACTTCAGGTGCTTGAACCATTAACCGTGAAAAATATATTCCCTAGTTTATACTCAAGAATAATTTATTTTCTTTCTAAAAATAACATCATTTTTCTTCTAATCTTAATCGAAAAATAAGTTGATTGTTATTTTTTCTTAAGTGCCCGGTGTCCCTTCAGCAAAAATTCTAGCTCCACCCTGCCAATACGTATTTTTATTATCCAAATATAATTACCACATCAATCTGGAAATTAAATTTTAGTAAAAACTTTTAGTAGTAAATCATTTTCCTAATGCTTCCATTAATTAATGCAGGTTTTGGACAAAGTAGATGGAAAGATCAAATGGATTCCAACGAAGGTTCATTTGGATGATCACGTTGTGGTCCCAGAGGTGGAGCCAAATATAGAGTCACCCGACCAATTTGTGGAGGACTACATCTTCAACCTCAGCAAAACCAGTCTTGACAAAACCAAACCCCTATGGGACCTCCACCTCCTCGACCTCGAAACCTCCGAGTCCGAGGGCGTTATCGTCTATCGCGTCCACCACTCCATCGGCGATGGCATGTCACTCATGTCTCTCTTGCTCGCTTGCTCTCGAAAAGTTTCTGATCCGGCGGCCTTGCCCTCAATCCCACAAGTAACAAAGAAGTCGTCGTCGTCCTTGAAAAAATTAGGGTTACAGTCGATTTTGCGATTGATTTGGAACACTATTACTGGCGTTTTTCTGTTTTTGGCCACTGCGTTGTTTTTGAAGGACACGAAAACGCCTCTAAAAGGTGCTCCAGGAGTCGAGAACAACCCACGGCGTATTATCAAGCGAACAGTCAGTATGGATGATGTTAAATTGGTGAAAAAAGCCATGAAAAATGTTGTAAGTTTTGTTACATGCAAGTAATAACACGTGACTGAATAAAATTAATATTAAATTTTTTATATATATAATTAAAATTTTGGATAAAAAGTTTAAATTAAAAAAAATGATAATTTATATCTTTTATTTTTTTTCAAAACTTTAGATCCTAACAGATATCACATATGTTTTGATTTCTCTCTCTCTTTAATTAATTTTTAATAAGTAGTATAAAAGAAAAACATAAATCATGATATTTTAATTTAGAAGTTTAATTTCATAGAAAGCATAATTGGGTGAAAAGTTTTACTTTATAAAAATCATAATTGAGTGAAATTTAAATTAACAGTTTTGATTTGCATATGATTTTTACTCTTAAAATATTGTGAAATTTAAAATACCTTAATCATTTTGGTGAAATAGATGGTAGTGAAGTCTACTAAAATAAGAATTAAGCGAAAAATTAAAATATAAAAATAATTTCAATTGTTAAATGAAAGAAAAAATTATTCTATTTTGTTATATAGATATATATAAGGTTTTTATATAAAATGTGTATACCTATATGATTTACAAGATTACTAAAATTGGCATATTTTGTTTTTTGGGGTCACAGACTATTAATGACGTAGTGCTCGGAGTCACGCAAGCCGGCTTATCTCGGTACCTAAACAGGAGATACGGTGAGTTTTCCATTCTCGAAAGAGGTGAATAAAATATTTAAGCAAACGAGATACACCCAAAACCTAAGGCACTTTGCTAACGTTGTCGTTTTTTATATTTATATTTTATATTTTCTGTTAGTATTATTTTTTTGAAATAAAAATTAAAACTATATATGAAAATATAATTTTGTTTATAATTATTAATTTTTTACTTTTATAAATTATTTAATTTTTTTATTTTTTAAAAATTAATTGAATTTAATAAATATATTTTATATTAATTTAATTTAATTATTATATTTATTAAAAATAATTAAAAATATATTTAATATTAGTTAAATTTATTATTTTAAATTAATTATTAAATTAAAATAAATTAATTATAATATTTATTAAAAATAATTTAATAAAATATATTTAGTTTAATAAAATATTTGAATAAAATTATTTATTTTAATATGATGTAACAAAAATGGACAAACTATTAAAATTGATAAAATGTTTGTAACAAAAAAAAAAAGAGTGGAAACACCATTTTCTTTGTTTATGTTTTTCTATTTACGTTTTTATTTTTTTGGAAACAAGAAAATATAAATAGATTTAACAAATATATTTCTATTGTCAATTTACAAAATTTTAAAAATATAAAAAAAAATAAAAAACAAAAATGTTTCAAGACGAGACCTAAGAGCAATACTTTACGTGTGAACAAATATGTGTGTGTATATATATATATATATATATATACATGAAATGTGATGACATATTTTATTTTTTAGTTTGGGATATATTTTATTTTATTTTTGAGTTTTACTGAAAATTTCTTGTCATAATTTTTTTTTAACAATTAACGACATAAACTTTATATTAATCACAATATCCTCTCCATTAGTTAAGGCCCCGTTTGGTAACGCTGCCATTTTCTATTTTTCTGTTTATATTTTCAAAATTCTGTAAACTCGTAACAGAAATACGTTTGATAAACCTGTTTATGTTTTTTTGTTAAAAAAAATGAAAACATAAACAGAAAAACGTAAATAGAAAAAATATGTTTTTACTCTAGTTTTCTTTTCTGTTGCCAATATTTTGTCAATTTTAAAACTTTGTTTATTTTTGTTACATTACATAAAAATAAATTATTTTATTCAAATATTTTATTAAAATAAGTTATTTTAATAAATAATATAATTAAATTCAATAAATTAAATAAATTATATAAATTAATATAAATTATTTTTAATAAATAATAAAGCTAAATTAATTTAATTTAATTTAATAATTAATTATTGCTAAATTATTTGAAATAAATATCATAATTAATTTATTTAATTTAATAATGAAATTAATTTATATAAAATAATTAATAATAAATAATTAAATTACATTAATTTTTAATTTAATTTAATTTAATAATAATTATTAAATTATTTTAAATAAATATCATAATTAAATTAAATTATTTATGATTTAATTAATTTAATTTATATAAAATATATTTTATTAAATTATTTTTATAAATAATTAAATGAATTTAATTAATTTAAAAATAAATAATTTAATTAAATAATTAATCTAATTTAATTATTTATTAATATGAAATATATTTTTTTAAATTATTTTTAATAAATAATATAATTTAATATATTTAATATATTTATTAAATGATTTTAATAAATAATTTACTGTATTAATTTAATTAATCATATTTATTAAATTAAATTAATATAAAATATATTTTATTAAGTTCTATTAATTTTTTATAACTAATAAAATTAAATATTTTCTAAAATAAAAAAATTAATAATTATAAACAAACTTGCATTTCCAAACGCATTTTCAGTTTTCAATTCAGAAAAAATAAACGGCAACAAAAAATAAAAGATAGAAAACGGCAACAGAAAAACAACAACAAAAAAACGACAGCGTTGTCAAATGGGTCCTAAATGTTTAGGAGTTCATTCTTTTGAGACTTTAACTATTAATTTTTTGACATATTTTAACTATTAATTTTTTTACATATTAGACACCATCTAGCTAATAGAAAAGGCATATTACAATTAGTTAAACTATTAGAACCTTAATTATCTCAAAAAAAAAAAAAAAAAAAAGAAAGACCTAAAATGAATCTCGTGGCAATGTGAAATTTGCCTTTTTTTATAATTTTTTTAAAGGAAATAATTTGGTCATATTATTAGTATAAAACGAGATTACAATGGAAGCGGAGACTTAAAAAAATCAAAAAGAGATTTCATATGAATAGCTCCTATATTACAAGACAGAATTAAAAATGTTAGGTAAAGATCTAAAAATGTTTAGATCAAAGCCAAAATATTTAAACATACTAAAAGTTATAGTGATTTTTTATAAAGAGTGTAATAAATTACCTATATTTAAAAATTTTTGACATTTATATTATTTCTGATTCATAGGTACGTAACAAGGCCACTCATAATTCCCACGTACCCCTGTTTCTAGCATCAACAATAACTCAAGTCACACACAATTAAGCAAACTACACAAAACAAAAACAAAAACAAAGACAAGATCTCATAACTCATCCAATAAAAAAAGTCTAAAATATAAAAAGAATATAGAGATATATTTAATTATTTTAATTTTATCATTTTTTAACATCAATGCTCATCTTAATTTTAAATTTTTTTAGAATTTATCTTAATTTATAGAAAAATTTCTAATAAAAAATTATCTTAATCTATAAAAATAATATCTCGTAATAATATCTCTAGAACAAGGTTGATTTGGGCATTTTTTGCCTTAAATTTTTTTCATTTTGGGCCCTCAAATAGTTTGTTACTACTTTTATTCCTGAAGTATTATTAACGTAGCTTTTTAAACTAAATATATATATATATATATAATCTTGTGGCAAAAATGAGTTCTAAAGTATCTCAATAGAATATCATAAATCGTAAATTTAAATGAAGTTGGTGAGATTAGAATGCGCCGTTATTGCACTACGTATAACAATATTATTTTTATTGAGTTCTACTAGTAACCCACAGAATACGATAATCGATACCTTAAACTATGTTAATATTTATCAGAATGGCACGTACATATATAGGTTTTCAATTTCAAATAATGTGTGTTGGACAATAAGGAGGGCAAATAAGCTAATACTTTCTCTTCTATATGTATTAGGTGAAAGTAAGAATCACAAGGGACCAATGGAGGAGAAAAACTATATTCCAAAGAACATTCGGCTTAGATCAACATTTTTTGTCAACATAAGACCATCTGCAGGAATCCAAGTAAGTGTTCCTCTTAACTCTTTCCGATCTGTGTTTATGATTCACTTATGTATAGCTAGTTTATAAGGTAAGCAAGCCATCCATTTGGGACCAAAAATTATACCTTAAGTTCGGAAAATTATCAAATGGATAGATCCAGAAAGATGAATGACTTAATTGGCCCTTATTACTTGAATTTTCACACATATTTAACCTGAACTATATTGTGCTACACACACACACACACACACATATTCATTTAATGTAGTCAATGTGCAGGATTTAGCTGCTATGATGGAGAAGGGAAGTCCAGCAAAATGGGGCAACAAGATAGGTTATGTTATTTTCCCCTTCACCATTGGATTCCGAGAAGATCCTTTGGATTACATTCGCCTTGCTAAAGTTGCTATCGATCGAAAAAAGGCCTCCCTTGAACCTTTGTGCTCCTATTTCTTTGTCAAATTTCTTTCCATGCTTTTTGGTGATAAGGTATATAACTCATTATGTGTACTGGGCAATAATATTTCTGTTAAGGCTAATATTTAGATCAAGGATATATTTATCAAGGTAAAAGAAAAAGATAACAGATTTAAAATTCTTACTTTTATTTAATTTATGATAAAATAGACGGAAAAATATAATAAAATTAAATTAAATTAATGTCTAATATCCTTGTCTATAAATTATTTATATATCTGTTTTTCCTTTATGATGAATAGATTACAGGACTTTTCAACTACAAAATATTCGCAAATACGACATTGTGGTTCTCCAATGTTCCTGGAACTGAGGATGAAATCGCATATTGCGGGCATGAGATTTCATACTATGCTCCAACTTGTTTTGGACAGCCCAATGTAAGTACTTTGTTGATTGACCTACGTAGCCAGTGGTTGAGTTAGGCATTTTTTCCAAGTATTGCGTAAAATTTTTTCTAAATGTAAAATTTTTCCTAGGTGTCGCTTAAAATTTTTCCTACTATTCTAAATAAAATTTTTCCTAAGTGTGGAATTTTGTTTAGGTATATATATATAAGTAAATAATTATTTTTTCTAAAATTTCAGATATAACGACTGCCCACTCTTAACTGGGTGTGGCTTTGCCCTGTATAAAACCATATAGGCTATTAGAAAACTTGTCTCTACACTACATAGGTTGACAAATATGAATCGTTTGATTAACAAATATAAAATCGTGATTGTTCCACTTGTAACAAGTAGAACGAAAGGGGGCTACAGTAGAAAAATTTACTGTAAGAGCTGAGATCTTCTGCACTTTAATCTAATGGTTCTATTTTTAATGTAATTAAAATTATTTTTTTAAAAATAGAAGTTTAAAAAATTTAATTGGAGTACAATCAATACAAAATATGAAATGTCACATATCATTAAAGTGTAGAACATCTCAGTCTTTCATTTTACATTGCAGCATTTTCAGTGAATTTTTCCACTGCGACCCTCTTGAATCCTTCATATTTGTGCTTTTAAGTTTAATAAATCAACAAACAATTGATTAAATTTAATGCAGGCATTGATGATTCATGTGGTAAGTTATGTGGATAAATTGATCTTCATAATATCAGCCGATGATGAAACCATTCCTGATCCACACCGGCTTTGTGATGATCTCGAAGAGTCCCTCAAGCTCATCAAGGATACTGTCCAAGCTGCAAAACAAGGCACATAAGGAAGGTCCTAGCAGAGGAGGTTCCCTGCAGAGGAAGGTTCTGGTAGAGGAGGTTTCTGACCTTCTGGCTAGTTTGTAGTCTGTCTAGTGTTTTGTTTACTTTGTTTTCTCTAGTTCTATTGTTGTCTTTCAGGGGGGGGGGGGGGAATCAGAATCGTATAATAAATGTGATTCACGAACAATAGTGATTGTAATAGTGTGGTCTAATTCATTAATAGTGATAGTTACTTAGTTGATTGTTACATGTTAATTTTTAGTTTAAGGTTGGTTGGTTCCATTATACTTATTAAAATCTTATAATTTGAGTTAATATACTATATACTTGATACAAATCTTACCTCCAAATAAAATGAAGTTACGAATAATCAAATTAAATATATCTTATTTATAGGAAATCTTATGACTTTTGTGATTCTTGAGATTTAATTTTTCTTTTTCAAAACAAATAATTTTTATTTTGACAAAAAAAAATTAATTTTTCAATAATCAATACTGGGGCGCATAAGTTTTGGTTGAGTTGACTCAAGCATTTTTCTCTCTTTTGATTGGGGAGTACTGGAGTGTCCATTAAACAATGCAATTGCATTAATCCATTCTATGGAATTATTTTTTTCTGCCTCCTTTTTTTATTGGGCTTTTTGAAGAATATATAATTAACATGCTGTTCCTTCTTGCAATTTTTTTTAATATACATAGTTTTATTTAATCATTTTAATTAATAGTTTAATTTATGATTAATTGTCTTTACACCTCTTGTACTTAGACTCATTTTTACTTTTACTCACTAATTTTATAAATGTATACTAATATCCCCTGTACGATACATAAAGCGCAACGATGGATGGATCTATCTAATTTAACAGTGCGTGAAATACACGCATGACAAAATAAAAGTGTTCAAAATAAAAAAAAATAAAAACAGAAAGACTAAAATGCACTTTGTGCATACTATTACAAGAAGAGTTGTTGAGACATCCTCTTCCCCATCTCTGACCAGTACATCTTGCCTCACCGCTCCAAGTACCTTTTTAGATCTCCCTCCTCCACCATTCTCTTCCCCACCTCTGACCCCTCTACTATCGCTTTCGTGCACATCCTCCTACTCTTCGCCGCAAATTAGATCATTTCGCTCGAGCACTTTGTCACGTACCTAGCTACATCCCTTACTAGGGCTACTTTGTCGGACAGCTATCGTGGACGGGGGTGCTCCAGGATGGGGGGCCTCCACTCGGATTTTCTTGCCCCTGAGGATTTTGTCCCAGGCTCAATGCTTGGTGGTGATTTGGAGCTTCTTTACGTCCATCTTCTTCTCAATCAAGTATGTCTCAACTCTGCCCTTGGCCAGTGTCTCAGCAGTGGAGCGACCAGCTAGTCTGTCGCCTACGACAGAGTAATTTGACACTATTAAATCTTTAAGCCATTGTGAAGTAACTGTTTTCACTATCCCTTTGCAAAAATGTAAATTACTTATTGCCAATTAAAAAAAAAAGTAAAATTACTTACTCAAAATTTTCTGATCTGGTATCTGGCGTAAATTTGCCTTAGGGTTTTGCTAGATTGCTTTAAGGCATGTAAATCGCATTTTTCTTTTAAGTTTTCAATGATGAACCATCTCCATCTAAGCCTATATTTCACAGATCAGAGGCATTTCTCTGGTGGATCAGGAATCTATATTGTTGTATTTTGATCAACAATATTATTTTTATTTTTTCAGATTTTAAAGGAGTTCTTTAGTTTTGCTTAAGGTGAAGTGAGATCTTAGGTTTCACTTTATTCTGGGTGTTGGGAAAAAATGGGTTTGGATAGAGTGATGGTGTGGTGGATCTTCAGCGAGGCTTGGTGGAGTTCGACGATGGTTTTGAGGGCAAGAGAAGCTATTTTGGGTTTGACTTGGGAAGGAGCATAGTGATAGTGAGAAAGAACGGGTTAGGGTATGAATGCAGAAGGAGTTTGGGATATTTTTGATTTATTTATAGAAGTGCAAAAATGACTTTTTATCACTTAAGGTAACGACGTTTGTAGTTACACTTTTGTGTATAGTAGAGGATATATTAGTGCACATTTATGAAATTGAGGGGGTAAAAGTGAAAATGGTTCTAAGTACAAGAGGTGTAAAGATAATTAACCCTTTTATTTAATTAACACCATAAATTTAAGTGTTATGCACATTAATGCCGAAGAAATGTACTCCACAGTTTGGGACCTGTTCAATGAATATTTAGGCCCATTAGCCTAACATTAACACGTGGCTTAGCCCAAAAAGAACAGATGTAGCACTGGATAAACTTATAAAAGAGTTGAGTTAAGCAGAGGAGTGAGTTGTTCAAGTTTAGTATGAAAATTTTGTTATATCAATTTTTCAAGATTAAAAGATAAATATAGAAGATTCAAATTTTAAAATTAATTATCCAAACTTTTTTTCCCTAGAGGTTGGAAGCCTTTAGTTGTCAAGAAGCTATGAGTTGATTGAAGGAGTTGGACGTGCATGATGTAATTGTGGGGTCAAACACACAAATGGTGATCCATACTCTTAATGGCCTATATAATGACTTATTGTATTTTGATTTAATCATAGATGATTGCAAATTTCTGTATAGGGATATAGACAATTATGAGTTTACTTTTGCATGCCAATCAGCGAACCAAATAGCGCATGCTCATGCATGGACAGCTAGTTTTGGGTTTCATTGGGAGGCGTGGAGTTCTTCACCTCTCTCGTTTATTATTGATCTGATGGATCTTAATTCACTTTAATAAAATTCAAATTCTTTTAATTACAAAATCAATCAGTTAAATTTATTATTAAAATAAATTTTATGACTAAAAAATAATGCATAAAATTTAAATTTTAGAATTAATTATTTAAATTAGTCATGCCTTTGCATTTTGATTACTATTATATTAATATTTTTTAAAAAATAAAAATAAAAAAATGTAGGATCTAGGTTTGTGAGAAAGTGGAGAAAGAGAAATAAATGTTAATTTAAAGATTCATTCATTTAATAGATAATAAATATAAAAATAGATAAAGGTAAAATTATTAACATATAAAAAGTACATTAAATATGCCCTTTCATTAACAGACTTTCCTTTGGCATTATGATCATCTTACGAAAATTTCAAAATAATTTATGTGAAATGGTTTACAAGTATTACAAAAAAAAAAAAAAAAATCAAATGAAAAAGTATATTTTTCTGCGAAATGGGTTTGGATGACCGGACTCAAGTCCAAATCTATTTCCATACTTCCTAAATATTAGAAATCACAAGAATCCAAGATTCTCTATGAATCAGGTATATCCATTTTGATTCACTGCAATTTGTAACTTCATTTGATTTGGAGGTGGGATTTGCATTAAGTACTCAATCATAAGATTCTAATTAGTATAAAATCTATCACAGTTTAAACTAAAAATTAACACGTAACAATCAACTAAGTACGTTGGTATATATATGGATCATAAAACTTCCATTATAAATTAATTACACCACACTATTACAATCACTATTGTTCGTAAATCACATTTATTCTACGATTGTGATTCGTTTCTTTTTTTCTTTTTTTTTGTTTGAAAAACAACAATAGAACTAGAGAAAACAAAGTAATTAATAAAACACTAGAGAGACTACGAACCTTACTTATATGCCTTGTTTTGGAGCTTGGACACAGTATCGTTGATGAGCTTGAGCGACTCTTCGAGATCATCACAAAGTTGGTGTGGATCAGGAATGGTTTCATCATCGGCTGATATTATGAAGATCAATTTATCCACATAACTTACCACATGAATCATCAATCCCTGCATTGAATTTAATCAAATTGTCAGTTAAAAAAATATTACCCCCTTTATTTCCTAATGGATGTATATAAAGTTAGTAGTTTTGCAGTTGTTGGGTTTACGTACGCATGCGGGGTTGTTTGGCCCTTTCTGTCATCTTACAATGCTCAAATAATGGTAATCAAATGATTAATATTTGTCAACCTATGCAGTGTATAGGCAAGCTTTTTAATAGCCTATATGACTATACATGTCAATAAACAAAATACTTACATGGGTTGCCCAAAACAAGTTGGAGCACAGTATGAAATCTCATGTCCGCAATATGCAATTTCATCTTCAGTTCCAACGACATTAGAGAACCATAACATCGTATTTGCAAATATTTTGCAGTTGAAAAGACCTGCAATCTATTCATCGTGGAGGAAAAACAGATGTATAAGCAATTTATAAACACGGATACACCTGCAATTTAATCTAGAATAGTTACACTTTATCCTTAGAGTTTGACTTTCAAAATATTAAGTCCTAGTTCGTAATTTGGAATAAAAAATAAAATTGATAAAATTCATTAAATATATTTGTGTATTATGCGTTGTAGAGTTTCGTATACAACTGTATTAAAATACTGTTGAGAAAAATAAAGTCTTTTTTGAAAAATAAAATAATGTTACATGCTAACGTAAAAAAATTAATAAAAATGTACATTGATATATCAATTTTCCTTGAAATTTCTTTCCTCCAACTAAGTTTAATATGTGAGGCATAATTTTTTAGTTTTGTACTTTAATCCAAATCAAAACAAAATTATGTGTCAACTGTCAGATGGGAGTTGTATATTTTTGAGACCAAATCTCGAGTGGTAAAAGTAATCATCTCTTTAATTTATTTTTAATTTCATCTAACAAATGATTTTAAAAGTAATCACCTCTTTAATTTCTTTCCTCCATTGTTGGAAACAATGGAGGTATGACTTTGTCATGAAATTACTCATTACTCATTCCAACTACCATTGATTCTCAACAATAGAATTGACACCGGAATCGATTGCAGGGACTAACCTAAAGTTGAGACTGTTTAATTAAGTATAGATCAATATGGATACATGTAACAATCATATTGATAACCTTTTACATATATATATATATATATAACAGTGAAAATTCTCGTGTATTTCTAAGGGTCTTTAAATATAGAGCAACATAATATTATTTAAGAATCAAAATAGCAATCCTTCAGCCTTACATTCCGTCGCGAAGTTGAGAATTACTTTTGAGGGGCAAATTTAGGTCAATAACAGATAAGATAAATTTATTTTATTGTGTTGATAATTGAAATAGCCACGTGTGTATATTTTGGGTTACTGACATAGAATATATGAAAAAAAAAAAAAAAAACTATAAAAGTTAAAAATCAAAATAAAAAAAAATATTCAAACAAATAAAAAAAAAATGCTATGGATGAAATGTGGGATTCTTCTAAGGTAGTGAAAAGTTTGTAATACTCAATACCCAAATTTGACTTGATTTAGAATTTTATTGACATTTTAGGATGTTCTAATATTTATAGACTTGAGTCATGGTCGTGGGATTAGTAAACCATTTTGTTTTCGGCCATGTTGGACTCGAATTGGCTGCCTATGGGTGGCCACACCCTCTTCGTTGTTCTTCCCTAGCTAGTGATCCCTCAAGAGAGAGAGAGAGAGAGAGAGAGAGAGAGAGAGAGAGAGAGAGAGAGAGTGCGTGGGGGAGGGGAGGGGAGGGGAGACAAGGGTTTTGTTAGTTTTCTTATCCTCTGCATGTATACGCTAGCTATACATAGGCTTAGAGAGTTCATGATCATGGGAGGAGACCTGTAGTTTTGAAATTCAAGTCCTAAGTTGAGTATTTTCGTTTTTCTTTTCTTTGTGTTGTTTAGATCATTTTATTGAGATTTATAGATCATTTTAATGTTTATGTTGGAGATTTAATGATGGTAACATATGAAAGTACATAAATGTTTTTGTATATTAGTTGGGATGAGCTTTTGCTGATTGGATGATGTCATGATGGGTGTTGTTAATGATTCGTACAAATTAATCATGTCTTGAGGTTGTAAGGATGTTTGTTTATATGAAACTGGTTAACTGAGTGGATTTTCTGTTTGGATTGAAGTTGGGTTAAGTTTTTGGTGAAAAATAAATTCAAATTTTTTGTATCTTGCCCTAATTGTTCAAACAGTTGGGGCTAAAATCCAAACGAAAAAGTTTGGAACAATTTACGTAATGATTCAGTATATATATTATTAAATTTAATTTTGTTTTACTTTAATTAAATCGAATATTTTTAGAATTTAATTGTGGGTCAGATTTAATTTTATTTAACGGAGTAATTTTGTCCAAGCAGAAATTTGTGCTGAATTAGTAGTGTTGGATTGATTTTAGTTCGGGTTTGGAGCCAAGTTGAGTTGGAATTAAACTAACCCACTAACCTTATTGACCTAGCCCATTTATCCGTTTAATTATGATCCAATTTAATTTCAATGACTCGATCCATATCTTAGTTACCCTTTCTCCACATGCATACCACATGTGTCTAGTTTCAAATCAAGCTTTGCCATTTGGTCCCTTGCATGTGTTGGCCCTTCCACCATCTGCTCAAGGAGGCAGAGAGAGAGAGAGAGAGAGACAGAGAGAGTAGCAGAAGTAGAAGATTGAAGGAAAGAAATGGGTCGAAAAAAGGAGGAACAAGAAGCTAGAAAATAACGGGAGCTATGTTTGAATTTCTTTGATCAGGTAGGGTGATTTTCCTTAAATTTATCACATCGCCAACCTCATAACCTAGAATAGGCGGTGTGAAAATATGAGAATTAATTTGAAAAAAATAAAATCTACTTTAAGACACAGTCACATCAATTAATCAATTATAACATCTAATCATATTCCTAATTCATATATATATATATATATATATATATATAATAAATCAAATATTACACACCAACAACTAATCTATAAATTTACACGGCCACAGTGATAATCATAACAATATTACAAGTCTCATAATATAATAATCATAGCAGATATAAGTTTTTATAATTTTGAAGAATCTTTACGGTGATTCTTCAAATTTGAAGAGGTATTGTACGATTTTTTGTTGTCAAGATGATATAGAGAACATTGTTAAATGAAAAAATTCTAAAATTATTTTTTACTCTATTTTAAAGAATCGCGATCTGCAGCCAAGAAAAATTGAAGTGTATCCCCTACCATTGCCATTTGATTTGTTCCATTACAAACATCACATTAGACAAAATCTAATGCCATTAGATTACTTTAATTAGCTAAATGATGATCTTGTACAAAAGGATTTTATGGATAAACTGTTTCAAAAGAGTTCCAATAATAATAATAATAATAATATATTATTATTATTATTAAAAAAAAACCAACTGGTTTTAGGTTTTTTCAATTTTAATTTAGGTGCATAAGAATAATGTTTTAGGAAAAGTTTATACGATAACTCTTTACTTTTTAGAATACAATTAAAAAAGAATTAAAAAGAGACAGAAATTGAAAATGAGATGACATGCATTATTGCATATATATATATATATATATATATATATATATTTTTTTTTCCTTTTTGTAACCACAAAGCTTATCCTTGAATATATAATTTGATGTGCTTGTGTGAAAAGTTACATTGCAGTATTCAATTTAGGGATTTGAAAGAATTAAATGCAACGATTACAAATTAATTTTGTACATATTATTGAAGTTAAATTTCAATCAATCATAATTTTTTTGACGTTATATGTAACTATTTGTTTGTTGTACGTTGAAAGTGTCATTTAATTAAATCATGACCCTGAAATTTCATCGACCCGTTGCTAATAAGTGTCATTTTATCGCCAATTTAAAATTTTTTTAGTAATGAATTAGGGTGACTATTAAAAATATAAGAATTTATTACAAAACCCTAAATTATTTTTGAGTGCTGTATAATTTTAATGTCAAAACTGCTGTGATGACACTAACAACTGAAAAGAGATGCATATCTAATTAATTTGTATATTTAGTTGAATTCTTAATTGTCCCGTGTCATATTTGAATTTATAATTACTTTTATGTTTATATTTAAATAATTTAAAATTTTAATGAACAAGTTAAATGATTAATTTAATTCAAAATATAATGTTCGATATTTATTTTTAAGTATTATTTAAAATTTTAAAATATTTATATTTAGGATTTGGTTTGAATTGATGAGTTTGTTTTTATTTCAAAATGAGTTTATTTTATAAGACGCGTCATGTTTACTTTATTTTTGATCATTATATGAGTTGATGAGTTTACTTAAGATTTTATTTAAAATAAATTGAGGAGCCGTTTTGAGCTCCAAAAAAGCTCAAAAAACTCTAAAAAAATTTTCAAAAGTTTCAATTTGAAATTTTTTTCAAACTCTAAAGAATTCTAATTTTTTCAAAAAATTAGTTATTAAAACAAATTATTATAGTGTGTTTCGATGAATTTTAGCAGATTTTTGAAAAAGTTAGACTGACATTTATACTAAAAAATTTCACAAAACTTCAAAGATTTTTAAGATCCTCCACTAAAATTTTGCCACGTATCACTTTACATAATTTTTAACAATTTTATATTAAATCAAATACAAACATCTAGCCATTATTTCAAAATAACTTTTTACACTCTAAATTTTAAAAAATTTTATTTTTGTTAACAAATAGAGAATTAGATGTCAAAATGACCCAAGCTAGTTTAGCATGCATGGACAACATTAATTATTACATCCTTAAGGATCTAACACCAAGACTCCCTTCTTTTATAGGCTTTGAAATATTTTCCCAGTTCACCCCAGAGTTTCCTTTACTTACCACAAACCTCCCCCCAAAAAATTGGGCAATTGCATCTTTAACCAATTTCAATACAGAAGTCGCAGGCTTCTGTATTGAAAATGTCCGACACTGTTACGTTTTTAGAGGGTTTTGATGATTATATCAAAATCTATTGCAATTAAATTTTAGTTATTTTATTTTCATTACGCCTGTGTCCCTTGCAATACCCGCAATCATTACAATTATATCTATAACCGTTACAATTATGCAAAATTACATTTAAAATGAGACTAACAATCACACTACTTCATCGTCATTTATAATAATTTTAATTATATCTGTAATCGTTATAATTATTTAAAATTATATTCAAAATAAGACTAACAATCACACTATTTGATCGTCATTCATAATAATTTCATGTTAATGAGACATTACATTGATCGAGCAAAAAAGTGTGAATTATCTAACACCAAGTGGGTGTGATGAAAATTAATAACGGTTGTCGGTCTGTCACCAAATGGATGAGTTTTTTGGTCGTAAACAAATGGACGAAAATTATATTTTTAAACGTAATTTTAATTTTTATTTTAGAAAAAAATATATATAAAATTAATAAATATAAATAGAAAAACAACAATATTATCAAACGGTTCCAACAAACTCCATTTGTAACATATTTAAAATCGAGCTTAAACTTTAGTTTAAATAAACTCAACTCAAAAGTTAGCGAGTTGACTTAATAAAATAATATATATATATATATATATATATATATTTTTATGTATTTATGTCATTGATTTGTTATATTTTAGGCCAAAACGATACAATCAAACTATTTCCCAACCAACCTCAAACCTAATTTTTTTTTCTTTTTAACCAAGCCGAGTACAACCCACCTATACAAAAGTTCAAGCTCAAATTGAGTTCAAATCGGGTACTAATAGTTCGAGTAAACCAAAACTCAACTAATCTAGCCTGCATATAACCATTCTAGTTTAGGGAAAATATTAGCTACATTGAAATATCATATCATTTATATAATAAAACATCATAGTTTTTAAAAATATCTCTTTTACAAACTAAAATCTAACAACAGTTAATAATTATTTTTTCTTTCATTCAACAATTGAGATCATTTTTATATTTTTAACTTCATGTTCAATTTTTATTTTAATAGATCCAATTATTATTTATCTCACAAAATATATTTGATATATATATATTTTTTTTTGAAAGGTGAATTTTTTTTTTTTTTAAGGAGAGGGGGAAGACTCGAACTCGAGTCATGAGCGGGCAGGAAAGGCTCTTAACTACTGAGCTAAAGGCCACGCTCGATATTTTAAATTTAATCATATTTTAATGATAGAGACCATATGTAAATCAAAATTGACAATTTAAATTCCACCCAATTATGATCTCTAAAAAATTAAATCTTACAAATTGAAGCATCAAAATTTGTGCTTTCTTTTATAGTGCTTATTAAAAATTAATTACAAGGAAAGATACCAAAACATATGTAGTAATAGCTAAGGTCTAAAATTTGAAAAAAAAAAAAAATTAAAACCTATAAATTGTCATAGTTTTTTCAATTTAAACTTTTTATCCTAAGTTTCAAATATATAAAAAACTTAATAATAATTTTGTTCAAAGTATAGTGGGAAAAGTACCGTGGGAATGGGTTATTACTACTTATAATAATAAACTACATGATTCTATTTTATTAACCTGTTGTACCAAATCATCACAGTGACGTTGCGTTATTATCACAATCAATAATAGACATCTAACAAATACCAAAAGTTTGAGAAATAAAATAAACCATCCAACAAAAGTTAATTTTGGCAATCTGTATTGCTCTGAGGCACGGATAAAATTCAGGCACGAGCCACCAGCCTGGGCCCCCTCTGATCAGGTCTACCCTCAATAAACTATAGGATTTTGGTTGTGGGATACAACAATGATATGTCAATTTGGTGACTTCACTGACTTGTGATCAGAACTGTTAGATTAAAGTTCAATAATTCAGATGTATTTATATTTTTTTTTGGAATTAAAATAGTGTAAATACATCTAAATCATTAGATTTTAATCCAACAATCCCTACACCAATACCATGAAGCTAACATAGCAATCTTTTTCTAAAACTATATCACCAACGTTCCATGGCTCATAGCCTTGGCTTTTGCAGTGGTAGAACCGACCCCCAAACCCCCCCCCCCCCAAAAAAAAGAAGAAAAAAAATGCTTAGGACCAATTTTCAATCTTTATTGTACTGCTAGCTAGCATCCTAATCGTGATATAGGGGTCAGTTTTGGCTCAATGATACCCTTAATTAATAGAAGAACTTCCATCGTAGCGTACATCAAATCTCATCATATACAAGGCCATATAGGTGGAGACTATGACAGCACCCTTGCTGTCAGTTATTAATCAGAAAAATATTGACGTATTTTTTAGAAAGATGTTGTCAGCCCCCCGAATTCCTATCAGGCCTGCCTAACCGAGTTGAACGGGTTTGGCAGATTATAAACAACAAAATTTAAAAAATAAGAACGATTTTCTATATATATATATATATATATAAAAGAAAACTTGAAACAACACAAACTATACGCATGCAAATTTAAAATAAAAAATTAAGAAAAAACATAATGATTAAGAAAACAATAATATTATTCAAACAAAATGGGTGAAAAGCAATTCAAACCAAGATAGTTCTCCAGAAACAATTGTAAATTCAACAAACTGAGCTATTTTTCATCCAAGCCACATGAATCTAAATAATGAAGTACATGCTGGAAAACCCACATCACATCTACCATTAACCAAATAATTCATATCAGCCAGAGTGCAACTAAACTTGGGTATTAAGCAGTAATAGCCAAATTTAAAAAAAAAAAAAAAGGAAAGAATTGAGCAGCAATAAAAAAGATTGTTTTTACTACCTTAAACGAGTACCCTCACAAATAACAAATTCAGGAGAGAAAGTAACTTATGAATAGACAATTAGAAGTGGTGTCATTCTCCCATCTATGAGGACCTGCCGCCGCTCTTCCAACAACCAACATTATCTTTAAATGGGTGAAGTTTCTAATCCAGCTTAACTGAGGAGAACAAATAATGCACGAACCAGAATGAAGAAAGGAAGCCAACTGTGCCTGTTGCAAGCATAATTGCTGAAACCATGAAAAGTGAATAGCCCAAGTAAAGAGTGGCAGAAACGGGTCCGCTCAAACTCTTAAGATCAAAAATAAGATAGTTCACAGAGTATAAGAAAATGTATATGGCAACTGAACCAGAAGCAAAGAAGGACTTCCACCACCATTTCCAGTCCTCCACACAAAGATGCATATAGGTTAGCACAAGAGAAACCTCGGCACATACGACCACAAGGAGCATCAAAACGATAAAGAGAAATCCAAAAACATAGTAAACACGGCCCATCCAAATACTGGACATTATGAAGAAGAGCTCAATAAAAAGTGTGCCGAATGGAAGAGTGCCAGCCCCAAGAACTAAAAGCCAGGATGGGTATTTTTGAGGAGGAATCTCCCGAGGGATCTGGTTTGTTCGTACTGGGTACTCAATATGCGGTGCCCTTGCCCCAAAGTACCCACCAACCAAGGTAAGGGGTACAGAGATGCAAAACCAGAGCAAAATAAGAATTACAAACAGAGAAAACGGAATAGCCCCTGTGCTGTGACTACCCCACAATAAGAAATTCAAAGTGGTGAGAATCAGGAAAGCAATACCGGGGAAGAAACAAGCAGCCTTCCAAGAGACTGAAACCCATCCCTTTTTGTCACCACACCCAATTGTCCTCCAAAGGCGAACCGCAACATAACCAGCTGCAATTCCAAGAATCATGTAGAAAAATAGCATACCTGTAACCAATGTGCCACGAGAAGCTGGGGACATGAATCCAAGTGCTGCAAACAATATTGTCACAACAGCCATGCCAAGAATCTGAACCCCATCTCCCACCATTACACAAAGAAGTGAAGCATTAGTTGGAGCACGAAAAACATCACCGACAACAAGTTTCCAACCTGATAATTCCTCATTCATTTGGGCTTGAGCCTCCTTGTCAAGTTCCTCATAACGAGTCAGGTCACGCCTCACTGTCCTCAGGAGGATCACAAGGACAATTCCAGCCAAGAAGGTAATCACCATTAGAGAGTTAAGGATTGAGAACCAGTGGACTTTTGCTCCTTCCATTTTCAAATAAGCATCCCACCTCGATGGCCATTTGATGTCACTCTCCACAAATGTGACATCATAAGTGAAGGCCATTGGCTGACCTTCCTTAATAGCCATAGCCACAGTACCAGTTTCACACTTGATTGCAGATTGGTATTTATCATACATTTTCAAGTTCTTCAAAGAATCAACATTGTGCTGAACACTGCAAGGGACCACCTCAAACCCAACGACCATGTAACCTGGAACCTCTGACCCAGATTTCCTGACCGTTGGGATCACCTCAGCAGCATCCCCAGTACCCATCACACGGGCCACATTGGCCTCCTCATACTTATGAACAAGAACTGTAAATCTCAGATGGTTAAACACATAATACGCATCTTGAACCTTAATTCCAACAGGGTACCCCGTCCATCGCAGCAAATAACCTTCTTTGTTGGTATAACGAATCGCGGGCAAATTATCGAGAATCAAATTAACCTGATACATTTCATCGATCCGCTCCTTCAAAATCTTAAACTCATCAGCCGACAAGGGGTTTGTTTTGCAGATAAAGATCTCTGTCTCATTGGTGTACATCTTAAACCGATATGGCGAATTCTCAATCCTATCACCCATGAGGAGCTCACCGAGATTTTCGGCACTGTCCTTCACACCTTCCTGGGGCTTACAGAAGGGCAAACTGTAATAGCTAAAGGGCATCTCGGTATCAATTGAAGTCAGTGAATTCACTTTCACGGATAAGGTATCCCCAATGCCATATTTGTGAGGGTAGCTACCCGGAAGGTAAAACCCTTGACCCAATTGAGATATCAAGCAAGCAAACAAAACCCAGATCTTGAATTTGTCAAGCAAGTCCATTTCGACTAACTTTTGTGTCGGATCTGGACGACCCAGATCAGAATATGGGTGGCGAAAGAAAGAGATCAATACAATTTCAATGCGGGTTTCGAGTTTCAGCGAAGTTTAATGACGAAAAAAAAAAAACCCCCTCAAATCTCAGGTAAGTGATATTCAGATCAGAACAAATTGCAAACGCTTAATCAGTGTATCAAACGAGAACAGAAACAGAATCATAAAGAAAAGGGCATTGTTTGTATCAAGACAACGTAGATCCAACTGACCTTGGCAGAGACAGAGAGATTCGAGCCATTCAGAGAAAACTTATTGAGCCGTAACGGCGACGTAAAGAGCTCTGCAAATCCACTGAGAGAGAGAGCGGTATAGGAAAAGTGTCCGCGAAGTTATATAGCCTCGATTGTCGGTGATCTCTTTCCAGTTGCTTGCTTCGCTCTCTACGTGTTTAATGACCAGGCTGTCCTTATCTTCATTAATTTATTCTTTCCACAATTAATTGTGATTTTTTTATTTGTGAATTTTATTATTATTATTATTTCATTTCAAGGCAATGAAGCAGTCGCTCCTCATGCCAAGCTTTGTGATGACAAAAAAAAAATATATATATATATATAGTAAAAAAAATAATATAAAAATAATATGTAATAAAATTTAATTAAAAAATTGATAATTTTTTTATTATTGTTAGTCCAGTTTGACAAACTAAACACCTCTTAAAATTTTAAGTTTTTTTTTTTTTTTTTTGAGATTTCTCTCTAATAAGTTAAAGAAGCAATTTTCAATGACATATCTCCTGACGTAGTTGTGAATTTTTTTTTCCAAAAATAATGTCATTTTGGGAAATTTTAATTTGCATTATTTTATTATATTTAAGGTACCAAGTCAACCATTTGGAATCACACAAATTCTTTCACTTCTGGTTTATGTTGCTCCTTGAAAGGAAAGTGTTCTAAGAAAATAGATCAAATCAATTTTTTAATATTTCTTAGAAGACTTACTTTTTATTATTTATTTATTTATTTTACCAATTCACCAATTAAAAATGTACAACCCTTTTATTGTTGAATACAACCTCAATTTAAGGTGCGTTTGGAGTCCCAAAAAAAAATCAAAAAAAACTAATAAATGGGATTGATGTGATATAAAAATGATAGATGGCAAAATGTGATTGGAGGGATTTGAAAACTTTTGAAATTTTTTAATTTTTTTTTGTGGCTCCAAACGAAAATTTATCTATAATTTCCTTCCTTGATTCAAACTTGAAGCTCCGAAAAAAAGAAAAAAAAATTCATCCAATAGTCCTATTAATCATAATTTTCTCACCAATTTTTATAACAAAAAAAAATTTTAACTTCTATTAGTTTTCTCTAATTTTTCTATAAAGTACAAAACTAACTTTTATTAATTTGTTCTAATTTTTATTACTTTTTTCAATTTTTACAAAATTTCTCTTATTTTTTCAAAATTTTTCAATTTTTTTTACTTTCTCTAATTTTTATAACTTTTTTTTATCAAATACTTAATTAACCACTAAAGTGGCATGTATCACTCATGGACGAAAATTTTTATTTTTTCAATTTTTTTCCGGTGCAAACAGTCCCATAATCGAATATCTTTATTCTTTTGGGTTCTTTTTTTCCTTTAAACCACGCTTTTTGACTCCTTTTTCTCACTCTTTTTTAATCTAAATCCATCTTGCTCCTTTTGATATTTCTCTTAAACCGACACCCTTTATTATATTTTTGCCTGCATTTGGTTTGCTAAGGAAAAAAAAAATTCTAAAAATCATTTATTTATTTTTACTGTACGAATTCATAATTTATCTTATTTTATTTTTCTTAACTCATAATTTATTTCGGATTTGTTTGGAGTAAGAAAAAATGAGATAAATTGAGATAAATTGTAATTTGAGGGAGTTCATAATGCGTGCAGTGAAAGAAAAAAATTGATGTGATATACAATTAACAGAGATTTATAAAAATTTTTAAAGATTTTAACAAATTTTTACAAACTAAACGACCCTTCATTTATTTATTTTTTCTCCAAACGACTCCCTTAAAATGGCAAAGCCGAAAAAAGCGGGAAAAAAAAATTTAATATTTAGAGGCTGCAATTATAAGCTTTGACCAGTGAGTGTGACCCTTTACTTGTTTGTGGTTGTTGCGTTCAAATTACATCCCACCCCGATCTCGAGAGAACAATTTGATTCGGTGGTTTGATCCTACGTCGAAATCGAACCCCAACCGTCCATTCTGCCAACTGGCCATCCACCACCTTTGGATTTTGATACATATGAAATAACCATTGAAAGCAACATGGGAACTACAGAGTGATTGTCTTAATATATCTTGCAGTTACGCCATAAAGGCCGCGATGAAGAGAACTTACCAAAACCCATAAAGAAAACCTTTTAACTTAGTAGCTTTAAAGGAGAAATCACTCCTATTTTTGAGCGTTTCTATATTATTATGGGTGATCGAATTCGAAACCGTTATTTTATTTATTTATTTTTTAAGTTGTTTGGACTCATTTCAAATATAAAAGGGAAATTTTTAAAAAAAAGGACAAATTTTATTTTAATGAATTCAAAAATTTCAAATGAAATGGGTAAATTTGGGTTTTGTATTACGTACAATTAAGGTGCAATCAAATTTTACGTATTTAAATTTTTTATTTCATTAAAATGATAAATTTTTAAATTAAAAGTTCATTTTTCAAAATTTTGGGTATATAAAATAGATAAAAAGTATTATTCAATTGACATAATAACGCGATCTAACTTTAAACACAATGCCAACGTATATTTTTTAACCTCCCACATAGTCACAAATTTGTTAGTTCGAAAATGAGAAAGAGAGACTATTTTATATCTCAAGACAAAATACAATCATTTGTATGACTCGATTTGACTAATACAATTGTGTGTGTATAGTTTGGATGTTGTATTTTCAGAACTTCCTTGAATAATCATCAATACAATGAAGTAGAGTAAAGTAAATTCGTTAGTCTTTAATCAGCACACTGAAATCAAAGATCAATCGAAGTAGAACTTTCCAAATTTGCTAACCTTCAATTGATTAAGACGAATAAAACCTATTAATTTTCAAAAAGTGAATCAAGACCAAACACAAATTAAAGTAAAACAAATAGAGTTCATTAATCTCCAAGAATAAAAACCAATTAAGTGATCGATGTTTACTAGTAACAACAAAGTGACAATTTAAGTTAAAAACTATATTTATAAAGAAAAGATAAAAATTAAATTGTTAGGATATTAAGAGTGTCCATTTTTTGTTTTCTTTGTCCTGTACTTCAAGATTTTTTACGGACCATCTACCTCTCATTTGCAGGCCAACACATTTGGTTTCTCATTGTTACACGATCCTGTTGATTAGATCATGTTTAGGGTGGTCTAAGAAATTCAACAGGCTGAAATGGTTGGCCATACTCCATTCACAACTATTGATGCTGTCATAACCTTATTTATGTTGCTAAACAAACTATGGCCTCATCTCAACATCTGAAAAAGCAAATCAAATCTTGGCCCATGCATAAACCATGGCTCACCCCATACTGTACAATACAAGATTTTTGGGCCCCTAGGAATTACACAGAGCATGCATAAGTATTTAAAATTCAATAGATGTCACTGGAAATATTATAGAAATTAAAAAGTAACTAGGGAGCCAGTTAAAAAGCTCATCTTGGCAAGCGGCATGGTACTAGATTTTTTTAAGACAATTTCAAAG
Source organism: Vitellaria paradoxa (assembly GCA_019916065.1). NCBI lineage: Eukaryota > Viridiplantae > Streptophyta > Magnoliopsida > Ericales > Sapotaceae > Vitellaria > Vitellaria paradoxa. The sequence goes on along the minus strand of CM034235.1, from coordinate 50,608,170 downwards.
TCCATTTTAGATAAAATTTTTATTTCCTATATATAGAGACATGATTCATATATTATCTAAGTTTATAATAGAGTTTTTCTAAAGTTTATGAGAAAGATAAACAAAAGGCAAAGTGTGAATCTTTAAAACTCTCTCTTTCATTCTTGTATTTCTTTCTTTATTATTTGAGGTTAATAATAGATTTTTTTGGGGGGGGGGTAAAATTAATAATAGAAGACCTGGTGTATCTTATCCCTCCATGTAAGCAAATTATTAAATCACATGAATTTTATGTTCTTGTGTGATTACTTTTCTTGCATATATTTGTCATTATTGATAGTATTCAGCCAAATCATGCACAAGAACATCTTATGTTTCTGGACCTGCATTATTTTGCTCTGAACACATATAGGTTCATCTTTTGCTCATCCCTTTTATAACTTCATTCGTCTTCACCCTCCAACTCAATTCCTCTATATAGGGATTTAGTTGCCTCAATTTCACTCTAAAACACTATAATTCAATGGAAGAATATTTGTTAGATTTAGAGTTAAAATTGCGTCAAAAGAAGACTCAAACATGAAATGATCACTTCGTAATTGTGTTCAAAACATACAATAATGAGGGATATTTTTAAGGGTTTTTGGAGGCCGGTCACTATTTATGGACTTATAAAAATTTAAGTCATACCCAAAAATCTTATTTATGAATAAGTCACACTTGCAACAAAAAGACCAAAAAAGATATCACACGTTTTTCACTACATTTCAAAACTGTCAGTTTTATCCGAAAATAGTGCACACTTTACTCATAACTTCCGTGACTTTCCATCTTCTTTATAAAGCAAGTAAAACTGATTTTTGGAAACAAAATCAAAACTATTTGAGAAAAACCTAATTCCGCGACTTTCCATCTTCTTTACAAAACAAACAAAACTGATTTTTGGAAACAAAATCAAAACTATTTAGGAAAACAGTATCACATAATAAAACAGTACCGCATAATAAAACAGTACCACATAATAAAATAGTACCGCATAAAAAAAGTACCGCGTAATAAAACAGTACCGCATAATAAAACAGTACCTCATTAAAACAGCACCATTCTTTGCATGATATAGTCATGCGGTACTGTTTTTGAACGAGTATGCATCCTAAAAAAAATAGTACCGCAGACATGTGGTACTGTCACACATGCGGTACTGTCGGTCATTTGTTTGATATGTGAACTATTTTTGTGTTTACATGAGATGTTTGCATGATAGAGTCATGCGGTACTGTTTTTGAACGAGCATGCATCCTAAAAAAAATAGTACCGCAGACATGTGGTACTGTCACACATGCGGTACTGTCGGTCATTCGTTTGATATGTGAACTATTTTTGTGTTTACATGTGGTGTTTGCATGATAGAGTCATGCGGTACTGTTTTTGAACGAGCATGCATTCTAAAAAAAACAGTACCGCAGACATGTGGTACTGTCACACATGCGGTATTGTCGGTCATTCGTTTGATATGTGAACTATTTTGTGTTTACATGTGATGTTTGCATGATAGAGTCATGCGGTACTGTTTTTGAACGAGCATGCATCCTAAAAAATACAGTACCGCAGACATGTAGTACTGTCACACATGCGGTACTGTCGGTCATTCGTTTGATATGTGAACTATTTTTGTGTTTACATGTGATGTTTGCATGATAGAGTCATGCGGTACTGTTTTTGAACGAGCATGCATCCTAAAAAAAATAGTACCGCAGACATGTGGTACTGTCACACATGCGGTACTGTCGGTCATTCGTTTGATATGTGAACTATTTTTGTGTTTACATGTGATGTTTGCATGATAGAGTCATGCGGTACTATTTTTGAACGAGCATGCATCCTAAAAAAACAGTACCGCAGACATGTGGTACTTTCACACATGCGGTACTGTCGGTTATTCGTTTGATATGTGAACTAGTTTTGTGTTTACATGTGATGTTTGCATGATAGAGTCATGCGGTACTGTTTTTGAACGAGCATGCATCTTAAAAAAAACAGTACCGCAAACATGTGGTACTGTCACAAATGCGGTACTGTCGGTCATTCGTTTGATATGTGAACTATTTTTGTGTTTACATGCGATGTTTGCATGATAGAGTCATGCGGTACTGTTTTTGAACGAGCATGCATCCTAAAAAAAACAGTACCGCAGATATGTGGTACTGTCACACATGCGGTACTATCGGTTATTCGTTTGATATGTGAACTATTTTTTGTATTTACATGTGATGTTTGCATGATAGAGTCATGCGGTACTGTTTTTGAACGCGGTATTGTTTTTGAACGAGCATACATCCTAAAAAAAACAGTACCGCAGTCATGTATTTAAATACGTAATCCAGATCTGTATATATTCATTCGATCGACGTTAATCTCACAGCACAAACTCGCGTAATCCATGTGTATTCCTTCGTATATAATCCTTTAACAGATTTTTATCTCACTATATCTTCACGCGATTGATAAGGAATGAAACAAAAACGAAAAACGTGATTCTCGGTTCCATAATTTTTGGCAACTTCATCTCAGTTAATTATAGAAAAATTGCATTTAAGTCATATTATAAATTATATTTAAAACAAACTCGTGGGACCCACTCAAAAGTATGACTTAAATACAAAAACTTTTCACATTAATGTGACTTAAAAGCAATACTTTTTTTTAGTGTGACTAATAACTTTAAAAGATTACCAAGTATGACTTGGATACAATTTTTCGATATTTTTAGGTTATTTGGGTAGGGCTTGAAAAACATTTCAAGCCCAATATGTTGCATAAAGCCCAACTTGAAGACATAAATTAAATATGATTTTATTATTTAGATATTATAAAAATTAAAAAATATATACAAGCAATATTAAGTATCTAAACACAAATCCTAAATAGTAGATTTTTTTTTGGTAATTAAATAGTAGACATTTTATTATTTGTTATATTATGACTTAAATATTCTAATTTTATTTTGTTATTTTTAATTGTGTAAATTATGGAAAAATTTTGAGATAAATGATAAAAATTAATTTATAAATTAAGTTGATTTAATAGAATAGACTTAGTATTTGAAAAATTAACAAAATATTAGATTTGAAAAAAAGTATTAGGCTTGTTGATTAATAGGCCCATTTTACACCCCTCAACACTACAATGCTAGTCTTCTCTTTTCGAAGGGAGCCAAAGCTTCACTCATGTTAGATTAGTTCAAAATTTCATTAAGATTAACGAGACAAGATAAAAATATTTTAAACTCATGAATTTTTTCAGTTCAACTCAATAATCTCATATGGAGTCCAAAATTAGAAGAAAATCAATTCATTCGAACTTTGTTTTAAGGGTGTGCATGAGTAGATTCTATCCTAATTCATATTTAACTAAGATTAAACTAATTTTTTTTTTATTTTAAAAAATTAGACCTGAGATTAAACTGATTTCAAATTGAAACCAAACCGAATCGAATCGAAATACCGAGTTGGGTCAATTCGGTTTTCAAATTAGTTTAAATTAGGATAAAACGGTTCGATTTTTAAGTTGGGTCAACTTGTTCATTTTCAGTCCCAAACACCCAAATTAATAATGTGTTATATATCAATATTATGTTTATTATAATATTCTATTATATATTATACATAATTATATATTATATTTTCAAATTGGTTTTGGGTTAGTTCGGATTGTATTGTTTTCGGTTCACTTTTGGTTCAGTTTGATTTTTTTATCTTCTAATCCGATAACTAAACTAAAGTTATTAATTTTTTAACTCAAAAATGAACCCATTTTAGCATAAATCTAAACTAAAGTGGTTGAATTAATTCAATTTTTGAATTATTTGATTCTTTTATGCACCCCTACTTTGTTTGACTCATTTGAAATAAGCCTTAAATAATACAATTTTGAACACATCCTAGTACTTACTGATTTTTTTCAAACAAAATTTATAACACCTACCAATTGATCACTAGACTCAACTCATTCGCGATCTTACTTTTCAATTCTTTTCTTTTCTTTTGTTTTTTTCAAATAATTGATTATGATTATCAACTTGTTAGAATATTTTCAAGTTACAAGCATGAGTCCTAAATTGGCAGCCAACTACCAATAATAAGGGGGCGATACGTCTTCTTTCAAGTTACACAATCATATTTCGGTGCAGTGGTTATGAAATTTTGGGCATTACCAAATGAACATTCTTGAGTAATGAATTCTGTTTCTTAAAGAGAATGTCTTGTTTGTTGCGGTGGCCCGACAGCTTTCTCCAAGCCTGAAACCATGTGTGAATGATGAATAGATCCCGGCTACAATGGATGTATTGAAATTACACCAACATTTAACCCAACCTGTGACTAATCCAAATATGAAATGGGGGCTAAAATCCTAATGGTTGCGACAATGATGGGCTAGAATGGCCTCATGACTTGTTCTTAGGGCTTTTATTTCGTTTGTCGTCTACAAGTAGTTAGATTTTAAGAATCAAAGGGTATTAAGGTCCTATTTTGTACAAAAGAATCTAATGGAATGAATAGTACATTGTCACACTTTTCTTTCATATCATATTTTGTATACTTATTCGAAAATATATTTTATGTTTATTTAACACACTATTTTATATGAGAGAATAAAATGAAGTAATAATGTAAGAATGATCATTTCATTTCATTACACCAAACTAGGTTAAATGTGTAATTGTAACTCTAGTTACTCAGTCATACAAATATAGAGCACTACAATTAGTGAAAAATATATATATAGAGAGAGAGAGCGCACTATAATTCTAGTACAGGGTACCAGAATCCTAACTAAATTTTCAAACAAAATTTTTATATAGGATCAATGTTTTAAGAATCGAGCTGAATTGATTCAAGAAAAGATTTGATTAACTCATAAAATTCTTATACATGTAAAATCAGTTTAAACCATTATTATGACTCGAATTAATCCTCGAGTAGCTGGCTACAACGGTTAAATTATTATATAAAAGAATCTATTTTTTATTTTTTTGACATTTTCTTCTCAATGATCACTCAATTTTCTTATGAGATAAAATATTGCTAGTGATTCAAATATTTTTTTTAACAAACACAATTGCCTGCTGTAATATTATTCTCTCATATTATTTTTGTACAAAATAAGAAACTCATTAAAAGTGCTTCAAGAAAATATTAAAAAAAAAAGCTAAAAAATAAAAAAAGTGAATGCTTAAATTTTTAACTGGCAACTTATATTCTCATTATAGTTCAGAACATATTTTTATTTTTTCTGTTCTGGAAATAGATTGCAACGGATTCATCTGGTCAAAATTCAACTGCATGTATATTCAACGCACACCACCCAAAAGGGGGGGAAAATCAGATCACAAGTAACTCAATGGGAAAAACTAATTTTGCTACTTTCGAAATTAATTTCTTTCTCATCATATGGAATTATTTGCTTTGAGTTGATATTAATTAATCATTTTAATCTCTATTCTAATTAAATTTTATAGTTAAATTTTGATTTTGTCCGTTTTATGTCATTTTGTTAGTTTAATGTATAATATAAATAAATATATACGTTAAAAAACATTATTTGATCTAGCCACTGGTGGGGCTATTAAGAGGATGTCTTGTGCTGTAGCACTGGTAAAATTTTGACTTAAAATTTTTTTTAGTATTAATAGTATATAATATTTTAATTCAATTGTTTATAACTCAATTTAATATTTAATGATAACCCAGTTTAACACTCAATTCATAGTTAAGGAAAAAAAAAAGAAAAAAAAAATTCTATCATAATCTAATGCCCAATTATAATCGAGTTTAATACTTAGTTTACAACCCAAGACAAGAAAAATTTCTCACTCTCTCCTTGAATTTAGCTCAGCGTGATTACAAATTCAAATTAAAAAAAAAAAAAAAATGACCTCTTGTTGTTTGCTACCCTCATCAGCTCAATCACTTCATATAGTTAACAAACGGGAGATATGTATAGGTGCAGTGGGCACGAAATTTTGTTTCTTAAAGAGAATGCTTTGTTTGTTGTAAGTTTCTAACAGTTTTCTCTATATATGCGTGAAACCACGAGCCATAGATGCCTCTCTCCATTATTGTGCAAATGGGATTTTGTTCATTGCAAGTTTCCTAAACCTTGACCTGGAAGTTACCTCAACTATAGTTGATGAGTTTACTACCAGCGAAGGAGAATTCCACTAATCTCTCTCTCTCGCTCTCTCTCTCTCTCTCTCTATATATATATATATATACACACACACATAATATTTTACGTATACCTGTATCATTAACTCTTCCTAGCTCCCTTGGCATTAATGTGTTATGGAATAGGCCAATGTTCAAACCTAACATAAATACTTTTTTTGGAAGTACGCAAAATTTATAACCATACTTAGTCAAATATTGCAAGTCATATGTTTGGAGTCTTTGAGGCACTATTTGGAGCTCTAAATTATTATTATTTTTTTTAATCTGGGAACTCCAAGTTTGTTACTTTCAAAAAAAATGAAATTATGGGGGCGTTTGGTAGAAAAATTTCCAATAAAAGATTACTAACTTTTGATTTGTGAGTGTTTGACAAATTATCAACTTTTGTCACTTTTCTACTGTAACTTCTCAACTCAAAAATTGCTCAAAGTTAATAAAAATTGTTAAAAAAATGTTAAAAGCCATCAAAAATTTTATGAAACACTTGAAAGTTGTTAAAAATTGCTACTTGTTACACTAAACACACAAAAAAATTATAACTACCAACTTTTAACAAAAAAATACTAAAAATTATTAAAAATTATGCCTCCAAACGCCTCCTATAAAAGTAAAACATGGAGTGAAAGGATTTTTTTTTTTAAGGAAGAAAAAAAAAAAAGAATTCAATTTTTTTCTTTTAAATGAGACTACTAAACCAAAATCCTGTACCTGTATAATTTTTCTTTTCCATAGTTTTTGAGAACCCAGTTAAAAAAACGTCACGAGTGTGTGATAGCTTTGAGTGATCATGAGGAAAATGATTTCTTGCATTTTAGTCCTCCACTCCCTGCTTCAATAAGCCTAGCTAAACCCCCCCACCATGAAATTTTTTAATCTAGTTAATGGTGATTCCTTTTATTATCATTTTCTTCATCCTTCCCATATTTTTCTTATTTCTATACACATGCATGCATGATCCAGCGTGATAAGTTTCACATTAGTAGGTTACATGGATATATATATATATATATATAAAAGGTTACATGCACATATATTGATAAATATATTACACATTGCATTCCTCTATTTTATCACTAATCTCATTTCAAAATTTATAATTTAAAATCATCCAATTTGTCCCCTATAGCTTTAAAGTTCAAACTATACATTCTATTTTGTCATTTTCTGGCATTTGGAGCTCCAAAAGTTAATAAAAAATATGGTTTGAATAACTTTTTGATATTTGAAGTGTAAATGATAAACCATAAAAAATAGAAATGAATAGTTTCATTCGAATGAATTTTTATATATTTGAAGGAATTTCGACAAAAATTTTTGATTTTTCTATTCGAATTTTTTAAAAATTATAGAAAAATTATTGAGATTTGTAGACATATATAAATTTATAAAGATTTATATAGATTCATGTAATTCGAGGTGAAAAAATTTTATTATAGAATTATAGCGTTTTTCAGAATTGTTTGACTTTTTTCAATGCTACAAACGGACTCTCTATTAAAAATGTCACATACATCAATTACACACAAAGGACATGTTGTATGTTTTTTATTAATAAATTTGATGCAGAGAATATTAAGTGAAACAATTTAAAAATACATGTACAAGATAAAATGAGACGATATAAAACACATAAACCAAAGTAAAATTAAAGATAAAAGAACATAAATACTAAACCTAATTTATTTATTTACTTTTTAGGAGCTATATGAGAACTTCAAATTAACATAAAGGAAATTAGCCAAATGAAGCTAGTCTAGCGGACAAGTGCACAACTTTAAATTTCTGTAAGGTCCCGAAGAATTTGATTCTCTCATCGTTCTTGCGATGTGATGTTTGAGTGTTCTAAAAAATTTAAAGAAAAATACATTCAATTTTCCAAAATCTTGTCAGAAATACAGCAGCTCTACAACATAAGTCTAAAATTAAATTTCATCAAAGACTAGCACCAACATTTGCCGATCTATGGCAGATGGCCTACGTTTCGGAAATTTTTTGAAAGTTTAATTTTAGCAAAATAATTAGATATTCTTTTGTTAATTTGCAAAGGCTCATCGTGTCTTCTCAAATTTTTTTTTTTTTTAAACTCCCAATAATTCCAATTGTCCATAATTTTTCAATATCACCCGTCCAGCATTAAATCCTAAATCCATTATATATGCCTAGGGATGGGTACGGGGCAGGTAGGGGACAGGTACACATATTTTCATACCTGATCCCTAAACTAAAATCAATCTCCATATCCTACCCGATCTTCATTGGAGATTTATTTTTACCACCCATCTCCGACCTAAACGGGAAATTAGGATCTCTATAGGAAAACAGGTACCTGAATTGAAAAAAATATAAAAATATAAAAATTTTAAAATATGATTTATAAAAAAATGAAGTAGAATCCTAATATATATTTAAAAAATCAAAAAATACCATATATATATATATATATATATTTAGAAAGCATTTATAAGGTTTTTATTTCTTACTATATTAATATGTTTCTATTTTCTTACCATATTAATAGGTTCTACGGCTCAAAATAAAAAAAAAATAAACAAAGAAACATTCACAGTTGGTCTATCTCAATTTATAGTTTCTTTGTAAACTAGAAAACAAAGTAATTTAATAGGAAGGTGATAGATAAAGAAATTCAAAATCTTAATTCACTGCCTTACTGAGAAATCTGTCGTAACAAATACACTAAAAAATTAAATATATATATATATATACGAGAATATTGGTAGGGTCAAGGAATGGATAGGGTAGGGTACGGGACGGGGACAAACTCATACTTGTACTCTACCCAATCTCTGAATTTTTTTAAAAAAATATCTCCGTACCCTACCCGATTCTCAAAAAATCTCCGAATCTCCTACCCATTTAGGGCGAGGATCGGGTAGAATATGAACAGGTCGACTGAGATGACCATCCCTATATATGGCATGCACTTCTAAGCTCATCATAAGAGATTTTCATATTCAACTTAATTAAAGTGCAAATTTAGATTTGAGTTGCATGAGAGTTAGGGGTTGCACTGGTTTCATGAGAATTAGAGATTGCACGTGATTTGATTTAGTAGGCTCTGTTTGGTAAGAAATGGTAAGAAATAATTATTAAAATGATTAAATTTATTCTCTTACATTTTAATTTTTTTTAAATGTTTAAAAGTAAAAATGTCAAATTAACAAAAAATTAAAAAGTTAATTATTAAAAAGTTAACCCTTTCCCTTTCGAAATACAAAAAAAATTAATTTTTTAAGAGTTAACTACTAATTAACTAAAAAATTAATTTTTTTTACTTCTTAAATTAAGCCTAAAACTTTTACTGGATAAGGAGTTTCCAATACGTATACGTTTAAATTAGAAGCCTCGTGAAAGACATTGTCTGGGCTCAGCGTGTATGTTAGACAGATATATATATAAATTTATTTGATTTGATCTGATTGTCAACCGCCTTAAAAGGCTTTTTCTTTGAAGAAATTTGAACGCACACTGTATAAGTTGAGCAGCGTAACCGGATTTTGAATTTTCGAATATGTTATGTAGATATATCTGTTCGATCGGAATGTCAGTCAGTAGAATTTCAGTGGGGTTAAAATAATTTAGATCTCATTCGATTTGTTTTTCTATTTTCTCTTTTCGTTTGGCATGTTTGGTCACACCAAATCTTACCAAAAATCACTAATTTTAACTAATTTTTGTATTTTTCTCCAATAAAAAATTTTTACCTATCACCTTTATGTCGCATCTTTTCACTTTTATTGTACTTTTCCTCCACTTTTTATCTATCAAACAGATTATTTCTTTTTTGAATTCATTTTTTATTTTATACTTTTGAAAATAAGAAAAAACAGCTCAAAACTCAATTTTTTTTGGGTAATTCACTCAAAACTAATTTGATTACTTATGTTTTTAAATTTTATTTTAGCAAAGAGAAAATGAGTTTACACATGAAATGAAAAATGATAAAAATTCTTTTTGAGAGTTTATAACCCAAAATAAGAATATAGAGTATTTTCTGTTTACTCGTTTTTTAGATTTTTAACACATAAAAATAAAATAAACAATAGAAAACTAAATCAAATGCCACTTTAAAGGATTTCAATCGAATTCATTGGATTGCATCTTCATCTATTCCAACTTTAATTTATAAAATTTCAATTGTATTAAAAGTTTCGTGAATGAATTTTTTGAAACCTCGTGAAGAAATTTGAAGAAATCACAATTTTATGTTGCGAGTTAAGGTGACCAGTTTAAAACCGCATTATTATTTCGCAATTTCAATTAATACCTCGCGACTTTATTAATAGTATTTTCCTAATTAAGTATTTTTAACAACATTTTTTTATTATTACAATAGTAAAATAAAAAAATCTTTTTTTTAAGGCATGTGTTTATTTTTTTTTCTTTTCAAAACTTCTTTTTCCAAGATATCAAGATGTCCCAAAAATGATCAAGCATATGAGGAGGAATGTTTGTAAAAGACTAAATTAATGACAAATTTATACAAGACCAAGGTCTAAGGACTAAATTAATGACGAATTTATACAAGACCAAGGTCTAAGTACTTTATTTACGTAGAAGTCATGTTTATAAATGTAAATTTAGTTGGGATGTATAGGTGCACTTATTCGCTCTATTATTTTATATTTACAAATTTATAATTATTAACTTGCATTTAACAATGTAATTAAAATGTAATTATTTCTTTATTAATAAAATTTATTATCTATTTTTATTTTTAAATGTCATTTTTTTCCTATTTGTAAATTTCATTTGAGATTTTTGATAAACTTGAAATTTTGTAATTACAAAATTTCAATGTAATTGAAATTTATTAATAAAAATTATTTACCTATAATGTATTTTTATCTTTCAACATTAATTGGATAATTATTTTATTTTAAATTAAATTATTGTAAATATAAAATAATTTAAATTAAAACATTATTTAAAAATACATATGATCAATGAATTTGGATCTTCTCTTAACTCGATAGTTTCTTAAGGATCACATCGATTTAAATCCCGAGATCGAATCGACTCATTTTACATGTCTATCCACTCGTAATGGCAAATCCAACCCGAACCCGAGTTTGATAACACTACCCACAAGAACGTCCAAGGCCCGGCTAACAAAATACCGCAGAAAGCGCCAACAGGGAAAACTACCTTTGTCGACTCCTCTGGCAAGTTTATAACTACCATTTCAACCATCCTTGCATATCTCCCCCATCTCTCTCTCTCTTCCCCTAAAAACCTTCAAAATTTTCTGCATTCTCCGCGTGAGAGAAAGAGAAAGAGAGAGAGAGAGATAGAGAGAGAGAGAGAGAGAGAGAGGTGAGGGGATGGCCACAGGAGCTGCTGGAGACGGACTTCTTCGCGGCGCTTTCGAAGGCTGCATTGCCGGCTCCGACGCCGGAATCCAACGCCGGCCCTACCATCGCAACTGCAGCTGCGAGCTGCACAAATCACGCGGTCATTGTTTTCACGCGTTACGATATTCGAACGTTTCGTATCCGATCAGACGAACGTGGAGCGAGGGTTGCCTGGTGCTGATGCAGCCATCGACCAGACACCCCTCCCCGCCTTCTTCGCCGGTATCGGCCACCGCCGCCGCTGATATGGGAAGAAGACAAGTACGATTTACTATATGTAATGAAGAAGGAGTGGAAGAATAAGGAGGGGTTTGATTTTTCCCTTTTTTTTTCTCTTTAAATTAATTTTGAATAATTCCAGTTGATTTGAGATTTTCGTGATTGTGTGATCGATGCAACGTTTGTTGCATTATGGTCAAGATTAATCATCAAATGGATTGGTCTTGTCGAAGTTAATTGTCCCTGCCATTGATCAAAATTCTTAGTGAGTTGCCCGTTTGGTTTCTTTCAATTCCCTTTTTTTTTTTTTCAATCTTCTTCTCCCATCAAAAGTAAATGTCCAATTATTTTGGGTCTGATTGCTTTGGTTGTTTTAAAGATCGGTTGTGTTTTGAAAGTTGCGTTTGGAGCACTAAAATTCAAAAAAATTCATCAATTTTAATTAATTTTTTTATACTTTTTTAACTAAATTTATTCATATATTACCTTTATATCATACTTTTAATTTTTATTATAGTTTTTAATCAATTTTTATCAATTAAATACGCTCTAAGTTTAAAAGTTGTCAACAGACTCGAGCCAAATTAAATTTTAAACTTTTTTTTTTTTTGGTACATAAAAGCATTAATGTAGTGTCTACTCGAACCATATCAAGCCCAATGGATCTGAATTGAGTTGGTTGAGTTCCGATCCAAATCAAATAATTAAACCCGATAAAAACTAAGCCCGTTTTGAAGTCGAATCAAAGCCCACATACACCAAATATTAATCAGATCAGTCTGTTTTGCAGAAAGGCCCCGTTTGAATTAATAAAATTAGCCCAAAAAATACTAATTTTTGGTGTTTTACGTGTTCGGAAAAGCATCAATTTAAAACACCAAAAATTCATATTTTGCCTACGTGACAAGTTGATAACAGATTAATTTTTGTCCATGTGACAGAGGATTTAATGGTCATTTTACTTTAATTTAACTCAAAAATTATTAAAATTTTTACCAAAACACACAAAAAGTTGTTAAAATTTGTTAAAATTGTCACAAATTTTTACTTTTTTTAACAAGTCAAAAAAAAGCAAACACCTAAAAATTACTAAATTTTTTACTTATTTTACCAAATACGTCAAAAGTATCACCTGCCAAAAATTATTAAAAAAAATTTTTTTGGTGATCCGGAACCCCATCGATTTATTGCAGTCCTTAACGAATCGTGTAGTCGATAAATAAATCGGAGACTTGTGCAATATCCCACAAATCACGAAAACCAATTAAGTTCAAAACTCACATCTTGCGTGGAAATTATTAAAAATTATCCAAAAAAATTATAAAAAATTATGTCTTGCAAATGGGGCCTGAGTATTTTCAAAAGTGGTTGGGCACGTCCCATCGTAAATACAAACACTAGCAATCAGAACCAGAGCTCTTGGGTAAGAGGATGTGTAGACAAAACCGGTGGTTTGTGAAAATAGCTTCGGTGCTGTTGATTTTTCTTAGGTAGTGTTTGGTTGAAAAAAAATTGGGTAAAAAAGACAATAAAAGTAGAAAGATATGACATGAAATAAAATGTAAAAAATTTTGATTGGAAGAAACTATAAAAAATATTTAGAATTGGTGATTTTTGGTAGTGCCGTTGTGAATAATTCTACTTTTTTCCTCTTTACAAGATATATATATATATATATATATATATATATATATATATTTGCAGATTAAATTTTATAAAATAAAATTTGATAATTACGTACACATGTATAATAGTTATAAACAAAAAAAAAAAAAAGTAGTGGGAAGATGACTGACAGGGGGAGTCAACTGTTAAAAGGGATATTTATATCACCAGATCTAAAATTTGAACTTCGTAACATGGCTTGAAAAAAACAAGAAACACTAGGACGCCGTTAAACTATTTTTTTTTTACGTAACTACCATTGTTAATAATAATAATAATAATATACAGGAATTAAGCACGTGATGTTCTTCATTTGTTTTTCCAGCCATTAGAATTTAAAAAAAGATAAATAAATAAAATAAATACTTTTAAGAAACAAATGAAGAACATTACGCTCTTGATTCCTTTATTCTATCTCCAATGCCACAGCCAGCTTGACAGATCTCATCTTCATCACATTTTTTCAGGTCACCTCGTCATCTTTTTTTTTTCCCAAATTCTTTTTTTTCTCTATGTTAAATTTATTAATTTGTAACAAGTTTGTGTTGATATAGATTCGGAGCTTTTGTTGCTAAACAAAATCTATAATATATATATATATATATATATATAATACGTGCTGAGATCGGTGCAAGTAATGCAACCATCTGAAATTCGCTAAAGTTGAATTAACACGAAAAATTAGTGTAACAGAATAATGCAGACAATTCAGCATATTTAAAAATGTTTGGAGTGATAAAAAGTAAAATAAAGTGAATTAATTGTGAGTTCTTAATTCATATAGTGAGATAAAAATAAATAATTTCTAAAGATTCTTAAAGATTTTTAGAAATTTTTAATATTTTACATCGTACAAATGAACCTGAATACAACAATGCAGTAAAAATATCCTTGCTCCGCCATTTTATTGCTTACATATAGGGCCCGTTTGGTGTGCAATAATTTGCTAAAAATTTCTAAAAATCTCTATAAATCTCTGTTAACTTTATATCACATCAACTTTTTTCTCTCACTGCACGCATTACGAACTCTCTCCAAACCACAATTTATCTCAATTTATCTCATTTTTTTCTTACTCCAAACAAACCCATAATATAAGTAAAAATATCCATCCCTAAATTTTTTATTTTTTATTTTTTTGAATTTTTTATACTCTTTTCTTCCTATTTTCTATCACAAACAAAATTACAAAATAAAATGATATATAAAGCCGACTTCAATTAATTTGAGATAAAGATTTTATTGAATTAAAAAATAAAATTGATGGAATTCCTTTTTCTTTCAAATATATCAAACAAAGACAAATCTGAAAATTAATTTTCCACAAAAGCTAACTGCTCTTTGTTAGCTGCTCCCTCGAGTCCAAATATGATATATCTAGATTATAGAGAGGCAACTGCATTCATTCTATTAACAAACATTAGCCAAAGCTTAAAGGTTGTTTAAAAGTTCAATTTTTAGTAAACTTGGATTTTTGTAGTCAAAATTTAGTAATTGAATTTTTTTATATATTTTAAGTAATAATTTTTAGTAACTTTTAGTGATTTTTGCTAACTTTTACATGTTTTGTAAAATTTTTAGTAATTTTTTGTAATTTTTTTATGTGTTTAGTAAAAATTTTAATAACTTTTGAATTAAACAATTGTTAGTGTAATTAACTAAAAAAATGATAAAAATTGGTACTTTGCCAGCCATTCAAGAAATAAAAATTAATTGATTATTTTATACGAAAAATTTATCAACCAAAAGCTAACTTACTTACCATTGGTAACGAAAGACACTATTCACACCCAGAAAGCGAAGCACTGTATTTCATTATTTGGGATGTTTAGTTGGTAAAAATTTGACAAAAAATATAATAAAAGTTTAAAGATTTAATATAGACTGATTGTGGTAAAATTTGATTGAAAAAAATATAAAAAAATTAATGAAAATTAATAAATTTTAATTATTTTTAGCCAACTACACATCTACTATGTGATTAGGGCTTCGTTTGGCGTAAGAAAAAATAAGATAAATTAAAATAAAATGTGGTTTGAAATTAATTTTGACGTCTTTTTTTTCTAAAAAATAGCAACCGTGGGAACAGATTTAAAAAACCGTTCTCACGAATTTAAAAAAATTCACAAAAAATAGCGACAATGGTACTCATTTGAAAGCTTTTGACATGAAGAATATGATTATATAAAAAATTTATATATTTGGTTAACCTACTTTCAGATTTTTTTTAGTGAAATATTAAAATTTTTTGAAATTAGTAATGGTAAAAAAATTAAGAATAAAGTAATTGTTAGAGGTTTATAAAATTTTATAGAATTTTATAGAAAAAATTTGTATGTCAAACAGGGCGTAGGCCTATAAGTTACATAAATTGAAAGGACAGGAGACAGGCAACAATGGTAATTGATTGTCATCGTCCAGATGGAAAAAAAAGGGGGGGGGGGGGTAAACTGTACCCAACCAAATTATTTATTCATGCATGAATTGATATATGTTAGGAAGATCATGAATATAATTTATTTTTAAATTTTTACCCTTTATCTTTTTTCAATAAATATTTTCATTTGAAGTTTTAAAAATTACTAAAAAATATTAAAAATTTTTAAAAATTATTTACTTTTTATCTCACTTTATGAATTACGAACATATAAATTTTATTAAATTTTATCACTTTTTTGACACTTCATATGCTCTCTAAACCTTAAAGTGTAAAAATTTTTTAAATTATATTTATATTTAAAGTCCAATTCTATTATGATTTATGAATAATCGCCTACTGTTTATGTGTGTGTGTGTATATATATCTCTATAATTTGTATGATTCATACCTTTCGGAGCATGTAATATTGCAAAACCATTACTTTCCCATTATTGTATATGTAATTTTAATGTTCTTAAATTCATTACAGATCTATTTTAAATCTTACATATATTACTACATACGAAAGAGTACTATATTTCAAAGAGAAACCATATCAAGCCAAGCCCTTGACATCCTGAGTTTCTCTCTCTATTTTTCTCTCTCTAAGAATTATAAGAAGATTAGCTGCCTGAAGTTTCTTTTTAACTTTTATTTTTTATTTTTTTTTTTATTTTGAATGGTTTTTAAAGGATTTACGTATATAGAACAGCAGACCATTATTTGAATGGGTGCGATCGGTCTGTTTGTGATGGTTGGACTAACCTAGAAAGAATAAAGTTTTGTGCGAGAGCTTCCTCTGTAGAGAATTCAAGAGTAGTTTGGTCTTAGAGGATTCTTGCGAGTGCAGTCATCTTCCTGCATGGCTTCATAAACCCACACGTTACTCCCTACGGGATTCTCTTCTGTGGGCCTTGAGTGGGATATTAAATTAATTAATTTTTTTATCATTTAATAAATCATGTTTAGATAAATTTGCATATAAGATTAAATTAATTAGTTATTTTTTTATCACATTATAAATTAGATTTAGATTAATTTACACCAACATTTATCTAAATTTTAGGTTTAAAAACAACATAGTAAAAAAAATTCATAATATACCCTTAAGTGCAAAATTATGGGACCTACCAAAATCGGGGGCTTAAGCATAAAGCCAGCCCTCCTAAGGAAAATGAAAATGAAAAAAAGAAAGAGAAAGAAAAAGAAAGAGAGAAATAAGGAGCGTGATAGTAATTGTAAAAGTCGCATATTAATTGACATATGCTTAACGTTGGTATAAAAATAATACTGGACACATGACATTATTTTCAAATATATACACGTCAAGTAAGTAGGAGCTCGGCGTTGGATCTACTCGATCCTTGATCGTATCAATTGAGTTTCAAAGCAAGAGGTATGAATGATAGTAATTTAATTCTAATCATAAACACTACCTTATAATAAATTCAGTTCATTTATTATATTTTCGTTAATTTAGTTAGTATGTTATCTTACAAGTGGAGATAAGAAGTGATATTTGGGCATTCAACATTGTCACATCACACCTACTACAGACCTATTACGTGCATTGAATACTAAGTGATGAGTATTAAATTAAAGTAAACCATCATATATAGATTATAATAACATTATAATCTTAATTATTCTCACATTTATTTATTTATTCTATGTTATTGTAAATAAAACACTTAACACACAAAATGAGGTATGGTTACTATTGTCAAATGAACATTCGTATTTCATTAATTAGTCTTTTAAACTTTTTCTGACTTTACCGTCAGAAAATCTTTGGTCAAAAATTCCCTCCGGCCATTTTCTCTTACATTCTTTTATTTTCCTGACTCTTTCAATCAAGTTCAGTTGATGTAATGACTAAACACGGCCGCTTTTTTTTTTTTTTTTTTTTTTTTATCTCCGTACACTTAATTAGATGCATCCTATTTTCTTTCAAAAAACTATATATATATATATATATTTTTTTGTGTCTGTCTTCTTGCGAGATGGAGCTGGAGAGAATTAGACAGTTTCCCGAAGAAGAAGAGCCGTACGTATAGGTATATAATTTATTATTATTATTATTTAGAGCAAGATAGGTATCTCCTAACATACCCGTTAATTGGTGTCACGTACCCCTATTATTGTTTTTGCCAAAAAGATCATTTTTAGTCTTACTTTCTTTCTTTCTTTCCTTTTTTTTTTAAGAGTTTTCTATTTATGTGATATTGTTTCCAAATGATTTTTATACTAATACTTACTTACCCACCCTTGCAGTCATGGTAAAACTTTTAAAAAGGAACTATATATATAACAGCTCTCTTATATATATACTAATAATAACACGTGTCTAAAGTATTCTGATTAGAATTAGTATTCAGTTTCTTATATAATTTAAATTAAAATTTTCGACAAAAAATTTAAATAAAAAAATTATAATAATTTATGAGTTTTAACTTTATTTTTCAAAATTTTAGCCCTAACAATGATTTACATAAGTTTTAATCTCTCTCTGATTAATTTTTGATAAGTACCTAAAAAAAACACAAATTATGATTCTTTAATTTGAAATGTTCAACTTTCTAAAAATCATAATTAGGCGAAATTTAAGTTGATAATTTTGATTTGCATATATTCTCTACCCTTGAAATATGACGAAATTTAAAATGTTTAAACCGTTTTATGAGATAGTAGGGTTAATTAAAATAAAAATTGAGTAGGAAGTTAAAAATATACAAATGATTTCAATCGTTGAATGAAATAAAAAATAATTTTTAATCATTAGATCTTAATTTTGTGAAAAAAATATTTTTAAAAATCATTCTGTTTTATTTTATATATATATATATATATATTGCTAATTCTCCCTTGTAACATAAATGACCTTACTGAAAAATTTAACCTTAATTAATCTCTTAGCCTTTGTTTGGGTTGATTTGGTTATGGAAAAAAAAGCTGATTTTTTGTTTTTTTTTTTTAATTTTTTCATCTTATATGATTTTTTTAATCAAAATTTATTTTTTTTAGATCCTGTAATTTTTAGGCATATATATTAATCACATTCGTAAAAAATAAAAATAAAAATAAAAAAATTCACTTCTCTCTGTTCAAAAGTTTTCTGTTTACCTTTAAAAAAAACAAGTTAAGGAAAAAATTAATTAATTTTTTTTTTTTTTTAAATAGCTTTCACCCGTGGGTTTATGAAGCCATACAAGGAGGTAACTACACTTGCAAGAATCCTCCAAGACCAAACTACTCCTGAATTCTACAGAGGAAGCTCTCCCAAAATCATTCTTCTTCCTGCGTTAGCCCAACAACCACAGACAGACCGAACCCATTCAAATAATGGTCTGCTGTTCTATATAAATCCTTTAAAAATCATCCAAAATTAAAAAAAAAAAAAATTGATTTACAGAAGACACACACACACACACACACCAGTTCAAACACTCTGGAAAGAAATCAGAGATTATTCATAAAGAGAGGAAAAGAGAAGAAGAGGATGTCCACCATAGCAGCCGAGATGAGGATTGGGTATGTCTTTGACGGAAGCTTGTCGTTGCATGATATGGAGATCGAGAGAAAGCCATACCATCGCAATTGCAGCTGCAAGCTGCACAAGCAAAAAAGCAGATGCTCCGCTTATTGCTTTCAACGCGGGAGAGTTTCATTCCCGAGGAAACAACTACGCGATGAATGTTGCTTGTCCTTGTCCACGACAGCTTCCAAGTTGTCATTACAATCTTCTTCTCTGGGTAACTCATCGGTTTGTACTAGAGAAGATACCAACGATAGACAACGAGGCTTCAAGTAGATAAAATTGCGAGACTAGCTGTTGGGATTTCTCAAGTCGATTGCAGAAGGGATTAGCGGTATGAGTTAGTTTTTAAGTTGAGATAGATTCAAAATTACCCATTACTGTTGTTATCAGAGTCCAAATCTGCTCTCAATCTCAACCCACTGAGTTGTCACAATTCACAGACACATACGAGGCAGCTGGATTTTATTTGGATCATGTTCCCAATTCCTATGTACTTTCATTTTCTTGTTCAGAATAGTGCCACGTTTTCTCAATATGGAGAAGCAAATTAAGGAAACAGACATGAATCTTTGAGTTTACAATCCAAGATTAACTTTTGTTAATTTCTATTTCGAGTTGAGTTGGCGCAAGATTATAACTAAGCCAAACTCGAGCGAGGCTCTAGTAACTAAATTCGTTTTACAACCTTGAAATAGGATAATATATGTAATTATTTTTTTATATGCAACAATAAAATTAACTATAAATAATTTTAAATTTTTAAATTTTAATCCACTGATACGGAGTGTACAGTACTTTCTCTTTACCAAAGCCTTGACATTTGGTGTGTTTAAAGTTTACAAATTTGTTAAAATTGTAGTTTCGTAATTTTTTTTTTTTTTTTGGC